>OY740766.1:19478940-20078940 GCA_963513935.1 Aphrophora alni | reverse complement strand
CTTTGCAAATCCTTTCCATTCAAATCTTTTATACATGACTTCAAAATTTCGTCTAGCATTTTTTTATCTTCCTATAAAGTGTTTTTAGCTCTTCAATCTTTCAGTAATTACACAAGCATTCCACTTAAATTTCCTAAATAGTTGAGTAGGACTTATTTAAAAAAAATAGAAAATATTTATGTTAAAATTAATTACCATTGTCTTTCAATATTATATAATTTTCAAAACTGGGATAATTTCCCATACGGGAAAACAAATTTCTTTTTTTATCGAATACAATAATAAGAAAATAAATGTCTGTAGATTTACGTTTTCATAATTTCACACAACTTCTAGAGGAATACATTT
The DNA here is from genome assembly GCA_963513935.1 of Aphrophora alni. Taxonomy (NCBI): domain Eukaryota; kingdom Metazoa; phylum Arthropoda; class Insecta; order Hemiptera; family Aphrophoridae; genus Aphrophora; species Aphrophora alni. The sequence goes on along the minus strand of OY740766.1, from coordinate 20,078,592 downwards.
ATGACCTTGACACTCCAGTTTAAAGGTTATGTAACTAACAATGACGACGGCTTCAAAAGCTAGTTTTCAACTAAAAAATTAATAACTACATCGGTGAAAGCTTTAAAATAGAAGTTTAATGTCACACTTTAATGTCTTTTTTTTAAATAAAATAGTCAGATATACAGAGTGTACAGAAAATTATGTAACGAGTAGAAATTATTTGCCGCGTTTTTCTTAAAAATATTAGTTTAGAAATCATCTGTCGTATTTACAGTGTTCAAGCCCAAACGACGGAACCGATTTTAATAAAATTTAGTATTTTGACCCTATCGATTTTGGATTTTTTCTTCTTCATTTTTGTGATAATTCAAAATTTGAGGTCATCTGTCATAAGACTTAAACAGAAAATTCAAATTTTATCAAAATCGGCTGTACCAATTCGACCAATTATTACTACAACGTAGGCCCTAAATTAAAACGCATTAGTCGTAATGTCTCAAAAATTAAAAAATATCAATTCATAATTTATCAGTAATACCCAAAAAATTACCAATGGAGCTCTTCAAGACGTAATTTCTTAAAATTATGTCTACCAATTTTTGCTTAAATATTAGTGAAATATGAAGATTAATGACCCAAATCAGTGTACAAATTTTCTAGTAATAATAAAATCTGTTAAGGAATATTTTCCTAAAAACCTTGACTATCATCATGTAAACTTGTCGAGATGGAGCAAATTAGCCTAAATATTGTTTAAAATAATTTACAAAATGTAAAATGGCGCCAATGATTGATTTTCACTCTAAGACGAACAACTATTGAACTTATATTTTGTCGACAAAAGTTTTTCCTTTATTATTTCCATTGTGAATGGGTTTACTGAGAAAGTTTGTGCTATTTTTTTTTGCACGTTTATTTCTTAATGTATTTTACTCTAATAATAATGTCTCGTGGAGAAAAACGTGACTTGATATCTGCAAAGTAGAAGTGCATTCTAAGATTGCAAGATTTCCTTAACCATACCATAGAAGTGCAGCCTTACTTCACAGTCTTATAATGTTATTTAATTTATCAGACTATAATACACTTCACTGTCACTCATTAGAAAACGGCTTCCTGAACACCCAATTTAATTGGTTCGCCATTCTGAGAATAAATAGGATTTGCGAATTGTGTTTACTTTTATCTCACAGTCTTTGTTTTATTTTGGCACGTCTAAAACATATATATGCTGAATTTTTGAGGTTCTATTTATGGGGTCTCAAAAATACACTGACGCAGACAAACTTATTCTCAAATTTGTGTTCGTAGTATGTTGTAAAGTGTAGCCCAATAGAAAGTTGTTTTGTACATAAAAAAAAAAAAAAAATACTAAATTTATATCTTACGCATGAAAATATATAGGGTGTTTCAAAATTACATACTAGATTGGTTGTTAGGGGAATATTTATACGAGTTTATGTATAAATTCTAATCGGAATTTTACTGTCTATTAACAGTAAAGGTTAACTGAATTAATTATATTTATACAAAAATGTCTTTTATGAAAGTAAATAAGTATGAGAATTGGCGTAGTTACTTATTGGTAGTAGGAATTTAACAAATCAGCTGTCATATTACAAATAATAGATCAGCTGATCAATGTTAATGTATCAACAATAAAACCAACTGTTTTTTGCAGTACAACAATCCACAGTTTGAACTAACCACCCTGTAGGAAAAGAACAAACCCATTCACGGCTGGATAAGAAATTCCAAATTTCGTTTATTTTCATTCATTTTTAAAAACAAGTACTACTATTGATTTGTCATAAAATGTAATACAACAGTTGTTCTTCTATTTTTTTTTGTAAAATGTCTAATGTCTAGTTTTAGACATTTCAATTTAAAATTGTTCAGTGGCTGCCATTTTGAAACGAGTTGGAATAAATAATGAAACTTGACATACTAACTGAATCTAACAGTAGCAACTTCGGGAACTTCGTACGATATACCCGATACTGTATCAGTAAAAAACAACAACATTATAACCTATTGGAACAAATGTAACATGTTTACCAAATTATTAACATTAAAAACAAAAAAATATGATTAATATTAAAAAAAAAAAAATATTAATATTAGCTTAACTTTTGAATAATTGAATAAACGTTACAACGTTATAATTCAAATTTTGCAAGAGATTTGGTAAACGATGAAAGGAGGGGTGGAAAATGTTGACCGATTATTAACTTTTTCATTATGTTCTACATTATTACTTTTTTTAAGCCGTTGGCTGGTTAAACAGAAACTGTTATTATTTATAATAATCCAGTCTTTGAGGTCAAACTTCGGAAATCTCCAGGAGTGATTGAAATAATATTTCAACCTGTAGAATTGTTTTGCAATAACATCTAGAGAATTCTCCCCCCCCCCCCCCAAGCGAAAATGTCGACGCTCGTTTGTTTATTATTGTTAAGAATAAGGAAATTATTTACAAACCAAAGAAAGAGGGAGGTGGAATACGCAGATATAGTTTTTTCATTTATTATATCCATTGTGAATGGCTGTCTGAGAAAGTTTGTGCTATTTTTTGCACGTTTATTTCTTAATGTATTTTACTCTAATAATAATGTCTCGTGGAGAAAAACGTGACTTTAAACGTGAAAGAGGGAGGGAGGTGGAATACGCAGATATAGTTTTTTTAGATAATTTAAATTCGTAATTTTTCGAGAAAAAACTGAGTGTTTTCTGAGATATTACTGTTTATTTAGTTGGTAGAGGAAGATAAAATATTGTGAAAATTCTGAAATTTGTAAACTCAAAGTACAACTACAAGACTTCAAAAAATTTATATTTTGAAGTAAAACTTGTAAATAATTTTCAAACTAAGGTGAAAAACGTTTTCTAAATCCCGATAATAATTCATACCTCAAGATCAACATTTTTAATCTTTGAAACTTTAAAAACTCCATATTTTCAAACTTATTGCTGAAAATTGTGATATTATGCAAGCTAAAAATATTGGAAATGTATGGATTCCATTAGAGAAATATAGTTGTTTTACAACATTCCATAGACTCTTTTCATATCGATAATTCCCCGCACTGGTATTTACAGAGACAAGGCGAATAATACGTTTGGTTTAGAACGTTAAGGGAGGAGAATTTCATCAAAATGTTCATAACCGAATTTGAACAAATTTGGTCCTATATTTTTGGCGATTACTCCTATATTTGGGTCAAAATGCGTTAATTAATTGGTACATCACATTTAAGGGTAAAAACCAATAAATTATAATTTTGGAACAAATTCCGATTCAGATATTTTCTAAGAAGTCATTGTTTTTGGACAGAAAAAAAAATCACTGAGAACATAAAATAAATAAGTACAAAAATCTTAACATCGTTTTTTACTCGTCATAATACTTTCTCTCTATATAAACAAAACTGAGCGTAATTTCCTTTCTCAAACAGTGACGTCACTAATTTAAGTCATGCCTTATTAAAGTTCGTGAATCTTGTTCCAACCTGAACTACGCTCATTGTAATGCAGATGGATAAACAGCTGTTTGCACGTAACAGCTGATAAATAGCCTGACATAACATCACGACTGCAGAGGTCAAAGTTCACCACTAAACATTCATCAGGATTATCTCCTATACTGTCCAGATAAGTTAAATAGTTTCATGCATAAACTTATCTCTTTAGAGTGAACACTATTAATAAACCAATTAAATTCAATTCTTTAAAGATAAATAAAATTTTGTATTGTAGTAAGCCACGTTTACATAGGTTTCCGAAATTAAATCATTTTCTTCATCATCCTCTGCAGTAGAGCTCTTGTAGGGTCCTTGTCACTACCATCACTCGCCATTCTTCTGTAGTCCTCCATCAAACGTCTTCACTCCGGACATCCATTCTTCTGATGTCCTCCGCCACATTTCTCCACCTCCGACCCCCATTCTTCTGAAGTCCTTCAAAAATGGTCTCCACCTCCGGACACCCATTCTTCTGAAGTCCTTCAACAATTGTCTCCACTTCCGGACACCCGTTCTTCGGAAGTCCTTCAACAATGGTCTCCACCTCTGGATACCCATTCTTCTGAAGTCCTTCAACAATGGTCTCCACTTCCGGACACCCATTCTTCTGAAGTCCTTCAACAATGGTCTCCACCTCCGGACACCCGTTCTTCTGAAGTCCTTCAACAATGGTCTCCAGCTCAGGACACCCATTCTGCTTAAGTCCTTCAACAATGGTCTCCACCTCCGGACATCTATTCTTCTGAAGTCCTCCGCTTTACTTCTCCACCTCCGCAACCCATTCTTATAGATCGTCCGCTACACGTCTCCACTTACGATCACCTATTCTTCTGAGGTCTTCCTCAGTATCGTCCACCTACCTTTTCCATAAATTGAATTACAATAAAATGGTGGCTTACAGAGGTTTTTTAAAAATAATATTCAACTTACCAATTTGACTATACTTTTCAAGGTAGCTTATTCTACGTCATTTTATAGTTGCTTCCTCTTTATCAACAGTGGAGAATATTCAAACTTTTTCTTTCTAATACATCCAAAACTAACGCCTGTTTATTTCCACTCTAGCGAATCCAGGAATACAAATTTAAAATAGATTGTTTCTTTAGGTTTGTAGATTGTCAGTTTTTCGCTTCTAGCAATTTTATCACAGGTTTTATTTTTGTGGATATTCAATGAATTTTTCTACGATCAAAAATAAATCAGCTGACCTCTATCTTTTTTGTGTTTAGTCTTAAGCTGACCGGATCCATACATAAGTAAATTAAATAACCTATTCATTTCTTGAGAGGTTAAGTATGTTATCATTTTAAACAAAGAAAAACCCACTGATAACGCTCACTATTCATTGTCCAATGTCAGTTTAATTAAATAGATTTAACGGTTCTAAGCTTTGTTTAATACATCATTCATTTTGGGATAAGTTCAGGTGATAACATGATGTGCGTGTCAACAATTCAAAGTTCATTGCTTTTATTTCAGTTTAATTCGTTAGAATGTAAAAGTCTTTAAAGTAAACTGTTATTTTGGTTTTAATAATTTAACATTGAATTGGAATTTTTAGAGTGTATAACAATTCCTAATTAAAGTATAATAACAATCGTTAGAAGTGAATTTATGTAAATTGGAATTTCGTGGGTTTTATTTGTTATGCTACAAATTTTTAGACGAATTGTTTTATTTGTTTTAATTCATTATTACTATAGCGACAGAGCATAGGACCTCTACAAATCTGACCCTATTGTTCGCCAAAGTCTTCAATTCAATCCATGATTCCCCCCTCCACTGTTTTTCTCCATTTAAATCTTCCCGCCCTCTCCGTACCCTATGGGTTCCAGCCTTCCAGCCCACCACTAGCCTCTCCATAGTTTCTGGTTTCTTCATTTTGTGTTCTAGCTATTTCCACTTACTTTTTCTTATCTGAACTTGTATATTTTCCAACAATTTCTTTTTTATTATAAAATTGAGTCAATTTACATTTACAATTATTCGGAGGTGTCTGTTTATAAACTCCTATAACTTACACGTTATAGACTTTGCCACTTGAAATTATAAAGATATCTAAAGCGAGAAGAGAGAAATCAGTGGTGCGGGTGTAGAAGGTAAAACAGGTGTTCCACCAGGCACTGGTATAAATGGATGACATAAAAGCATATTTGTAAAGGATACTTCAACAACTGACGATTGAATGGGCAAAAAAATTAAGGAAAAGATGGTTGGCAGTAAATTATAAACAGAGTTGCGTCATGATGGTAGCGGGACAAAAGAGTAGGTGGAACAGGTAAGAATCGAGTGCGATTGACAGCATACTATCTAAGAACAATGGTTCATCATTCAGTAAAGGTGCGGGAAGAGATGCGCAGGGAGAGATGCGCAAAAGAGTAAAGAACCCCACGAAAGTATTGTTCTGAGTGTCGTAGTTTATTTTACAAAGAAAAATTTGATAAAAAGTCCGAGACACGGATATATTGTTATACGGAAGTGAGACGTGAATAACGACAGGAATAATAATATACTTAGAAGTACATAAAAAGAATAGCGAAAAAGACATGGAAGAGACCAAATTAGAATTAGGGTACTGGACAAACACAGGTGAGTAAGGAAATGGAAGACCTGCAACTCAATTGGTTCGGACATCGGGAGTTCTGCAGTTCCCCCGGCGGTCAGGGGCAGCCCCCGAAGGAAATCTGCAGTTCCCCGGAGCCCCTTTTTGGGTGTACAGCAGTTCCCCCGGCGGTCATTTCTGTATTAACTTTATTTGCTAACGCAACAAATAAATTATGTAATGCAATAAAAAATAAGTTGTACAAGAAAAAACGGCAACAGTTACTTCCCCTACCGAAGAATATATCGGAAGTTCATGGACGCTCTAAACAGTATCCGTATAGTTAGTAATGAAGATGAAGAATTACTTCAGGTTAGGTTAGGTTAGGTTGTGAACTGCAGACATTTTTGGGGGGCAGGATTATTGACCCTAATAAATTCCTTCAACCGCCCGGACAATTAATGGAGAAAAGGACATTGGACATGCGAGGGTGATGAAGGAGGTCGTAGCGAGCCGACAATGACTGAACCAACGCAGTCTAGTCGAAAATACACACAAATTTAAGACGTGAATCCAGGCAATCAATAGGGAAGAAGAAAATTGGTCATCCTGTTTTTTTTGATTTACTTACGAATTAGGACATTGGTTTGTAAATATTTACATTTCAATAAAATTCGATAAAAATCAAAATCAAACAATATTTTGTCCTTCTAAGAAAATTCAGAAAGTTCATTTCTCTTTTTATATTTATCTTCTGAACTCGCATTTTTGTAAAGATGCGACAGATTAATTTTTTTAGTATGGTCGATGACAAAGTTAGTGCACTATTCAAAAACCCTGTTTTTTGAGAAAACGAAGTGTATACAGAATAGCCTACCAAATTAATGCTAACAAATATTACACAATGGTGATATACAGTATACAGTTTTTGTTTATTTAACATCTCTATACTGCAGTTCCCTATTCAATATAACACAATATAAAGCATTATTATTCTATGAAGCTTTCAACTGCAGTATACTAGGGGTAGGGTTGCGCCAAACTGCATCCCAACCCCTTGCTAATGAATTGATTCCCGTCTCAACCCCTTCCATTTTTATTTACCTTAGGCTACCAATTACGATGTGTACATCTTATTTTCTAATGTTTTACATTATCATTTTCTTAAATATATATTTTGTATTTATATTAAAGAGTACAAATTGTTTTTGAGTCTTGTATTATAGTGTATATTTTAATTTAATAATTATTTGCTTGTGGTAACGAATTATATGGTTGTTAATCACAAAACATTTCGACTTCCGTTTTTTGACTGATCTTCACGATTCATAGCCTCAGAAAACAGATAAAAACTGATTTTCGACATTCCGGAACATTTCCAATTTTTATGATTCATGTTCATAAATAATTGGTAAAAACCCAACCAAAAATCTACCTAAAATGTAGATATCCCGCCATAAAAAGTAAAATTTCTCAAAAATGAGACAACTGATTTCGATAAAACTGGATAGTGAGATATACAGATTAACAACCCAAACCATAACAAAAGCAGTAAAAATCGTGGTCAGCAACGATTCCCAAAAAGAAGAATAACCCTTAACCGTCATCGAACAAAACGGTTATAGACTATATTACAAAACAGTTTTGTAAGAACACATTATTTGTGTATTTAAAATGAGAAAACTGTTTTTAAATTTTATTATTTTATGCAAAAATATATTTGTATGTATAAAATATAATTATATTTATATGTGTAAAATTTGTTACTTATAATTACTCCCTTTTAGATTATTTTTATTACATAAATAATACATGTATTTTTTTTCATTTCAGGTAATTTCTTTTCATGAATACACGGATATATAATCTAGTAAGGTAAAACACTCTTTTTTTAACTTTAAAATTTTAGTTTAATTTAAACTACTTGTATAGAATTAACTTACTGAAGCGAAGCGTTAGATAAGGTTCCTTAGTATCAACTCAAATCAATTTTTTTTTTAAATTATGGACGATTTTAATTTTTCTCCGAAAAACTCTACATGATTTGGTTTACCCTTCATCTAACTTTCAATATACTATGCGTGAAAGTAAAAAGACAAATGATTTATTTTCTATTTCAGTATTTTCCGGCAGAGTTAATTTGATTTTATTATAAACTGTATTTAATTAAATTGTATTAACGCTTATTGATTATCGGATCACTTTGATCTAAACACTAGTCAGCTGTGATATTGTGAATTCAATATTTATTACAATATTCCAATTAACTTTGATTAATTAATACCCGTATAGAAATTAATCCATGCATGTAATCCTTTTTACTCGTTGAACAAGTTGAATTATACGTGAGTGTTAAAAGAGTTATACATTTTCATAGCATCATGGATCCGTTATTTTCATACTAATAATCAAGCTTTTCACAGTCTGTACAACATTTTTATTATGCAGGAATTCACGATATTTATTTTGGAGATAAACCGTTCGTAAGTCTATACAAAGTATATAGGGTAATTTTGGTAATGGTCAACAATTGCGACCTTGACTAATCTTCACGTTTCATTGCTCGGAACCGAAAAACTGATTTCGACATGCCACCGTCGTCGTTGTCGTCTAAACGTAACGGCCACTGTAAGTTCCTTCACATACGCTAGGGCTTAGACATGAGCGAAGCGAGTGGAGACTTTTTAATATATACACATCTACTAGCCGACGTTGAAAGAGTAGTGATATACATAATTACGACGTTCAGAAAACCTGTGTAACAACTGTTTTAAACAAACTTACACTACTGGATAAGACCCCTTGATCAATTTAACATTACTTTTAAGCCTCACGAAACAATTTATTAGCCATCATATATAGAGGACCTGTTGCATTACTTTTTACATGATTGGGCTGGGTAAGTACCACGATAGAGCCCATCCATTTGGTTAATAAATTTAAAAAGTTATAAATTTGTTAAATAATTGCTCATCTCGAAAAAATTACATGAGTAAATTTTTTTTAATTTTTGGCCAAATTATCTACTGAAAATATTTCGGAAAGTTTTTCACTCTTTGGTATATAAACAATTTTATTGTTCTAACAATGATAGTTATTCGAGCGTCGAAACAATTTTTTTTTAAAGAATGATAGATATTTGAGCGTGGAAACAAAATTTTTTTTAACAATGATAAATAGATATTCCTGTGTCGAAACAATTATATTTGTAACCATGATAGATATTCCAGCATTGAAACAATTTATGTTGTAATAATGATACATATTCGAGTTTCGAAACAAAGTTTTTTGTAACAATAATAGATATTCGTTTGTTGAAACAACTTTTTCTAGCAATAATAGCAAAAAAAAAAAAAAAAAAAAAAAAAAAAAAAAAAAAAAAATGACCTTGGGTTAGTTGAGAGGCAAAAACAATTGAATTTTTTTAATAATATCTGTGGAGTGTCAGATAAAACTAGAAGTTATTTTGATTAAATACATATATATATATATATATATATATATATATATATATATATATATATATCAAACTGTAACAATTAAGTCACATGTTTGGTTTTTTTTTACATGTAAAAAAAAACAAGGAGGTAATTAATTTCTATTATATTTACAAAGAGATACGACACCAGTCTACACAGAGAAAACGGTAAATCCTATATATTTCAAACTTTTCATTTATATTCTTTATACTTGTCCCAAGTATAGGAAAAGTTAGCGTTAAAAAAAAAAAAAAATGACCTTGGGTTAGTTGAGAGGCAAAAACGATTGAATTAATCTTTTTTTAAATAATATCTGTGGAGTGTCAGATAAAACTAGAAGTTATTCTGATTAAATCTTCACTAGACGAAAAAAAAAACATATATTGACACTAGGCTAACTTTAAACTGTTAGATATCATGCCCCCATCTGTAACTTAAACACGGTGTGATCTACAAATCTAAAAAAAAATTGATTTAAATTAAAATGCAGTGCGAACTCATGTGTAATTTTTATTTTATAAAGAAGACAACTTCATGTAACCACACAATGAGAAATACCTAACGGATAAATTTTAAAAGCTGTTTTTGTGATATCTGAGACAAATAATTCAATACCCATTAACATTGCATATTCATTCAATTCTCTTTATTATTGTCTGTAGGTAAAACCAAGTGCTTTATTTCACGTGCTTGTCTGTCAGTCTCTACAATTTAAACTCACCCTTAAAGACTTCAACTTTATAAAAATAACTGTTCGTACATGTCTATTTGCTAAGTAGTGTAGTTTTAGCGCACGTTTGACTCTTTTATTTGGATATAAAACGTTGTCTAAATCTAAATGAAGCACCGTATAAATAGTGTCAATTCGTGTAACACTTCAGCTGTCATTCTCCGGAATAAAGAATCAAGAGAGAGAGAGAGAGAGAGAGAGAGAGAGAGAGAGAGAGAGAGAGAGAGAGAGAGAGAGAGAGAGAGAGAGAGAGAGAGAGAGAGAGAGAGAGAGAGAGAGAGAGAGAGAGAGAGAGAGAGAGAGAGAGAGAGAGAGAGAGAGAGAGAGAGAGAGAGAGAGAGAGAGAGAGAGAGAGAGAGAGAGTTAAATATTTATTCCAGACTGGTCGGACTTAGTTTTTAGCGTTTTTCCATCTTAAAACCACTTTGATGAAGAAACAGTTCCGTTCCGGTTTATAAAATTTAAATTCTTCATGAGTCACTAGATAGTTGAAAGCACTTAAAACAACAAAACTTGTTATTACAGAAAACAAACAGTGATTTCACTTTCTCGCTGTGCTCTGATGAGTTAGATCAAGGATAATAATTATTGTAGATAACACAAGACAGGGAAAGTTAAGAATAGGCCTACGCTATACTTTCAACATGCTCTACACTACAGCTTGGGACTTTGTTACGCAGTTTTTATTCCACCCAGTATACATTGGTCGATAAATGGATGTCTATTTTTTTGGAGATAATTCCTGTCTGTTGGTCCAACAAGTGTTTTTTGAATGATGTCTGTCTGCCATCAATGCAGTGCTTTACAGCCCAAATACATTTCAGATTTTAATCAATATTGATTTGTGGTCATGTTTTGCCTATATTGTGAGACTTTTTTTAACAATTCAAAATTTGTAGGTAGCTCCATCGGCTATAATGGTTTTAATAAAATTTTTCCCACTCGTAAAATTTGGCTAAAAAAAAAAATTACAAAAAAGTATTGTTTGTTATCTTTGCAAAATTGTCTAGAGAGTAATCAATAAAAATACCGCCCATAGGGAAATTATGAAAAAGTAAGTTTAAAAAACGGCTCTGAATTTCGTTCAAATTTTATTGAAATGTGAACATTAATTACCTAGTCACATGTGAAAAAACGCAAGTTAAAATTGATTACAACTCAGGAATAATTGGCAAAAATAAAAAATAAAATTTGTCAGCTGTAATTAAAAGTTGATTTTAATAAAATACAATTATATACGAAGTATATACCGTATTTTATATATATAATCAATACACGGCGTTCACGTTTCGTTTTGCTGTATATTTATTGACAACTACCCGTACCGCTAAATTTGAGTGACGATTTTAGTTTTGGTTCCTATTATTTTATTTAGGGATGGTTGAGAAAGTTTGTGCAATATTTTACACCATTATTTAGGTGCATGCAATATTTAGGCTCAGACCCTAACACAATTTAGATGTACCGGCATGTACATCAGGGAACTGTAATAATAAATGGTAATACATTTTTGACAAAAGTTTATTTGTGTTGTATTATTGTATCTAACTTGTGGTAGGGAATTTAGTGTTTACAATTGTAAAATTCACCACCAGTGCTCATTGTTCACCTATCATTAAAATAAGGCTATCCAAGAGTGGTGTTGGTTAAGGGGGCTAATGGAATTAAACCTTCTTGGATATGGGCAACAAGTATTCCAAGTTAATCGCAAGCACTGTAACCCAAGTTAGATCCCCCCCACCTATCGCGTTGCACTATTTGGAGGTTTTCACACTAACTCTTTGTTATTCCAATTCTTTGGAAGCGTAAACGATTTACATACTGTTTATGATTTAATTTAATTCACATTGATGCATACACAAATTACAAGCATGTTTATCAAGTTTTACAGAAAGTTTAAGTGGGAAAACAGTAAAACTGCTATGTAAATAATTATTTTATCATTTTTTAACCCTATGAAAGGTCAGAAAGGTTTTAATTTTTGTAGAAATGAAAATATCAAAATAGTAAGTGAGGAGTGTTTAATTTGTTTGGTCAGGGAAAAATTTCCTGAGAGGTGGGTAAGTTAAAAAAAAAAAATAGATTTAATTTGAAGACGTTTTTAAAACTTTCTGCTTCGTCAATACCATTATGTTTAATAATTAGCAGTCGGTTTTTTCGTAGTCAAAACCCTCATGTCCAATATTGTGAACCGTGGCGTAACCGTCTTGAATGGCTGCCCCTACTACAAAAGGAAATAAAAGTCATACACACATTGTTCGGCCAAGTTGTAAAAATCTTACTCCTAAATTTCCTAACGATTCTTAACAGTGTTCAGTCGTAATAAATGTACAAACAAACTTACACATGAAATGTCAAATGATGTTGGATCTCGCTTCATTCGAGTAAATATTAGTTTTTGACTTGGTATTTTTTGCCAAAAAAGGAAAAATTTCAATATCGGTAATGCATCCCCCCCTCTCAACAATTTATCCAAGACATTTTCAACCTTTTTAAATATTTTTATCGTGTTTAAAAACACGTTTATAAAATTTGTATTTAAATTCCTACGGATTTTTTTTTGTTGCTTAAAGGCGAAAAACCTATCGATCATCATCGGCTTAAAATAGAAAAGAATATAAAATAAAGACATCTACCCCTCGAATACCTTAATAGCTTCAGAATCGGAATGAATAAGAGTTGGTCAAGAGAGACCTGATAGGAAAGATGAAAGAGAGGGATCTAATTCAAGACTACACCGTTTGTATAATAGTTATCTGGAATATTGAGTTCAGAAATATTAAAAATATTTTAACTACTCTACCAATGTTTAAATTAACCACATTTTAGTCGCACAGACTTGGTTCACCTATTACTTCTCACACTAACCCACATGACATAACCAATATCTCATTTGAAAGATAAAGTATAATTAGGAACAAAAAAACCCTACTCGTTTTATAAATGCGAGTCGGTGCAACGCAAAACTGCATCCGCCATTCAAGAAATTCAGCCGATCTGGTTAGCCTTGATGTCTTTTTTATCCCTCGGCGAAGTTATTTTTATAAAAATTGCTGTGTAAATAACGCGGGAAACTGTCTTGTCGTTAAAACTCAACCATCAAGGTCGTGGGAACGTTTGCTTGGCCGCGGTCAATCAGAGCCCGCCTTGTTACTTTAATATGCCGTGTAAAATCTTCAAACAAGTCACAACTGATGCGAGGTTTAGGAAGCGTTCTGTTCAACCTGTTTTGAATTGATTTTAATAAACAACAAAAGATATGTTACAGTAGGTCAGTCGCATTACATTTTTCTTCTAAAAATGCGCTTTAACTGCCGTTTTGTTGTTACTTAAAATGTAGATAGGGGTATCCAACAACATGTAACAAAGTTTTTGGAGCAACGTCATTAAAAATAAATAAAATTTGTCTTTCATTACGTTGTTATACCAACCCAAATTGTTATTGTTCTCAAAAACTTCTCAACTGATTAATACAAAAATTAAGACTAATTTTTAAAACAAGTTTGCAAAATTGAAAAGTAATAGAATATATTGTTAAAAAAGAAAATGTATCTTGACCGTGGTCATTATAACTGCCTTTCAATTGCAAACGATTTACGGTTAGCATGAGCTTACGACAAAATAGAATCTGGTTATGTGAGGTTAAAAATTATGTTTAATCAAACTTCATAAAAAAAAAAAAAATCGAAATTTTCTTGTAAGGAATAGAAAGGAAAACTGAGTTATGAAGAAAAACGACATTTCCCACTTTTTTGTAATAAAAAAGGTTGATAAGTGACTTTTTTTAAAGTTAGTATTTATTTCCATTTGCGAGATGGCTAGTGTAAGGTTTATTTAAATTTATTCATAGCTTTCATGTTTAAATTTTTGTTTTAAAAATGAAATATAAATTATTTCTGTTCATTTATTTTTGTATTCTCATTGAGTAAGTTTAAGTTTAAAGTTGATATACCAAAAAATTAAATGAAACATCAAAACACATTCTAAATAAATAAACTAGTTCAAGAGGTCAATCATGACATATTCCTTTTAAACAAAATGCCAAGATCAAAGTTGACGTAATTTAAATGAGTCATAAATGTGTATTGAATTTATGTTATCTAGTCAACCTCTGACTTTTCTAAAAAATGTGTGTCAATGAACAGCTGATCAGTTTTATGTCGGTTTCTCTTTTGTCCTTCATGTCTTCCTGAAGAAATATTTTGCGAGTACTGCAAAATGTAGATGACATGTCTGATATCGACACAACTATTTTTTTTCACATACTATTATGTATTTATATGTTTGTTTATTTTCTAACGTTGTCTAACGATATTGTGAAGGCGATAAGTAGAAACAAATAAATACGCTTTAAGTGAGCGTATGAAATGAAATATTTTAAAGAAAACTTCAATTAATACCGTAATACATTTAAAGCTAAATATAAAATTAGAAAATAAGTGCAGAGATGTCCATACGAAATAAAAAAATAACAGAAGGACACTCTTTAAAAATTAATACCGTAAAACATTTAAAGCTAAATATAAAATTAGAAAATAAGTGCAGAGATGTCCATACGAAATAAAAAAATAACAGGAGGAAATCGCTTCCTAATAACAACAAAACCTGAAAAATAAAATGTTTATCATTGTTCCAAAATTTGTTTAAGATAAATTGGTCTAAAATAATACATTGTTACTCTTGTCATTTTGTTTCGAAAAAAAATTATTATCCGAGACCTTTTGAAAAAAGCACAATAAATGGGGACGGAAAATCAAAGAGTTAAAAAAAAATTGAAAAAATTCGAAAATGGGTAAAAATATATCATTAATAATACTTAAATAAAAATGCTATATTAAATTACTTTGTGATAGTAAAAGGAATTTCTTCTAACAATTTGTTTTGAAAATTAGGGTATGTTATAGGTTAATCTTTTCAAGAACAAAAATATGTCTATGTTGAATCGTATTACTTGTGTGAATTTTTATATAGGCCCTAGTTGTAGAAAAAAGTGTTTCACTTTCGATTCACCCTTATCATTTTGGTAAATTTTATGGGTTTTCATCCATAAAAAAAACTTTAAAAAAATCTTTTTTTTCTAAACACCACAAAGGAAATGACTTGCATTTTGATTTTATATGTTCCTGATTTTAACAATTTTATTAACTTTTTTACTCTTTACTCTCTGTTGAATTTTCTTAAACAGTTTAAAATAAGAAAATTCATATTTTTGTCAAAATATCTTTAATACAACTTTTCTGGTAATTGTTTCACTTATATAATATATTGTTTTAACGAATATATAACATCCAAACTTCGAAAAATGTTTCTTTCTTCTTCTGAACATCATTACCTGACGTTATATTTTATTGCATTCACTACTGGCGATTTCTAAAACTTGTCACTAAAAATGTACAATTTGACTGGACTTTATAAGATATGCGATCTTGTAGATTGTCAAAACGTATCCCCAGCTACAGCGCTACCAGCTGTATGTGCGACTTATTGTAAGTTTACAATGGAACTCCTAAACTTGTGAAAGTTACGGTCCACTGCACCCACAAAGCGTCCACCGCAGTGGAAGTTAAATGATTCTAATAAAACACAACCAATGAAATGCACGTCCCATCACGTCAACGTATTACCTAGATGCGAATTAATTTACGTTTGCAATGGAATTCTCTATGCTCCTGAAAGTTTGCCTTCTCATCACCCACAAAGCGGTCACCGGAGAAAAAATTAAAAGATTGTAATAAAGTACATTCAATGATATGGACGCGTCATTACGTCAAAATACCACCAAGATGTGAAATATTTGAAGTATTCAATAGAATCCACTATGTTTGTGAAAGTTGTGCCTCACTGCACCCATAGAGTGAATTAAATGATTCTAATAAAATACACCGTCAAGTGAAGGTAAGCCAGTATGTGCAGCCTGGCCTCATGTGACCTTTGTATCTTGAAGAGTAACAAGTGAACGTAGTTCTTGCACTTTATGCAGTTATGGATTTCAATAAAATCAAATCATGTAATATTATATTATAATAGCAATGCAAATCTGAACATATACTTTTAATCCTGTGCCCAAAGTTTGATTGATTTTTTACTCATGAAACAAAATTATATTTTATACCAAGTATTCCAAAAACTAGGCTTCCTCCACTCTTAATTTAGAGAATTGAATAAACTAAAATTTGTAATAATAAACACGGTTATGAAACATTAAAAGAACTAACTTTTGACATGTGGATATATTTCGGGGGGGGGGACACAAAATTTTAACATAAAGTGGATGGAGGATAATGATACAGAAAAGTCCCTTCGCAAATTTTGGAGTTGTACAAAGTCCGAGTGCACACGTCATATTGTATCAAACCTAATAGTTAACAAATAATAACAAAAAAATCCTTTATCCTTTTTAAGATAGTATTTGTAAATTTCATTTGTGAAGTAGTGGATTCGAGTACACTTTGATATATAAATCAACTCTTTGAGTGTTGATTATACAAAGAATAAAACAATAAATACTAACATTAATGAATAATATTAATTAATAGAAACGGAAAACTATTTTTAATAAATTTGCTTAATAATGACTCTGATAGAATGTGAGGTGTCATCGGATCTTTTTAAATTTCCAAAGTTAATATGGGTACTTATGATAAACCAATTCTAAAAATAAATTTTGGGCTCTACTTGAAAAACGGCAAGATATAAAAGAATATTTAAAACTGATAAAATGTTTATTTTTCAATTGTCTTTAAAACGAAGTACAACTTAACCTATCTTTCAATTTGAAACTTTTGAGAAACAAGTATTTCAATGTTTCCAAATTTGAGAATTGGGATATTAAGGATAAACTTTCTTAAATTTTTTTAAATATTTTCTGCAATACTGATTCTTTATTTGATTTTATACCAGAAGTATCATAGTCAAAATAAAGTCCTACATTGAATTGGTGAGAGATTTCCGTTTTTGTTATAATGTTAGTTTCATAATTTTAAAATTGAGACATCATTTGACTTATGTTATATTTGCAAATTTTGTCATTGGAACACTAAATCCCTCATTTTGAAATTTCGTGAATTGAAAATTAAAATTACCCATTTTTCAAACGCAAGACACGGTTAACATCTATTTTTATAATCTATCAAATAATTTTCCCTCTGAGCCAACTATGTACATCCTAGAAAAGTAACGAGACATTTGTTATAACTAATACGTTTTCCATTCCATTTATTTCCTATATATAGATAGTTTAAAAATTAAATTTTGTAAAGAGTTAGGTCTGCGATATATAATTCATCTCGGATTTTCAGCTCACGTAGAAAAATGTTTGACACATTGTAGGATAGCTCCGAGCGTGAAGAAACTGTGTTTAAAAAATACGGAATGTTCCAAAAATTAACAAAAATGTAATTTATTTTTACATATATGTGGTTAAGTTGTGATGTCAAAAAATCGATTCGAGTTTTTTGAGGACCATTTTGAGGCTCCTCGAGTTAAAAAAAACGTTTATTGGAATAATTTATTTATTTTTATCAGAAATGAATAGGTTGCTGCTATAAGAAAAGTTACACAACATTTTTGTTCTAAGGATCCATACCAAAACCTTTTAGTCGTTTAGGTCATAAAATCAGTAATTTATATGATTTACGCTGAGAATGCGTTTATGACAAGCGCAACACAAGTTTAGGACCCAATTAATTATATATATATATATATATATATATATATATATATATATATATATATATATATATGTATATATTTTTCTAAGACAGCGGCCATTTTTACTTTTTAAATGACAACTATTGAACTTACATTTTCGTAGACTAGTAATTTCTGTTGATTTTTATTTGGTTTTATAGATGGGTGAGTGACGAAGTTTGTGTAATGTTTATGTACCGTTTATGTAAAGTTCACCCATTATATATATATATATATATATATATATATATATATATATAAGTCAATTTACTATTCCCAATAGCTTGTGATTTAGTTTCATTGTAAACGATGAACGTTTCGGCGATTCAGCCATTATCAAGTTAAGTTGGAGGAGATTTCTACTCCGTTACCATCAAACACATAATCAATACACAACGCAAAATACACTAATACATAGATTGCAGTCTCAAACAACAAGAACGACTAAAACGATTTGACAACATCCCTAGTGGGCATACGGTGTCAAATCACACGGGTGCTTGTTATATATCTGTTGTAAAGATAGGAAAACTGGTTTCTTATCAATGAAGGTATTATACTTTTATTTTTGTTGTTATGGTGTTATTTTACCAAATTTGGATTTAATTTAAACAATTTACAGCATTCAACTGAATCTCAATGTAGGGTTATTCTCTAACAAATATGTACAATTTTTTTTTCTTCTGTATACATATATGTATGTTATGGGTGTTAACATTAATTTTTATTCCTCACGGACATAATTTGTCTATTTCGTTATTAGGCCATTAATAAATTCTCTCTCTCTCTCTCTCTCTCTCTCTCTCTCTCTCTCTCTCTCTCTCTCTCTCTCTCTCTCTCTCTCTCTCTCTCTCTCTCTCTCTCTCTCTCTCTCCTTGCATTATCTTTATTTTGACAAATGTATACAGTAGAACCTGTTTGACTTTAAACTGAACACGCCCTTATTTGTTTGTGTTTTTTTCTGAATGACTTGACACACCAAATCTAACATTGCTTTCATATCACACTCGTAGATTAATAATATAACAATGTGTCAACTTCTGGTAGATTGTTAAATTGTAGTGTGAAACTAAAAGTGAATTCCAAAACAACGTCGGTGGAAATGTTTGAATAATTCATCAAATTCCCCGCGGCAAAGTAAAGACTGCCTGCGTTGAGGCAAGGCCGCCGATGAGGCTTCCCACAGTGCTTAGCTGGGTAAGATATACAACTTACAATTTGTCATAACACAATGAAGGTCTTGAACGAATGCGAATGTGGAGGTTTTGCTATTGAACAATTTTACAGAGATAAGAGAATTTCTACGACAGCAATAACCAAGAGATCGATGCAAATGTAAACATTGGTAATCAACAGGACGTTCTGGTTACTCATTCCCTCAGGAAGTTTTCAACTTTTTCACATAATATACGTAAAGTAGAAAAAATAATTGCGAAATATCTAAAAATTAATGACGAGTTTGTCATAGAAATATCCGTTTCCATGTCCCCCTGCGTTAAAATAAAGTTTTAGGAAGAACTACTGTCTGTAGTCTAGCGCTGTGTCCGTTAACGTGTAACAGCTAACCGTTAACGTTTACCATCGTCAGCACTCAACGCAGTTGACCAAGAAGTGCATTAACTGCTTACGTTGACCAACTGCTTAGTGCTTACAGGTGACTCATTAGTGGTTATTTGTGAGCGCCAGCGGCCCTTTGGTGCGCGCGCATCCAGCTACACGTACGCCTCTCAGTCGTCTGTTAGTTTATCATCAACCAATCAACGTATGTTTCTGCTGTAGCCTACTATTTTACTCCTGCACACTGAACAAAGACGCTTGATCTTCTGTTCAGTCTGGCAGGTTAACGTTAGCAGTTTTTTTCAACAGTTAATCACGCTAAACGTTAACGTTGGCCGTTGTTAGCGTTAATGCCCACCACTAGTTTGCAGTACTTTACAACCCAAACGAGTGGTGTTATTGTAATAAAATTTGCAAGATGGGCATAATTTTAACGTAATTACTCTAAATTTAGGTGTACCTACTATAAGAAAACTACTAAAAATTTCGATTTTTCGAAAAATCTACAATAATTTTGATAAATTTAGTTCCCAAGAACGCAATGGTCTAAAAATGTATATTAAAGGCCTAAATCATTGTGGGCAAATAACAAGTAAGAGAAAATTGCTATTTAATAATAATGATAGAAAAACAAAATCTTGTGAGCTGTTATTAAAAACACATTGTAATAGAATTTTCGCAGTTATCTTCAAATCTTGACTTTTGTTGATATTGGATTTGTCCGTTGTTCCTGGGTTTGTGGAAAAGTGTATGCACTAGTGTGTACTATTTACCTTTTAATGTTATTTATTATTATGATGTTAATGGTCATTTATTAATATTATTTCTTAATAAAAAGAAATGAAGGAAAAACTGTAACATTTTAAATGTCCTAAAAGTGACATATTAGTCATTGTTGCCAATAAATTGTTTCTTGTAGAAGAAGTTCGCGTCGTCTTGTCCTTTATTCCCCAATTAAAAAATATATAAGTTTACATATAATAATTCCGATTAAGGGCTTACTATAGTGAGTACGGACTTGATAATCCCGAGGGACTCAGCTGGATCGATACCTTTTTTCATTTAGTCTTGGATTAGATCCCTCTCTTTCGTCTTTCTTATCCTGCTTCTCTTTACCAACCCGTGTTCTTTTCCGATCCTACCGCTATTGAAGTATTCGAAGGTTAGGTATTTTTATTTTATGTACTTTTCTTCTTCTTCTTCTTCTTCTTCTTCTTCTTCTTCTTCTTCTTCTTCTTCTTCTTCTTCTTCTTTTTTTATATAAGGCGATGATGACAAGAAAAAATATAATTGGCTAAATTGACGAAAAATATTCTAAGAAATCATTTTCTTTACGATATTTTCCCGCTAAAAGCCTGGTTTTAACTGTAAATTGTTGGAATAAAATTCACCGAAAAAAAAATTGCTACTGAGAAAGTAAATATATACCGTAAGATGAACGAGTTACGTTTTATCAAAATCCTTTGGGCTAATTTTGAGATATTTGATCTTTTACGACGACGACCACGCTTAATTTTCAATTTTTGATCGATATCTCCCAACCCTGTTTAATGTACAAAGGTCTACTTAGAAGATGGTTAAATTTCACAGTGAAAATAAAAGTGTTTTGCAATACGATGTAGAAGGAAGTGATTGAATAGATTCATTATGTTCCTCGCTGTATAGACGGAAATCAAAACTGCCTTCGTTGAGGCGAGATTACAGGTGAGCATCCCACCGTGGGCAGCGGTGTGGAATGTGTCTCAACTTTCAATTCCTTAGATTCTAATAAGACATCGATGTTCTTGGACGCAAGCAATTGTGAAGATTAGTTTTGCTCCAACTGCGAAATTCTTGAAGCATGCAAATTCCATGAGAAGAGATGCAAGCATTTCGCTGGATCAGCAGACACCTTCCACGGAAGTGCTGGGTCGGTAGATTCCAACGACTCAGTTACCAAAAGCAGTCTTTCTGCTCTTCTGCACGGGAGAGATTTGTTATGTTTACATTTCTTAATTTTGTTTTGGGCTACACAGACAGAGGCCATGATAGAGTTGCCCGTAAATCTCTCTAAATATTGACAAAAAGAATTTGTGTTTTACCTATGAAAGTGCGAGACAATAAATTTTCATAATTTATTTTATAATTGTCACTCTGCTTTCTGTTTTGTAATGTTACATAAATGATTTTGACTCAGGGACATTGGGGTATATATATCGACATTGATTTTTTGACCAGCCGCATAACTTTTTCTATATTAAGAGAGAAAATAAATTTGATAATTCAAATTTGTTTTCTTCAAATGATATTTGGGATGTTTACTAACAAATTAACCCCTAATTACAAAATATATCGTTTTAATTCGTTCAGAAAATGGTAAGATATCAGACGGTTGTCTGGATAAGTTTCGTGTTTGAAACCTTTTCATTTTCATACCGAAATATAAGATAACTGATGTAATGGGCAGGAATTTGTTTATAACGAGTTTAACAATCCCAAGGACCCTAAAGAATCTACACATTTTCCACGTGGTCTTGGGTTATATCCTTCTCTTTCATCTTTTCTACGAGGTCTTTCCTGACCAACTTTTATTCTTTTTCGTTATACTGCTTCAAAAACAGCTGCTTTCAATACATGCATTGAGATGTTAAAGTTGTTCTTTTTAGTCCTAGGACCTAAAACCATCAGCTGAGGTCGAGGTCATCAGCTGTTACTTCGATTATACGAATTAATTAACGATTGTAAAGCATCTATACAAATAAGTGATACTCTTGAGTGTAAATAACCGTTAAAACAGCTGTTACCATCGATTTGAAGGTAAATAGTTTATAACATTTTAGTTTTTGTGAAATTGTTTTCTTGTATTATTTACAGTATAACGAAAAATAAAGTTCATCATTTGGATCAAAAGAAGGTTTTTTCCCCTGCCTCAGCCGTTAAACTCGAGCTTGTATTGAACAGCTTCACTTTTGGTCTTAGTGATGAAATATAGTATTCCGACCTTGATGCTATTAGAGTATTCGATGATAAAGTGTCTTCATTTTATGTTGTTTTTTTTTAAGGCGATGAAGACCGAGAGGCCTTGTTTTGCGCATCCTGAGAAATCAGGAACATATGAATTCCAAAGAAGCATCAAAATATGATCTAGTGACAAAGTAATGCATTTAAATTTCTTTGGATCTAGTTCTCACTGAAGCCGGCTAGTTCTTTGGATCTAATAAAAAGCCAGATGCAATAATTATATTTTTCCTATGGTCATTAGCTGACAATGTACTCTGTATTTAAAATGGAGAGAGTACGTGGGTATGAGATATAGTGCATGTATCTTAGCCTACGCGAACACAACATATAACAGGTGTTTTGTATTGTTGTTGGAGCTGACAGAACAACTTTCTTTCTATCACTTTATCTACATCAGTCTTACGTCTGCGTTAATTAAGCTTAGACGTGGATATATTATATCCTGCAGGATCTTGTTTACACTGGGAAAAACAGTTCTCAAAGTTTTCTGTCACTTTTATACTTTTTTTTTACATTAAGACTCTGCATTACCACGGCGAAACATATCCATCCTGCCGATTGCAATCTTACCTTTTTTCGAAATGTAAAGATAAATAAAATTGACAGTAGGCGGAAATTTGTTTATAAACACAATTTTATTAATAAAAATTGTTTAAAAACATCCAAACTGCGATTTGTGACAAATAATCATTTTAAATTAACAGTATTACCTATGTATGAATAGGAGGTAGTAAAGCTATACTTTTGATAGTAGAAAACAGCCAACATCGTAATTATTTTACGACATCTACACATTGTAAATTGGAATTTTCTTACAAATTTTCCGTTGTCTAAAATCAAAGTAAGGTTTTAAATCTTGAAGCGATTTTCTATGTATTGTAACATGCAGTGCCATATTCGTTCTGCTATTTCATAATTTTGCTAGTGCCACTGTCATCGTAAATTTTGATTTCCAATTTTTCTTACCTAGACAAAAAAAAAATCGCTCCGTTATCCTTCAAAGTGTTCTCATAAATTGGCGTATGCACGCGTTCAATATGTTATAAAAATATACCTGTAATGCCAATTTCATCAAAATGGTCAACTGTCTGAATGTTATAATATATTGATGAAAAGTTTATTTTTGATTTCAAAGTTTGTTTAAGTAAACTTTTTTGGGAAAGAGAGAGAGAGAGAGAGAGAGAGAGAGAGAGAGAGAGAGAGAGAGAGAGAGAAGAAATATAGTGTTTTTAAATTTTTATATATCGTTATTTTAGTTTCTTTATCTGTTGTGTATATATATATATATATATATATATATATATATATATATAGACAATTATTTAAAATTTGTTTTAATTATTTTTGTTTCACTATAATGCATTCTCTTAAGACTATAAACTACAGTGAAAAATGACGCAGAACTACTTATGGTCGAACTTTTAATCAGAAGGCAGTCGTTGCGACAATCATACGCTTTGAATCGTTCGTTCGGCTTTTATGGTGTGTTATCCAAGTGTCATTTATGTTAAATAAAAGTATTATCCCACATATAATGTTTTCGTTAAAATGTAACAAAATTCAAAATTCTGTTTTCTTTGGTGTGATTCAAAATAGTAAAACACTAATCTAACTATTCCTGTGAGAACGGTTTTTAAGCATATTAAAACCATTTGACCTTCAAAAAGTTTCTTCTAATTTTAAACACACCAAGGTTATAAATCATGATTAATCGAAAGTGTTGGCGATCTCACGGAGAGAATTTCATCTGACATTATATTGCAGGTTACAACAGAACAGCTGGTTGATGGTAGATAGGTTGATTCACTACACGAGTTGCGGTCTACTGAACCGGTAAGCTATGATTCAACACCGACCATCGGGGATCGTTTGTTTGTACAGTTTGTGATAATCACTATTTAATATTTGTTAGGACTTTCCCCAATTCTTGTCACTCAACTTAATTGTTCTCTCTATGCCTCTTATCCCTTTGCAGGCAATATTTATTTCCCTTGAGTGGTAATATGTTTAGAAGTTACCTCTTTTGTTATTAAATTGGAACAACGATTTGGTCGCGTATTAATTAATTAGTTTTATTGTCAAAAATAAATCTTTCTAATTTATATTTCACTCATGCTAGAATTTTTGAGTGAAATTTATAAATCCTTAAGATTTGTTTAATTTTTTACTATCTAAAAAAAAACTCCAAAACTATAGATCGTAAACTACATATCTTTGTGTGTATTCTTCTTCGTTTGTGGGGGTTTACGAGACTAATCAGCTTGGAGAAATTTAAGTCAGTGAGTGAAAAATTATTGTTATATCCTTTGTAACTCGACCATTTGGAATTATGTATGTTAGTGACGCAGTTACATCCAAACGTGTCGACCGATCGTTAACAAATTTAGGAATAAGTTTCTTTGCAACTAAATCGAACTTTGTGCGAGGTGCTATATTGAACTTTAATTTTTTAAACGGCTCCATATCGAAATATTTATTGTACAATTCCAAGACATGGAGACAATTGTTCCGACTGGTTCAATAGATAGCTTTACGATGTATTGAATAAAATGCTGTGAATAACGAGCAGTTGTTCAAAAAACCTTCGAATGAAATTTAAACTGTTATCTTAAATGTTTTAACCGACCAACAAATACAAAACTTCTACTAGTTTTTTATGTTGTCTTATTTGGCGCTTTTATAATTTTTATATTATCAGCCAATTTTACAACATTTTTATGATGGTTTTAGATTGCACAAAAATTTTACAATTGTTTAAAAATTCTTCTTTCATTTTTTCAATGTTTCCATTTTAATGAATTAGATACTCAAATTTTAGAGCTACACAATTATTAAATACATTATTTTTTTCGAACAGTTGCACTGTTTTGTTCCCCTCAACTTAGTATAACGTTCGTGTAACTTATACATATTTATCAGTTTGGATTTTAGTAAAATATAAACATTAGTCCGATCGTTTACGCTTCCAACCACCTCCCACCGAGGCCCACCATTGATGGTGAGTTAATGTTTGTTTTTCATTTAAAGCAGTCATTATTCCAAGATATATCGACATCGATGAGTACAGTATAATATTTACTACAACTGATTTAAATTATTTAAAAATTACAATTACAGTATAATGAGCTCACATAAAGCAACTTTGTTATTTTTCTCTGTGACTGGTATTTTGTTCAAATATACAGTTTCTCTAGTATTATTTTAAGTCTTGGTTGGCAGTATCTAGGAAGAGTATTAACGTTTACTGACCAAACGCTTTGCAACGACATCCTTGATGATAATAGCTGAAGCTGTTCTGTAAAAATATGTTTCTTAGAAACTTCTAACAACACTAGCAGTTTTATTCAATTCATTGAATGTATTAAAATATCCAAGCCACGAGGTTTGTTGTCAAGTAGCCGCTAGTAATAAATTGTATGTAAACATTCGTAATTTTACCCAGAAGGATACTTTAGTATAGGAATATCCTTTTAATATTTTTATTATTTATTTTGTTTTAAATGACAACAGTTAAGATTTATTTTGAAAGTTCATTTAAATTTTTTTCGCCATTTATTCTAGTCCGCTGCTTTCCATATACAGTACTCCTAACTTGTATATAGGTTTGTTGTACAAACCTTATAATTTTACAAATTTATAGAAATTACTAAAACCAAATTTGAGAAATATTCCAATATGAATTGCTTAACAGCGTTTTTAAAAAATTGGTCTCACATTGAGATTTTTGAAAGCATAGTGAACAGTTTGTTTTATTACGTGTCAATTTGAATATTAAAGACTAGAAGGTCGTTAATTAAATCCAAAATATTTGCTGACCGAAACTAAACTTTTGGAAATACACTGCTCTTCAAGGTGCGAACTGCGTGTGTGATTGAATTGTTGCGGTTAACGCACAGGATTACAAACATTTTAATGTGTGAAGTTGGGTGGGTGTTCCGGTTATCAGCCATTTTGTTCAGATTATCTTCACTTTAATGAGATCCAGTGATTTATGAATGGCTCGTCACGGTCGGTCTGTAGGAGTAGGAACAGGTGTGAAGGAAGTTCCTATCATTGCTATTAGGCTAAAATTAAAATTACTATTGAGATACCCCCCCCCTCTCTCTCTCTGTTGTGTGTGTATATGCTAAATTAGCATACAGGATGTTCGGTTAGGCCCTTAACACTTTAATAGCTTATCTTTTGAACTGAATAACGGAAGAACATTATAACTTGGAGTGCAACTGTAGTTTAAAGATAATCCTTGACATTAAAATGTGTCAAACCAGGAGTTTTTAGAAGTATTTTTTAAATATTTTTTTAGTTTTTAAAGTAATTATATAAGTGTCGGTCAGTAAAAGCGTGAATATTTCACGAGGAGGCAAATGCAGTTCACAGATTCGAGAATGGAGTGAGCTAGTCAGGTCTCAAATTGTTTAACAGGTTGTCGGATAACCTTAAGGAAGTGCCTTGTGTTGAAAATTTAAAAACAAACTTAAAACCTACCTTGTTCAGCAGCCATTTTATTTGGTGGAAGAATACCTTTAATAGCCTTTGTATGTTTATTTGTATTGTATAATATGATCTTTTTATTTCCACCGTGTGTGTCTCTTGGATGAATTTGTAAACTAAATGAGACTAAAAACTAGAATTATCAAGGCAAAACTTTACACCAAGATTCTAGCTCAAACTGTTCGCTCAGAAAACATTTGATACTTATCTAAACCACCCTGAACCTGTGCGTGTTTACTACAATGACTTGATTTCAAAAGGAATTCACAAATAAATCAAATTTAATTGCAATCGAAATGGAAACTTTCTTGATTGTGATCTGTTCCAAACAGTAATTTCTGATTTCATACTTTCCACTTGTTATTATATCATGAGAAAGTATCTGAGGACATCTGTTAGACTTTCTTAGACGAAGAATGGTGCAATTAATGTAGGCCTACATTGTACAGTACCTGTTCTACATTTATTTGCTGGGGGGGGAGGGAGCAGTAGGTTTACCAAATTAAATAGAAATCCTTAATTCGTGTCTATCGTTACAATAGGAGTTGCATCAATTGGACCACAAGACAGAAATTTCCTGATATGGCGATCAAAAAATAACCTGAGAATATAATTCCCGAGATTTCTGGAGAAATACTTTTAATTTCTCTCTTCACTGTAAAGTACAAAAGTCAGTGTCAAGATTTTCGTAAATAATATATCCATTTCGTGTACCTCGAAATAATAATAATAATAATGTGTGTGAAATCCTACATAACGTCTGTCTTTATTTCAACAAGCTTATTACCAACTATATTCAAAATGTTTATTGTTACCTGGAGATATTTTGGTTCCTGTTTGTGCTCGAAAACAATACAGTTGCCGGAAATCAAAATCACATGAAATGAAAACACGATCGTGATAAATTTGTCTTCTACCAAAAGATATTAAATAATGATGAATTGTTCATATTATTATTGATATTTGTACAAAACTAATACACGGCTTTTCCATAGTATGAAACAACTTCTGTTTTCAGGTGATAAATCCAGAACACGAGAGATTGGAAAACTATCAACAGAACCTGATAGTTGGAACCTAGTTGGAAATTAAATCTAGTAATCTAAAATGTGAGTTCAGAGTTAAAGCTAAGTTCGAGAAACTCAGGGCTAAATGTTGATCAAGAAAAACCACCTGTTATAGAACTACACAACACATGAAAGGACAAACACGAAGTTAAACCGAGAACCTACATTGGTTTACTTATAAACAATGGTGTATGTACGACATCCAACTGTTTTATAGGAGCGAACAACCTTTTGTCTTATCTCTCAGAATTTACCTTGTGATCAGTTCTTATGGAGGTTTAACCGGAAAGTGTTCACACTTATTTTCTTAAATAAAAAAACTGTTATATACTAAAACACGTTCTATATTGTTGTCATAAAAAGCCTAATTTTTAAAATAATATCATTTTTGTGTGAAATATGAAGAATAGTCTAATCACACAAATTGATTATTTTTTAAGATTGTGCCAAGTCACAAGTAAATAAAATAAAGCAACTACGAACGATTTTTCGTTTTTAAACAATCCATTGAAATGAGTTTACGAGCCGTATTTCCGTGTATTTTCCAATAGATCAATATTTAGATATAAAACACCTAATATGACTTGTAAAGAAACAAAGGCAACATATTTTGGTATACGGTAGTATTGTACTTCGCCAAGTACCTAAATTTCAAATCTAAGCTCGCCAGGCTTATTGTTGTCAATATGAGCTAAGCGAATTGAGGCTTAATAGAAAAGCTACTTCCTTCCACCTTACACAAGAATTTAGTACTGATAAATTTATTGTGGTAAACATTTTTAAAGGTTTGGGTACGTACAAAAACTACGCATATCTAGAAAAATTAAACATTTGGATCAAATACCAACAAGTAAGAAACGCCCGGGGACTTTCACATCTACAACATAGAAGGATTTAAATATATTAGATACTAAAAACTGTAAACTAAATGTAAAAATAGAGCTTATTGTAGTTAGGGGAATTCACAATTAATATTGTGGATTTGACCACAGTAATCATTTAAGTTAGAATAATTGTTTCCAAAAACTAAACTGTATGTGCATCAGATCAGAAGACTCAAAGCAGTGTAAACTTTATGAAAGACTGTTGATTTTCTTTAGTGTTAGAACGGTTTTGAAGACTCCTTTATAAAAAAAAGGGTTTTTTGGGATGATTTTTGTCTGTTGTATATACAGTGCTCTACAGTCTAAACGTGTGAACAGATTTTAATAAAATTTGATGTGTGGGTGTATGTTGCCCACATATCGTAACGTTTTTTTCCCCCCATAATTTCATTCAAATTGTAGTAACTTTTTTAAGATTAATATCCCAAACATGTGTGCAATGTTACTCAATAAATATTACGGTTTAGCAATAATTGTTATAAATATAAATTAAGGCTGGCCGCTGTCATTAAAAACTCGAATTTATCAAATGATTTACAATGAGAACGGATTTATGCTACAAGCTTAGCAAGTTTACACCCTATTTAAATATATAACACAGAGTCCATTGTTGTTTATTTTCCCTTCTCGATTTACAAACTAAACTGACATTTTTGGTGATGATTAACTAGGTTGGATTTAAGGATAATTAAATGAGAAACCTTGTGCAATGTTTTTGCACCGTTTATTTTCAATCGTAAACAGTTACGGATATAATAGTGGAGACCGTTTATTTAAATCGTTACAGATAGAAAGAAAACACTATAATAGCGGAGAAAACTTATTTTCACTATCTTTAAAAACTGTTTTAAACATACTGTAGTAAATCTACCTACCATAAAAATTTGTCATACTTTTTATGTAACTTATTATTATTTTATCAATTATCTACAGCAGTATCTAAATGGCGCAGACAATTTGTAAGAAGACGGTGGAGTTAAAAAACCAGATGCTGATTATGTAAATTCGGGTTCGAAGCCCTCCGGCTCCTGGAACCACGCACACGTTTATTTATTACACCGAATAAATCAGATATATGTATAACACTACCTACGTGCTCCCGCTGATCTTATATCAATAAATTATAACGAACAAGACCACTAGTCCCCAGTCAAATGGATTTACTTGATATATTAATTTCTGTTTTAGTTAAAACAAGTCACTCCTGTATATAGACTAACTATACGGATGTCCTTATACGTTGGAATAAGTATTAAACAGACGGTTCAAACTTTCTCAACAGAATGTGGAAGCTGCCGTAAGTCAAACATTCAAAATTCCAATTGTCTCTCTGTATATTCAAAAACTGTAGACTCTAAGGATTCAAACAAAAACTGCGTCTTTGGTTTATTTTCAATTTTTGATTGACTAGTACCGAATTGATATTTTTCGTGACAATTGTTTTTGGTTAGTTTTTTTTGGCTTTTGAAGTGGTTGAATGAAGAAGTTAGTGTAATGTTTCTACACCATTGATTTGTTGAAGCCAAACATTGACGCTATTGATTCTAATTTTGTCTGATTATCGGTGAGATTAGCTTAACCACAGGAAAAATAGCGTTTAATGATGGAAAATAAAACAACACGAATGCGACCCGTTGAATCTATGAATATTATGTTATATTTAATTCGCTAAGGAATTTCTGCACCAGTCGCGTATTTATTGACTATGGGGCCGATTTCAATTATTGAGGCGTGTCAAGTAAAACAGTTTTTCTGCAAATTTTTCGAAAAATATTAATTTTTCTTGGAAACACTTATTTTGTTTAAGAATTTGTCATTTAAATACTATGTCTGTTATGGGTAAACAAGATGTTTCACAACACAGCTGTTATAAATTCTCAAATACGTTGTATTTTGTTGTTTAGTTTGAGAATTTATAACAGCTGATTAAAATTATTTGTAGGTTAACTTATATAGTGCTTACTTTATTTCTGCGGATTCGTTGTGTTGTGATTGATTGTGCTTTCTTTACACCTCGCAATACATATTTGATGAAATAGCTACACAATTATAGTTATTCAAAATTGTTAAAAGTCAACTGGAAGTGACTAGTTGACTAATAGCGACCTATAA
Organism: Aphrophora alni; assembly: GCA_963513935.1. Classification (NCBI taxonomy): domain Eukaryota; kingdom Metazoa; phylum Arthropoda; class Insecta; order Hemiptera; family Aphrophoridae; genus Aphrophora; species Aphrophora alni. Next base: position 20,047,538 of record OY740766.1, on the reverse strand, counting down.
GCTCTTATTTTCGCATTATTATTATTTATTGTTCAATAGAGGAAAATGTTTCTTCAATAGCATGTTCTAAATAAAGCAATACTTGTATTATAAAATATCACTGAACTCATCTGATAATATTAAATATTTATTTTGAATATGAAATATATCAAAGAAATATCACAATAAATATATTGATAAAACTGTCTTACAATAGGATAAGCTATATAATATCAATCAGCCTTAGTTACAACTGCAATGCAGAGACTTTTCTTCACAAATGACTTTAATGAACGGAAAGAACAAAGTCTCGCAAGAACTCTTGTCTAACCACCCCTGACGTCTGACGCTAACAACAAATAAGTAGCTAGGTTCAATCCCCCAGTACATGGTATCGTATACGGTGCTTACTCTAAATACAGGATCTTACAATGTTTCTGACCAACGAAGGATAGTTACAGGGTGATATTTTAAAAGGTAATAAATAATAACTAAACCATCCTATTTTTTGAATTTTGAAAAACCTAGTTTGTAATTATAAAACCAAATATAAACAAACAATATTTCAAAAGTTTTGACTCAAATTTTTATATTCTCACATAAAAATAGTTTGGGGAAAGTTATGGGATGGGTAAAAAATGGATTTAGATGGATTTTTTGAAGTTGTTTGTCTATGCAACTGATATCAGTCGGCGGTGCAGTCACCCTAAGAGAGATTTTAATAAGATTCGATATGTGGACATATGTTGGCGATATCCCGACATGTTTTGTTTTTTTCATTGTATTTTTTTATAACCAATAATCTACCGGTATAAGAATTCTATCTAAATCTGAAAATTCCAACTTTTCTTAATATTATCTAACGATTTTAATCAAATTTTGCTAAAATGTAGTTTCTACTACCTGAACTAAACGTATTACTATCCACCTCTCCCCAAAAATAACAGTTCATGATTTATCGGTAAAAAGCTACATACTTTAAATATAACTTGTATTCAAAATTGGAAATAAGAAAATATTTTTTCGTCATACTGCTTCAAAAACAACAGCTGTTTTCAATACATGCATTGAGATGCTAAAGTTGTTCTTTTTAGTCCTAGGACCTTAAAACATCAGCTGAGGTCGGGGTCATCAGCTGTTACTTCGATTATACGATTTAATTAACGATTGTAAAGCATCTATAGAAACAACAGATACTCTCGATTGTAAATAACCGTTAAAACAGATGTTACCATCGATTTGAAGGCAAATAAGCTATAGCATTTTAGTTTTTGTGAAATTGTTTTTTTTATATTTTGCAGTAAAACGAAAAATATAGTTCATCACTTGAACCAAAAGAAGCTTTTCGATCCTCGCTCATTTTCCTTAAACTTGAGCTTATTTTGAAAAGCTTCACTTTTGGTCCTAGTGATGAAATATTCTATTTCGGAATAATTGGCACACAAAAAAATATATAAATAAACTAAACATTGACTGTCTTCTTTAAAAAAATAGATTTCAATTCAAACTTAGGGCAGTTGCAATTTATGGCGGACGAAAAGCAACTTTATGCTCTATGTACTAAGGAAACGTTTTTAAGGATATAACGCGTACATATAATTAATTTACCCAGAATACGAAGTATAGGGTAAGTTTGCTAATCGTTAACAATTTTGACTTCCGTTTTTGACTGTACTTCATGTTTCATGGCCTCAGGAAACAGAAAAAAGTGATTTTTACTATCCTCCGCCGTCGTTAACATTGTTACATACGTACGTAAACACGATAGCAGCCAAACAAAAAGATAGGTACATGAAATGTGGTGTAACTTGTGCTCCTATTGAAGTTCAGAAAAATCTAATTTAAAAAATCAAAATGACGTTCATTTTAAACAGTTATTTGTTCATATCTCATCTGTTTATTCAACACATAACTCACTAAATTAGATAAAATTTTGTAGATCAATTCTGCATGTAATGGTACCAACTCTACACTTCTAAGATGACAAATCGCGAAGTTATTCTCTAAAATACAATTTCGACTAAGAAAGTGTGATATTCGTGTAGTTACGAGGTTGGCAGCGCCGAATCATTGAGTGTAGCGAGTGGTGGTTATTATACATAAGTACAATTTAGAGGTCTCTATGATTGAGAGACTAAATTGAGCGAAGCGAGTGGACACTTTTTAGTATATACACATCTACGAGGCCAGTTAAGGCTCAGCCGACGTCAAAAATGGTTTAGAAAACTTGTGTGACATCTATTTAAAGAAACGTATCCTACTGGATAAGACTCCTTGATCTATCAATGCAATTTAACATTTCATAAAGCCCTTTTAGAAGATCAGCTTGTATCATTTAATTCATTGTATGTAGAGGCTGAGTAAGTAGCATGATGTACCTATCAACTTAAAAAAAAAAATGCTTTCTAATATGGATCTGTGAGAAAATTAGAAAACATACTACACCGATAGTAGAATTTCTAAAAACATACTACACCGACAGTATAGTTTCTAAAAAAATATACTACACCGACAGTAGGCTATAGTTTCTAAAAAACATACTACACCGATGGTATAGTTTCTAAAAAACATACTACACCGATAGTATAGTTTCTAAAAAAACATACTACACCGATAGTATAGTTTCTAAAAACATACTACACCGATAGTATAGTTTCTAAAAAAACATACTACACCGATAGTATAGTTTCTAAAAACATACTACACCGATAGTATAGTTTCTAAAAAAACATACTACACCGATAGTATAGTTTCTAAAAAACATACTACATCGATAGTATAGTTTCTAAAAAAACATACTACACCAATAGTATAGTTTCTAAAAAACATACTACACCGATAGTATAGTTTCTAAAAAAACATACTACACCGATAGTATAGTTTCTAAAAAAACATACTACACCAATAGTATAGTTTCTAAAAAACATACTACACCGATAGTATAGTTTCTAAAAAAACATACTACATCGATAGTATAGTTTCTAAAAAAACATACTACACCGATAGTATAGTTTCTAAAAAAACATACTACACCGATAGTATAGTTTCTAAAAAAACATACTACACCGATAGTATAGTTTCTAAAAAACATACTACATCGATAGTATAGTTTCTAAAAAAACATACTACACCAATAGTTTAGTTTCTAAAAAAACATACTACACCGATAGTATAGTTTCTAAAAAAACATACTACACCAATAATATAGTTTCTAAAAAAACATACTACACCGATAGTATAGTTTCTAAATACGCTATCTTCGAGTCTCGAATGGAATAAGGTACACAAATATATGGTGGTTGGTGAGGTTTTTATACGGGCGAGGTCACAAACACTTGTTTTTTGTAAATACATGCAACAACTAACCAGTGTTATCAATCTGTTATCAGTTAACTGTCAGAATAACAGTTATAACTGCGATGATGAGGCAAAAATTGAACAATCTGTTAGATACAGTTGTAACATGATTGGCAACCTGGAAGTATGCATCTAACTGTTCCTGTCACCCACATTGGTCCCGGCATCTGCTTCACAATTACCTACATCTTTGCAATATCGAGGGCAATGCACATTATTAAATACTTCACTTATTCTATGTCACGTTATTTATTTTACTTTCTTAGTTGTAGGCAATACGGAAAGTTATCTAATAGAAAATTGTTGTCGCGTTTTTCGAAAACGTATCCTTTTGAGGTCCTATGAACCCTGAAAATGAAGTTTTTGGATTTATACGGTGCTCTACATCCTAAACGTGTCGGTCAATTTTAATCAAATTTGGAATTAGGGTTATTTTTGCCAAATCTGGAGAATTATTTTTTTCTTCATTTTTCACGATAACTCAAATTTTGGGGGTAGGTGCCACAAAACCAAAACCCCATATTCCGGCACGTATTTTGATACTTCATTTTAAACGCATCTGAGAGAAGAAAAATGACAAAAAGAAAATTAAATATTCCCACCTAAAACAAAATGGCGTCAAAAGAGTTACAAAGCTGTACATATTGTATGACAACAACGTGTTCTTACCTCATATTACTTCCTCTATTTCCATGCAGTATTACAAACATATTTCCAAAGTTTGGTTTATTCATCATTCTGAATTTTTAAAACATTTTTAGTTTATGAAATTTTAATGTTAGAATCGTAATGAGCAACCTCTAAAATACCTACATACGAAGTTTCATACAAATTGATTGACTAGATAAATTTCTTGAATTTTTAATCCCTCATATTGGATCCGCCATTTTGTTTTTTGAAATATTAGCGTTGGAATAGAAATCAGCAACATCCTGCATTCTGTTACTATCCCTTCTCTAAATAGTGATTTAAGATATTCCTCATGAAACAAGAAGATCTTTGAAGCAGTGAACCACTGTAACATTTAGACAAATCTATTATCTTGTACAATCTAGCTTCGTCACTCTTGTAACCGCCATTTTGTTTTGGGTGATCGGAATTAAATTTTCTTTTTTCATTTATTTAATTAACCCCCACCCTCACAATTAACAACCTAAACTTTTACCTTTTAGGTTCATTATCTTGTCTAAATAGATTGCCTCACACAGGAATTTAAATATATTTATTTAATTAATATATATTTAATTAGGGGTAATTTTTCAAGAAACAGACGGCTGATTGATAAATTCCTATAGGCTTAGTGTATTTGAAAAATGTTGGTCAATAAGAAACATTTATTCAGGTGAAAAATTAAGTATCTGATTTCATCACGAACGAGACGTTGCCGAGTTCTAATTACGTGCACAAATCGTAACTCTACGTCAAATAGTTTTTGAGATGCTTGTTACTTTTCCATTTCAACTCTTAAATCACGTGACCTTCGTATTCTTCGTTCACTCCACTCCAACCAATATCTCTCAAAATGTGTATATATTTTGTTTAATTTCAGAAGAATTGACAATTGACAGCGTAACTCTCTTAATAAATAAATAAAAAATAAAAAACTCAGTAATTAGACACATACGTGCATTTCTTTTCCTTCACATGAAGGTAATTTACAGTTATTTTTGTGAAGATAATGTCTAATTTTATTTTTTGTTTTGTAAAGGGGTGTGTTAGAAAGTAGTGCAATATTTTTGAATAGTTTATTTTATTTATACATTTTATAAATATTTTTTGCTACAAACAAATATTAGGCTGTCACAGTGCTTACTAATCAAAAGTTCTTTGCCAGCGTAAAACACTAAAAAGACAATATTGTTTTGTTACAAAGATTAGAATTTCAAATAGTTGGTTGAGATATTCAAGGTCAATGATTACCCAATATAATAGCGCCATTGCTCCTAGCGCAATAAGATGAACTCTGACTGTTAGGGGCCTATATATTACTCTGTACGAAATTGGTTGCCAAGGAAACGAAGTTTATTGTTGTATATCTAGATAACTTAACCACAAAATTATGGGTTATCTTTCACCTCGAATATCTCAGCCTATAGACTCAATTTCGAACATCGAACTTCTTCGTGACTCGCGTCTCCATAAATATTCATTTTCGTACAAAATTCATTAAAATTGGTTGTGTAATAACTGACAGTGTTACTCAACCTCAAAAACAAAATCCTATAGTTTCGGTTTAATAATAATTTTTGAACTCAATTATAACTTTCTTGAAAGTAAATCCTTTTTTTAAATTTAGTAATTTTAAACATTTTATAAATAGAATTTAAAGTTTGGTTAGTTCTTCATTTACAATATTGTATACAATTTTTAACACTATAATATTTAATGGTGGTCATACAAATTATAACAACTGTATGTATTTAGAATAAGCAGGTTAAATGATACCGTGTTCTTAGATATTGAACTCAGCAACTTGTTTGTTCCTAGTGTCAGACGTCGGGGGTGGTTAGACGTAGAGTTCCGGCGAGACTTCGTTTCTTCCGTTCGTTAAAGTTACGTGCAAAGAAGTCTCTGCATTGCAGTTGTAACCTAAGGCTGATTGATATTATATAGCTTACCCTATTGTAAGACAGTTTTATCAATATATTTAATGTTACATTTCTGTGATGTATTTTATAGTACAAGATAAATATTCAATATTGTCAGACGAGTTGAGCGGTACAATACTTGTTTTATGTAAAGTATTCTCTTTCGGACAATAAGTAATAATAATACGAAAGCTCAGCTTATGTGTGTAACCTGTCGTAATATTCAGCTAAATGACATGTCTTTCTACATAATCACAATTTTATATCTTGGAAATCATAGAACAAAATATATAGAGTTTTATAAGGATTCACACTTCATTAATTTTGATTTTCTTTCATTTCAAGACGAATAATTGTTTTATCCCAAAAAAATAATTATCTCTGCAAAATTAACTGATTTAAACCTTATTTAAATTATTTCTTTTCTTAAATATAGGCCGTCATAACCATTAAAATGTTGCTATTAGTACTAAATTAGTAGTATAAATATAACGATATCGCGAAGAAGCACGTCATAACGATTATAAATGTTGTGATTAGTACTAAATTAGTAGTATAAATATAACGATATCGCGAAGGAGGACATCATAACGATTATAAATGTTGTGATTAGTACTAAATTAGTAGTATAAATATAACGATATCGCGAAGAAGCACGTCATAACGATTATAAATGTTGTGATTAGTACTAAATTAGTAGTATAAATATAACGATATCGCGAAGAAGCACGTCATAACGATTATAAATGTTGTGATTAGTACTAAATTAGTAGTATAAATATAACGATATCGCGAAGGAGGACATCATAACGATTATAAATGTTGTGATTAGTACTAAATTAGTAGTATAAATATAACGATATCGCGAAGAAGCACGTCATAACGATTATAAATGTTGTGATTAGTACTAAATTAGTAGTATAAATATAACGATATCGCGAAGAAGCACGTCATAACGATTATAAATGTTGTGATTAGTACTAAATTAGTAGTATAAATATAACGATATCGCGAAGGAGGACATCATAACGATTATAAATGTTGTGATTAGTACTAAATTAGTAGTATAAATATAACGATATCGCGAAGAAGCACGTCATAACGATTATAAATGTTGTGATTAGTACTAAATTAGTAGTATAAATATAACGATATCGCGAAGGAGGACATCATAACGATTATAAATGTTGTGATTAGTACTAAATTAGTAGTATAAATATAACGATATCGCGAAGAAGCACGTCATAACGATTATAAATGTTGTGATTAGTACTAAATTAGTAGTATAAATATAACGATATCGCGAAGAAGCACGTCATAACGATTATAAATGTTGTGATTAGTACTAAATTAGTAGTATAAATATAATGAGATCGCGAAGGAGGACATCATAACGATTATAAATGTTGTGATTAGTACTAAATTAGTAGTATAAATATAACGATATCGCGAAGAAGCACGTCATAACGATTATAAATGTTGTGATTAGTACTAAATTAGTAGTATAAATATAATGAGATCGCGAAGGAGGACGTCATAACGATTATAAATGTTGTGATTAGTACTAAATTAGTAGTATAAATATAACGATATCGCGAAGAAGCACGTCATAACGATTATAAATGTTGTGATTAGTACTAAATTAGTAGTATAAATATAATGAGATCGCGAAGGAGGACATCATAACGATTATAAATGTTGTGATTAGTACTAAATTAGTAGTATAAATATAACGATATCGCGAAGAAGCACGTCATAACGATTATAAATGTTGTGATTAGTACTAAATTAGTAGTATAAATATAATGAGATCGCGAAGGAGGACATCATAACGATTATAAATGTTGTGATTAGTACTAAATTAGTAGTATAAATATAACGATATCGCGAAGAAGCACGTCATAACGATTATAAATGTTGTGATTAGTACTAAATTAGTAGTATAAATATAATGAGATCGCGAAGGAGGACGTCATAACGATTATAAATGTTGTGATTAGTACTAAATTAGTAGTATAAATATAATGAGATCGCGAAGGAGGACATCATAACGATTATACATGTTGTGATTAGTACTAAATTAGTAGTATAAATATAATGAGATCCGAAGGAAGACATCATAATGATTATAAATGTTGTGATTAGTACTAAATTAGTAGTATAGTATAACGATCTCAAAGGATCAACAATTGATAAATAATTAATTAATGTCTAGTATAAAATATTAAAATAATAATAATCGATAAAAAGGTTAAAATTAATAAATAATTGTAAGAATAAGTAAATTGGGACAAAACACATGTTACCAAGCAAACTATACCGACATAGCAGCTGCAAAGTTAAGTTGGGGAGATAACGGTACTAATTTGAAGAACGTGACAAATACAAGGAAAGAAAACATTCTGTTTTCTTTGAGGGAAGAAAGTTCGCCGACATACATAAAAAAAAGGCACGGTAAAAGTAAAAACATAACGGAGTTTTGCTACTAGAAGCAGCTGCGTATCATAAACAGGGAACCTAGAAAAAATGAGAAAGTAAATACCTATCGGTATCTCCGAGGGGCGAAGTCAACGTACGTTAAAAAAAAATAACGTTTTAGAAAGTTTGGATGTCCAATCAGAAGAGACCTGAGTTTCAAAAAATTAGATATAGACCAATAGGCGAGGAAGACGCGGAACTTGGAAATCGGGAGAGGAAAGATCCCACGGGAAGAAGAGTCAGTCTAAAACTGGGGGTGAGAGTGTGTAGGTCTTGGCCTGGAGCTGGGAATCAGAGTAAGGAGGTGTTAAGAGTCTTAAACTGAGAACCTGAGGGTTTAATTCAAAGTCGTCGAATAACTTAAAGGCAGAGTTGCCACAAAAGTTAGTAGTTTTTGTTGTTTTTGTAATAATAATTAAAGTCAAGGAGTATTAAAGTTGTAAAGGAAGAGGAGAGAATCATCGCGTCGAATTAAGAGTTAAATTGAGAACGAGTTAAGAGACCAAGCAGCGTTTAGCGGAAGTAATACAAGGGATTCACCATTCGTCAAAGAACCAGGATTGCAGCATCCGACCTCCCAGGATAAGATATACATGTGTTTAGTGCGTCGTTAGTGAAGAAAGAGAAATTAAATAAATAAAAGCAGTGGGTGATTGTGTTTGTGTACAAGTGCCAAAATGGGACGAGGCGTAACTGTTGATAAGTACCAAAATTTATAATTGATAATCATTTAGAATCTAGTATTTCACTTTGATGAGTCATAAAAGTTCCCATGCCCGAGATTAAGAGTAAAGTTTTTATAAATTAAATTAAGAGAAAGTAATTGAGCTAGCCGGCAAAAATAAAAGTAATTTGAAAATAATATAATTAAATTAAAGAAAATTGTTTTGTAATAGATTTGCTAGAAATTAATAAGAACATTAAGACAAAATCTGTAGAGACATTCGTAGAGTTTTATGTAATTTGAATAATAAATTAAGATTTTAAAATTGTCAACAATTAAATATTGTGTATTAGCATAAATTAGTTTTTTTAAAGAATGAAAGTGTGAAAGAGTGAGTAGTCTTAAGATTGATATGAATATTTAATTGAATGTGATTCTTGTTATATAAATAACTAGATGAGATTAAATCCAGAAGATGGTTAAAAAGTAGAAGTTGTTTGTGGAATTAATTTAATTCAACCATCCTAGTTTTGGTAAGATTTCGATAGAAATCAAATAAAATTAATTGTCAGAAATAGATTAACGCAAAATAAGTGTGGCTAATAAAGATTAAGTTTAAGAGTAAATTCATAAATGCAAATTAATTCAAAACAAATTAATGCAATTCAAATTAAAGTAAAAGTAAATAAACGGTAAAATAAATAAATAAAGTTAACGTAGGTGAAGTTACATTAAATATAATGAGATCACGAAGGAGGACATCATAACGATGATAAATGTAGTGATTAGTACTAAATTAGTAGTATAAATATAATGAGATCACGAAGGAGGACGTCATAACGATTATAAATGTTGTGATTAGTACTAAATTAGTAGTATAAATATAATGAGATCACGAAGGAGGACGTCATAACGATTATAAATGTTGTGATTAGTACTAAATTAGTAGTATAAATATAATGAGATCACGAAGGAGGACATCATAACGATTATAAATGTTGTGATTAGTACTAAATTAGTAGTATAAATATAATGAGATCACGAAGGATCTGATCAGGAAGACGACTTTCATTGGATGATGTGTGGTGAGTACATCGAGAGCTCTTATTTCTACCACTCGCAATCAGAATTCATTAAAAACCCCACCTTACTCATGATGTTGCGTTTACAGTGTACCTATTTGAGGCCTCACTGGAATTTAACTTTGATTCTTTGGTACGCTAACCACTAGACATCCAGCTGAGAATCAGTCACCTCTCGTATCATAAGGGTTTTATAAATTCTAAACATTAATTAGAATTAAACATTTAATAAAACATTAAACAAACATTATAACTAAACATTAATGTGTTTCTATTAATTTGTAGAAGGTAAAATGGTTTATTTCCAGCCGATATTCTATCCTCTCCCTTACTTCCTGTATTTCATTATGGTCTTCGCCAAGACATCAAAAGTTAGTGACCATCTTCAATGTCATAGTGTTGCTGGCTTGTCCCTTTTTTTGTGGGACAAAATACCTGAACCTAATTCTGACTTAATCGGACTACCCGTCTTTGAAAATTGTTTGACAAACCGGTGTTTCATCGAAAATGGTCAAACCATAAGAACGTCGATAACGCTATTTTGTAAATTGTGGCACTATTATTGTATTTTCCTCAATGTGTATTTGAAAAGTACAAAAATGAAGAAAATATGTGTTAAATTAGGACAACATGGCTAACTTACTTTGTCATTTCATGGCCTATTATATTGTGTACTCCAACTAGCGCCCTACATAGTTATCATTGTTCGTTCCCTCTTAACCCTCACCCTCAAACAAACACATGCTTTACCACAATATATTCATCTAATACTATATATTTTTTATGTAGCAGAGAAGTATGTTTTGTAATGTTATCAATGCAGTTTTATAAACATTTACTTATTAGACAATTTCTATGATAAAATTCTAACTATTGCGATCTCCTTCATAGAAACGACGATCTCAACTCGATGACATGTCCACCGATCCTACCCATAGGAGGAGTTTGACTTGTTATTTCTAACTGTGTGTGTGTGTGTGTGTGTGTGTGTGTGTGTGTGTGTGTGTGTGTGTGTGTGTGTGTGTGTCCTTGCGTGCGCACGTTTTATGTAGGCTCGGCTTTGCTTACAAACTATTTTAACAAGTTCCTTAACTACAGACTTGATAAATTTTGGCGATACATTTCTAAATTGCAGCCGATTTTCAAATTTAGAAAACTGTTTTTGAGGACAACTTCGCTCGAATATTCCTCAACATTCCACCACAGTAGTTCGTCCTGTGCAGTTTTTTAAATCTGCAACTTATGATGAATAAATGTTGTTTTTACGATAAAAATAAGGGAGTTATTAAAAAGTAAAAATAAAACATAACCTAATCAGTAATATGAGCTTTAGTTGTGGGAATTTCAATTCAATTTAGCATATAAACGATGTTTTACTATTTGTTAAATATGTTTTGTTTTTTTATGTTGCAAAGTAATTTAATGTCTGTTTTTTAAACGGTGATTTGTAGATCTTTTTTATTTGTAATTTACAATAGCTCATTTTGGACGACTGGTGATCTGTAAATACTGGCGTAATATTACAAAAATCGCAATGGGATTTTTTTTTTTTTTTTTTTTTTTTTTTTACTTATTCTATATAAGGTTGGTAATCGAAACAAAATTTGGCCTTCGTTAATTTGCCTGATCTTGATTTCGGAAAACTGAAAATGTGTTTTTTGACATGTCGTTGTCGTCTGTACGTAAACACGATATCCCCCAAAAATTTATGTTACTGTATAAAACCTCTCTACCAATACAATTTAACTTAACTATACAGTAACCAAGTTTTCCTAATACAAAAAACCAAATTTTGGGCATTACATTTAGAAGATCTGGTTGTATTAAATTGGATAGTGGGGTTAGGTAAGTACCACGATGGCACTCATTAACTTGTTTTCCTAATGATTCGAAATAAAATTTAAAAAGTTTGGAGGAAATAAACGTTTTGTTCTGTGGTCCAATCGTCCAAACTGTGTCGTCCCGTGTAATATAATTAAAAACAAAATAATATGTTCGCTATTGAGATATTAACATTAGTAAATTACTGAGTTTTGATCCAGACTTTAATGCATGTGTACATCAACTGATCATAATATCATGGTCAGTATAGTTATACATAAATCATTAATTATTAAATAAAAAGTCCAGCAGTAACTATCGATATGCTGTCAAAGTAATTCAATTAATTAATAGATTTATGGTGCATTCTGGTCAACCTCTGACACAAGCGTAGACCGTACAATCTATGCTATGTTCATTTAATTACACCGTTCTGTTTAACTTTATTAAGATATTATTAAATCTTTTAAGGTTCTGCTCCACCTCCTCCATTGTGGATTTATCTTCTATAAATAATAAGTTCTAGAGAATAAAGTTAGGCTTCAAACGTTGTAATTTTTCTTCTTTGAGTTATTGCGTAATATAATTTTTTTTTTTTTTAACATTCAAAGAAGAAAGAAAAAGACCTTTAGTATTGAAAAAGATCTTGTGCCGGATGTCCGAGATATCTCGAAACACCTTAATACGTTTACAATACAGGAGTTTTAATTAAAAACTTCACACTGAGGGTAAGTTTGGGTTATTTAAACATATTTTTAAATAAACGTGAAAAGTTTTACAATTAGACAAGGGATCGAGGTGTAGCTCACAATTTTCAAATGCTAACTCATAACGAGTGATAAAAATATTTTTAAGTAACAACTCTGACCCATACGACGTTCAAATCTCATGTTACTATTTCTTTTTCTTTTTTTGCCGCTATGCAGTACAGACAACAACGTCGACGGATGGACTTTATCTTGAAAATGGCTTTTTCGGTTTCTTGAGACCATGAAATGTGAAGATCTGTCAAAAAACTGTGTTCTAATTTTTTGGCAATTACCAAATATATCCTATGCTTCGTAATTAAAAATATAATTTTTATAAAAAATTCTTGAATAACAAAAGGTTTGAACATATCTTTGCTCTTTTGAAACCGTACCTTATATCGTTCTAGTATCAAGTATGTGTCTATAGTATAATGATACGTGCACCATTCAGTACATAACGCCATCTGGGCCAATAATCCCTCCGCCTATATTTTCTCAAAACACATTTTAAGCACTCTAATAAAGTCATTATAACTGTATATGATTACTAAACTACAATTCACTAACACTGTATTTACAGAACTGGTTTGTCGGCGAGGACAATGTTGCCAAATAAGTTGTGACTTTGGGTTTAATCGTTTCCAAATTGGGTTTTTCACCTGCATACTTTAATTTGGTAATAACCTGGGATTGTTATACGGAGTTGTTGTAGAGATTGCATTGGCTTCATAATAACACGAGCGTAGAGTTCATTTGATTCTTTATAATTTGCGGTTTCAAGACGATGCAGGTTCTATGACCTGAAGAAGCTGCAATCCTCTTCTCCTTCTTGAGGATGTCTTGGATGTTTATAATATTCTAGATCTAAAGGCAATTTTCATTTTTTAACTCTGTAAAAATGCTATTACCGACAGGTTTTTAAACAAAATTAATTGTAAACTGAGGGGCTGAAAACGTGGATAATAGTTGGAAAAGAAGTATTTTGTACTACTTAATTGGTCATTAAAACTTTGCACTTAAATTATTGCAGATAAGCCTGATAAGCAGATCAGGAGTTATGGATATCAATATTACATGTACTGTACCCTCTTAGGGGTTCGTTTATAGTGATTATGAGCTTGGCAAATCCCGAGGGAACCTAGCTGGACCTACACCTTGTTTCATGTGTAGTCTTGGGTTGTATCCCTCTCGTTCATGTTTCGTATCAGTTCTCTCTTAACCAACTCTTGTTCTTTTTCTACTCTGACGCTATCGGAGTGTCAATTTGTTTTAATTTTTTTATAATCCGATGATGACCAAGAGAGTTTTCGCCTTTAAAGAACAAGAAAAAGCAAATAACGGGAAGTGTGGATACAGTTGGTTTCACTTTTGATTAAATTGAAGTATTTTTTTATATACCAACCATTTTTCACAAGCACTAAAAGAGGCTTCGCAGACAGTAAAAGTAAAAAGAAACTAAATGAAAACCAATAAGATGATTTTTATTTTGGTACTTTGAAACTAAAATATGCATCTCATTAAGGAAAAGTGACTTTTAAAAATTGTTGTAATTGTGGAATTTTCAGATCTATACCAAAATTAAGCTTCTAATAAAAAAATTGTAAAGGATAAATTATCTCTAATCATTACAAAAATTGAATAGACCATAATTTTTGAAAATGAATCTTAGTATTTTTAAGAGGTCAGCGACTTATTTCACAATCTAAATTATAATTTTACAAATTTTTAATCATAGTGGCAGAATTTAACCCAATTCTTGATTTTCCACTGTTTGTTAAAAAGTTATCCCCATTCTTTTAAACATTCTGTATAGATTACTTAATATAAAATTTAGAGTGAAGAAACAAATTTTATTTTAAATTTTCACGAAAATTCCTCCATTAAAAAGTAGTGATTTTTAGAATGATGTCTGTCTGTCGTCCAGCAATGTGTTACAGCTCAGAAGACGACCTGGTTGGGCAATTTGGGTAGGGAATTGTTCGATAGTTTAAGGATAGTCTCCGATACACTTGTAAGTATCTAAAATCATATTTTATACTAAATTGTTAATTTATTACGGATTTTGTAAAAAAAAAGACAAAAAGGATCCAAAATGTCTTTTCTCACGGCAAAAGAATTACCCTTTTACCTAAAAGAACAGACTATTATTATTTTTAAATCAGTTTTATATGATTATAATTGAAATAAATTACTCTATATCTTTTGTAAGGTTTATTTTTTGTTGTTGTTTTTTAAGGCAAAAATCTCTCTGTCATCATCGGCTTATAAAAAAAGAAGAAAATATTTTAAAAATTTAGACTCCAAACTCTCGAAAACACTAATAGCGTCAGGGTCGGAAAAGAACAAACGTTGGTCAAAAGAGACCTAATAGGAATGATGAAAGAGAGGGATAACTCAAGACTAAATGGAAAAAAATGCGTAGATGTAATTAGGTCTCCTCATGATTTCCAAATCCGTACTCGCTAAAATGAGGCTCTGAGAGTTTGTGAGGTTTAATGCTGTCTTGATATAAGTAAAATTTATGTAGGTTTATGGAATTTTTTTACATTATAAATCTTTTGTTTCAGGTATGTGCCAAGAGTCTCTATTGATATCACTCAAGGGTAACGTATTAGACATAAATTTTTGTACATTAAAATAATATATGTATATTAATGTATTTGTATATTAGGTAATAAATACCTAAATAAACGAGTTTTATAGTCTTCCTAAGGATATCTTTAAGTTTTATAACGATTCAAATAATTTCTTGTTAGCTGATCCCTGTATTTAAGAAATGTCTGTGTCGATAATATTAGTTATTGTTTGTATTTATTAAATATTTTAATTGATATACCGTTTGGTATCCCAAGAACCATAAAAAAATTATACTGGATATTGTTCGATAGTTTTAAGTATTCCGATAAACTTTTATCTCAAATTATATTTTATACTAAATTGTTAATTTGTTGTGAATTATATGATCCTTAGACAAGAAAGATCCCAACGTCTATCCCTTATCTTCTATAGAAGTCACAGCAAAACAACTACCTTTTTATCCAATTTCTAGTGTAAAAATTATAACTAATTTATCCTGTAATGCGATGGGCATTACGTCATCGTAGCAAGACCCCAAGGGTTCTTCTTACCCACCACCTTACTGTACATCCAGAGAACAAAACTTACCTTTTACCCAAACCTACCTATCTTGTGATATGCCTTGTCAGAACAGAAAGGTTGATAATTTATAAGTCCTAAATATCCAACATCTCTAGCTTTTTATGTATACCCTATATACAGACGTCAACAAACTATTCAGTTGTTTTCTCAAGCCCACTTGCTAGTCGATTATTCTGCCACATTTTGAGCCTATTTATTACATGTCTTTTTAAGATATGCACCATAATTCTAAGATCCTTTCCTAGCTAACTCTATAAACCATATTGCTGTTCTTTCATTGAATAATCTTTAGTTGCACTCTTCAATTAAAGTCATTGAATGATCCAATCATAGTTGCACTGGTCTTCCGCGAGATTCCCAAAGCTGTTCTAGGATCTACAAAAGGAGTTGATGAACCAAAATTACTGGAAAACATTTACCGCAATCTTCGACACCCGAGACCATGGAATATTCACAGATCTCACCAATTTGGCATCATATTTATCTCACTGCGCATATTAAGTTTTCTCCTAAAGTTTTCAATCATGTAGGCTGTTTAACAAGATTACTATATAAAATAAATTTGTCACCAATTTTATGACAGTTGCTTTTTATAACATCCAATCTGTAGGTTCTGTAATAGGTCATATTATACAACTTTAAAATCGATGTCTGATGGTGTCGAAATGCGTTTTCTGCCATAAACTAGATATAAAATTTATAATATCTCTTAGTAACGGGAATTTCAGTCAACATTGATTTTTACTATTTAACTATAATTGATTATGATTTGAAATTAATAACACATTTCAAAATGAAAACTGTTTAAATCGCTATTTTAACTTTCTTTTTATCCAGTCTACACGTTAGTACATTATGTACAACTAGGCAATATGTATATGCTAATACCAAGAGCAATATAAAAACTATATAAATCCTCGTCTGAGAATCAACTGCATATCCAGTACACGAAGTTTGGTAAGCTTGAGCTCAGTTTTATTGACCGATCTTTACGTCTCATAGTCACAGGAAACCAAAGTGATTTTAAACGTGCCATTTGTCTTCTGTAAGATAGCAGTCATAAAAGTTAAGATAGGAACATCAAACTTGGAATAGGGAACTATAGTGTGCTTTATAGAACCGTATTGAATTTCAGGCAAAGAATTGAAAATGTCAAAATGGCGCACATTTCATACAATCTCTCCTGTTATTCAACTTATTACATACTAAATTAAATACAAATTTGCAGATTTCAAGTCGGTATCAAGCTCACCATTCTACGGCGATAAATATCGAAGTTATTGCCAAAAATAATAAAATCGAACCTTGATTTCTAAAGAAAATGTCACATTACTTAAGTTATGAGATCTGTCAAGACTGAATAACTTACTCATGCAAAGCACATCTACGAGGCCTGTCTGAGCCTTAACAACGTCAAGAAAGTAATGATATACACAATCATTAAGTGTATAAAACCTGCGTAACAACTATTTTAGACCAACTTACCCTACTGAATAAAACCCCTGGATCTACCAATGCAATGTAACATTTGCTTCAAGGCCCAAGAAACATTACATTGCAGCCTAATACTTGTTTTGAAAATGTTATCTGTATGAAGTTGTACCAAGAATGTTTGTGTACCTTCTTATATAGTAACTGAGGATGATGAATAAGTCGTTGAAATATTGTCTTTGAACAAATAAAATTTTATTGCGGAAGAATTTTTCTTTCTGAAGATTTCGAAATGGTTCAATATTTAATTGGAAGATATCATAATTTGTCAATTAAACTCTCTGATGTTTTAGTTCAGGACGTAAAGTAAATATTTTATTTACAGGTAATACAACAATGAGACAAAGACCACTCGAAGTTTGCTAAAAGTTTTTAATTAGAAATAACGTGTACAGTTCGACATGTTGTGATTAGACAACACCAGCAGTTGTGTCCAAGCATGGGTGATTTTAACGCTAGGTTGAACACATGCGGGACAGCGCTCCAAGATAATTTGTAATAAATTTAATAACAAAATTACAGTTAGAACGGAATTTCGTTTTGCCATTCGGCAATGAAAGTTTAATACAACGAATATTTCTAATGTTTTGTTTTCAATAGTTTTTAATGACATTTTGTTTGATAACTCTTCGTGTTTCTTTAACTTTCCTCTTTGAACTCAGTTATGCACTCTATTGTAGTTGTGACTTAATGATCACTACCACAGGCATTATATACCAGAAAGACTCGATATTCCATATTACAGTGATTATAAAATCATTTGCAAGAACTTAAGATTGTTGTTATTGGCGACCTTAGGGCCTACTTTTAATTTTAGATACATATGCAGCGACAATTTTGAAGAAACTGGAATGAATAATTTTTAGATATCAGAAAATGATTTTAAGGTATGTTTGTTTTTAACTACTTCAGCTGAAAAAATTACTACTTCAGTATTGCTTTCCAAAATTTTATGTATAAATATCATTAGTTAATATCAGCAATTTAAAACTTGTTTTCTAGAGATGATAGTTGAGATGTTTTGAACAAATCCCCTCCTACTACATCAGTTTTTCTTGAAAACAAGTAACATTTCAGACGGTTGCTTGGATTAGTTTAGACGTCCCAATATCCTGACTTCATTATTTATGAAATTAATTCTACGAAATTGAATTTCCACATTGTTTCGATATTATAGATAAATTTAATATTATTAGAAACACAGTCTACTATTTACTGCATGTTATCACTCATTTGTTTTAAAGTTACATTTCTAAAGAAGAAATGAATTAGGCAGGATTTCAGTTACTATAGCTGTTAAAAATGTACCAGTTGTAAAAATATGGCAAAAATACTCACCATAATTGTTAATTATTCAAATAGAATTACATCCAGATAATCTTAAAAATGCAAGATAGACCTTAAACTGGGTCTTGAGACATTAGCTAAAACTATGCTGATGAGGTCACTGCTCACGGCTTTTTATTCTTGAATAATTCCAATTCTTGGGGGGAATTAAAAAAATATTGATTTTTGTAGAACGCCTGTCGATGCTGCTCTTAAGTAATAGAGACTATAGAACATCTCAGGTGTGAAGTGTTTTCTCGATCAAGGTCAACGTTCTTGGAAGGGTTGGAAGTATTTAGGGCTGCTGATCTCAAGGTCCTCATGCGTTTCTGAAGGAGGATCTAGGAGGAATATACTTTCTAAAGAGGAAGTGTTTTATGCCTCATCAGCCTAACACAGTGTATTTCATTCCTCTGGTATTTTCCAGTATATTCATTAAAACCTCAAACCTTCATCTTCAAGACAGAATCCAGCCCGGAACTTTTTTCACGTTACTTCATGCTGGTACCGCCTGTTTGGCCACCTTTGGAGTCTTTGTTTTTCATTCTTCTGTTGATGGCCTTTCTGTTTGTCGCAAGTGACGAATTGTTTCTTGTTCATCCTCTACTTCTTCCTTCTGTCGTAGGACTGACCCCGCAAACCAAGCAACGTCCTCTCTCTTTTTCCAGCATCTTGCTGATATTGTTATCTTTCGTACGATGTTTGTCACTCTTTGTTTGTACTCGTTCGACTAGTCACAGACGAAGAAATGCGTCGTAATCACTATCGTTGCCGTCTTCTCCATTTTTTACCCATGCGCAGTATCTGGGCTAAATAAAAGTCTCAAGGTGAATAGAATAGAGTAAACGTAGACTAAAGCTTTGTATAAATTAGACTACCTCAAGGAATTCTTTTAGAGGCAGTTTTGAGTCTCATATATTTTAATGGTAGATTAATGATAAAATTATATCCTTTGCTCATGTTACTGCAATTATTTACAATGATAATGAGTGGTTAGTAAACAAAGATGTAATTGAAGAATATGTATTCAAATTAGAGTTGTGGTTTTCAAAGCAAGAATATTAGCATTTTCTTAAAAAAAGTTCGTAAAAGTAGCTGTGTTAATTTTTAGATTTAATCATTTGGGGCTCTAAAGTTGTTTTGCAATGAAACACATCTTGCAATACATGTAAATATTACCTCAACAAAGTATTTACCATTCCCTCCCTCACCACAATATTATTATTGTGATATCCACATTGATGGTCGAAAGAGTAAACTAAATAAATTGGTAAGAGCTTTTTGTAATTTTTTGATTAATTTGGTTCTGAGTGGATAATTACAAAATTTTCTTTCTTGATAAAAACCTACCCAAGGTTGATTATAAGAGCAACAAAATCTAAATTTGTATTCGGCACTAAAAATAAATTCAGATTTTATTATCAATTAAACGAGATGTCTTATGGAACATAACACGTAAAACATATCTCAAATTGTGACTGATGTGTAGGACAATTTATTCAAAATTTCCAGTTGTAAATTACTGTTGACTTTTTAGCTTGAATTACTTGACTCCGTATTCAAGATAGCATCATAATTTAAATTAATAGAAAAAATACAATAGGAGTTTGTTTTAAATTGTTTGTATAATTTAGAAATTTTCGAAATTAAGACGCCATTATAACTATTTTTTGTATGTGGTCAAATGTAATACTAAACATATATTTACACATAGTATAGAGATATTTATGTGATTGGTCGCACTTTTAGTTTGCTTTGAGCTCCACAGGAAAAAAAATTATATTTTTTAATTTTTGATGATCATGTCTTTCTATCGTCTGTGCAGCAATCTATAGCTCTAACTTTTTTTCATTTTTCATTTACCTAACTGGGGGTAGTTGTCTTAAGACCTAAACTAAAAATTTCGATTTCCTGTAAAAATCTGCTGTAAAGATTTTGATAATTTGCTAAATTGTAACCTCTACAGTCCCATACAAAAAGTCTTTGTAACCACACTTCAGGAGCGATTTCGATTTTTGGTAGTTATTTATTATTCAGAATCTACATCGACCTGTAACGGTTCATTTTAACTACTGGCGATTTGCAAATATTAATGCAAGTGAAACGTGGGATACAGAAAATCGTATCCTAGCTGAGTATTTGTTAAGGGTTACGAGTTGTTTATTACTTGAAACATAACATCCCTTAAATTTGTTTTTTAAATTGGAGGCGGAGTGACATTAGCAGTACCAACATCGCTAGGTGTAAAGGGAGTTTTGATTTTCCTTCTTGAGTTACAATTATATCCTTTAAATTTTCTAAGAAATCTCCTAATGTATATGTGGAGAAAATGGTGAAATAAATATATATTTAATTCTCTAACTAATTAATTAAATATATAATGAATTTTCACCGCTACCTATATACACGGTTTAGCTTAAAGTTAATTATTTGAACAAACTGATTTAAATTTAAATGTGAGGTTATGTTTACCTTGTTATGCCAAGTGTGTGGTCCGTGTAACCTTTACACGAGATGTAGGAGAGGTGATTTACACTTCCGCCATATTTAATAATTCACTTGTTTTATTCAAAAGCTTTACAGAACATAAACCTGAGGCTGCCCTTGAATAAGACAATGTTAAATACCCTTTACCTTTCTCCACCAACAGGCGCCGCAATAAATCCATGTACTCATGTGTAATACATACCATAATAGTATATACAAGGACGTTAGATGAGACAGGTCGAGACAAATCGTTAATTCTTATACACAACACTTGGAAAAGTCTAAGAGAATTTTATAAGTTGATGTAGGTTCTTGTATTGTACGTAGTTGTAACCATTAATAACGTTTTGAGGAAATAAGTTACTGAGTACATCAATTATTGTTGAAGTGTTGATTTTAAAATATAATTTGTTTAGAATGTTATGTCTCATGATACGATGAAATACAAAATAATTGAGAATTTTACAATTTTATTTAACTCTACAACTGACAGTTAGATTTATATCTAAATGCCCAGTAGTTTTTAATCTTTTGTAAAGCTATTTTCAGAAAATCTACATAAAATGAAAATTATAAAGTGTTGTGTATTAGTTTTACTCACAATTAATAAATAAAGGAAACAAACCAACGTATTTTGGAGTGACAAATATTAAATCGAAACAAAACAGCCTTCACGGATGTGGTAAAACATACAGGGCGATTCAAAATTGCGCGGCAATGTATCAGAAGCTGATGCAAGAGCTAAAAATAAGCATAAAGTTGATTTAAACTTGGGTCCGGAAACGGTGCGTTTACGTCTGTCGGTCATAGTAAAACAGAATATTTGAAACTTGATATTGAGTAAACATATGGTTTACGCATTATTTATGAAACCTTTTACCAGAAAACCAAGATTTTGTTTTGTACATTTTCAAAATGGCCGCCGTTTAATAGTCTATGTTTACTGTCGAATATCTTAAAAATCATTAATAATAAAGATATTTTCCTCTAACGAAAACAAACTCCTTTAAATTTGTTTTTGTATAAACAAACGTGGTAAAGTAGTACCCGTTTCAACTTTGTTACCCGTTGGTAAAATTTGTTTCAACTCTTCTGGAATTTCATACTACAATCGTTCCCATAAACACCGGATTAGGGGTAGCTACTGTTTTTCGTACTTTAAATGAATTTAAAGATAAAGAAGAAAATTCATCTCTGAGTAAAAAGAGGCAAAAATTAAATATTGTTGATAAAGTTTGCGACATTGCAAAAACAGCAATAACATTGAAGGTTTACGAATTATACAGATGTAGAAATTCTTACGCGAAACTAAAATAATACAAACCAATTCATTTAATTATTTGTCTAATTTTCAGCTACTAATAGCTTTATAATTTAAGTTTGCTTTAAGGCTAAATAGCTTCATGGTTATCTAAGTAAAATTTGATAGTTTCAACTCAAAATTTATTATTTAGATGAAACATTGGTAAATGCTGGACATACGAAAGTTTGGGTAGATACCGATGTGAAATCGTACAAAGATGTCTTTTTAAGATTGTTAATAACTGGTTTAAAAAAATCTTAGGGTAAATATGAAAGACTAATCGTAGCCCATGTAGGAAATGGTTTTCTACCAAGAGCTTTATGGGGGTTTTTCATTCTAAATCTAGCCTTGAGAGCAAGGAGATAACGGGTAGTGCGTTTGAAGACGGGTTTCAAAAAATTGTAAGGATTATTGTTCCAAAGGGTTTTATTGTTATGAAGAATGCGTCCTATCTTAGCGTCAAAGTTGAAAAAATTCTACCAGTAGTTTTACCAGAAAGTCCAAAATAATTGAGTGGTTTCAAATTTAAAATGTTTCTTGTGATAGTAGTATGTTAAAGATTCAAATTTAGGCTTAGTATCAAGTATAATTATTTATTTTTATTATTATTAAGACTGGGGAGAGTGTTTTAAAAGCGCCTCCTGCACTGCGACCTAATTAGATCTTTTGTGCCCCCCTCTTGTTGGACTCAGGAGAGAACTATGTCTTTGACAAAATTGATCAAACCCCTGGTCGGGAGGTTTAGTAATTCTTCTTCCGAAATGAAGAAAATTCTAGAAATTTATGTCTTTTTTGGCATAAGGCCGGGCACTCCATGATGATGTGTTCCATGCGTTCCACCTCTTCACCACAGTACCTGCAAGTATCATCGTCCACCAGGCCCATCTTACTTAAGTGGTACCTGCAATGGATATGTCCTGTTAGTATACCACAGAGGAGTTTTAGCTCTCTTCTTCTTAGGTTTAGCACTTCCTTCCCTCTCTTTTTATTAGGGCTAAGGACCTTCTTGGAATGTATTAGACCTGGCAATGTCTTCCAGGTTCTGTTGATTACTTTGTTGGCCCAGTTGGTAATAACCTCCTGGTAATCCCTAGGGCCAAATCCATACATAGGAAATGGCCCTGTAAAGGGTTTAGATGCACCAAGTTTAGCTTGCTGATCTGCTTCCTCGTTGCCTGCTATTCCCTCATGCCCTGGCACCCAGACAAGTTCAACTTTATTCTTGTCCGCCAGCTGGTTTAGGGCCTGATGGCACTCGTGAAGCATCTTTGATCTCAAGTTGTTACTTTGAAGTGCTTTTAATAGTATCAAGTATAAAAAAGTACTATATTAAATCCCTTGAATTGACGAAATCCCCAAAATAAATTATTGTACAGTGCTCCATTTAGTTTCTTATCTTTGTAATCTAAATCAGTTAGAATTAACGTGGTCTCCGGTTAAAGGTTATATGGCCTCGAATCATAAAACATTTAAATTAAAAGAAGTTCGTGAACTTTTGGTAAAAGGTATTTCGAGGGTAACGATGTAGAACAAGTCCAAAAGGAATAAGTAAACATGTGGAATGAGAGGAATTGTTGAAAACTTCATCGTTTAATCTTAATGATTACTCTACTTCAGACCAATTTGTTGTAGAGGCGTTATAAGGTAAAATGATATGTATTGTTTTTATTCGGTTTAAAAATCATTAGAGAATGTTGATACAAATTTCTAGCAGAATATTTTCCAATACAAATTAAAGCTAAATATTTGTCTTCAATAGAGTATTAGAAAAATAAAGAATTTTTTTAACGATTATAATAGAATTTAAAGTAGTTTTAAAAGTGTGTTTGATCAAATATAATTTTAGCGATATTTCAAGTTAGAAGTACAGTATATATCATATACTGTATGAAGTAAAGTGTTGGGAAACAACAAGAGTGTCTCCCGCTAAATTTAAATTCCAGTGAATCCGTTGCTATCAAGTTACGTGAAACAAACTATGGGAGTAAAATATAAACAGTAATCAGATAGTTTACGTTTCTAAGAATTGAGCCACTGCCACCATACCCACTATTACGGGTCGAGATTTCCTCTGCCTTAGTTCCCTTGCGTTGCTGAATAAAAGACTACCAATTAGAAACTTGTAAATAAGTAAAACTTGTTGGATGCAATTTGGGTTTTAATATATGGTCCCTAAAATTTTTTAATGTTTATAAAAAGCACTTCTTTTTGTTACAAGTAACGATTTGGGCTGCAAATTTTGTTATTTAAATCCAAGCTTAGTTTACTCAAAAATCTATTAATGTAAAGTTTAGATGACAAGTAGACAAACAGAATAATTTTAATTGCACAATTTGCTTTTCTTATCTTATATAACTCATTAGGAAAAATTCTCTTCCTTCACTCACATCAAATCTACCTCCATACAAGCTCCATACCATCGAACTGGACCACTAGCTACTGAGACCAACCATTGGTAAGCCTAAGAGTAAAGTTTAGTTCTTTCAGTTAAAGCAGTCAACATTTTTAAGTTTCACATCGATGAGTAAAGCATAATATTTACTGCCACTGTAAATCATAAAGCAAGGAGCAGGCCATTCATTGGTGTTTACTCAAGTGTACAGTAGCTGTTGTGTTATGCAGTGATCACATTAGATTTACAAAAACGATTTGTTGAATGTATTAAAACTTCCAAGTGAGGTCTAACACTACACCAAATCACTACACAAAAATTGGAGTGTCTATCGAAGCAACAATTTTTCAGACAGCGTAGCTCAAAATCACGTTTGCCTATATTATTTATATAAGAAGACGGTATAACGTACTTTTTGAACACACTGTATATATGAATTTAAAGCCGTATTATATTACCTTACAGTTTATTAGCATTGTGTTTACATTGTTTCTCGAGTTATTAACAAAGGGGGTGTGACACTTACATTTGATTCTACTCATGTAACGCCAATTAATTACATGCAACAATTTGTCAGATGAATTTACATACAATAGCAATTATTGTTAATAGACGTGACTTTACCGTGGGAAGACGTATTATAACCGAAATAAGTCTTGCATGTTAAAAATGTTTTAATAATCTTTCCATTCCTTACATTCCTGACTACATTATGTTTGGCGAGAATGTTTAAGGCATTGCAGTAGACCTAACCCTACGTTACCGTGTAGTTTCCTTTTGATTTTATCATACGTAGAATGATGGGTCAAAAAATTGATGTCCAGTTATTGTCTAAAATATCTGTCTTGTGATTTCAAACTTCCCAAACAGCGTGTTTTGGAATGATCTGTGTCTGTTATCTGTCGTTCAAGCAGTGCTATACAGTCCAAAAGAATAAACCGAAATATTAAATTCGATATGTGGGAATATCTTGAGACATTATTCTTATTATTTTTAATTTTATCGATAACGTAAAATTAGAGGATAGCTGCCATAAAACAAAAATACTAAATTTCGATTTTCTTATATCAGCGTAAACAATTTCGATCGCATTTTGTTAAAGTGTAGCTTCTAAGAATCCAAACAAAACATATTGGTTTCGTATAATATGTTTGTTTTCCATAGCGAATTGTACAATTAAAATTATTCTGTTTGTCTACTTGTCATCTAAACTCTAAATTAAAGGATTTTTGAGTGAAACTAAGCTTTGATTCAATTAACAAAATTTGCAGCCCAAATCGTTCCCTCCTCAAACATTTTCTCTCAGGTGTTGTTAAAAAAAAATCAAAAAAATTTCAATGGAGGTGTTTTAACAGATTTCTTAAACAAAAGGATCTACACATAAAATTTTCATAACATTTTGACTTATTTTTTTAAAATTAGAAAATCAGATTATTTCTTCCAGCATAAAATATACATCACATTACACCATATACATAGAAATAATAACCACCCAGGTTGTTACCGGTGAAGGTGGATCACCGCTCTAATAGATCACTATAGTCTCAAAGAGTATTGGAAGGCAACGAACCAGCCATATATCAACAACATAAACTCACAAAGGCACTGAAACTAATCATTATCTCTTCTGTATTACAGTTATCCTACATAATACTAACATTTCTAAACAAGAGTATAGACAAAATAATCAATATTTTACTTCTCCAGTAAGTACTTCCAGAAAATCTTAGTAAATTGTACTCTATTACAAGAAGTTTTTTACAAGGAAGACGGTTTGAAAATGAATGAACCAAACCAGTGTCCTAAATCTCAAGTCATGAAAGTTGCCGTTCATGAATGCTTTCCAAAAAACCAAATTAAACCAGAACCTCCGTTATTTAAATTCGATTTCATCAAGTTTCCGCTTTGAACGAGTTTACGACGCAAGCGAAGTAAGCTTAAGCTGCATGTAAATAACTATAGTTATCTGTTAGGATCTATATAATTAGGGAGCACAATCTTCTGCCAATCCTTGCATTGTCGACGTGTCTCAGAGTTCCTTTATCTTAATATATCGCGAAGATGGAAGAACTCCTATTGTAACTCAAACTAATTTCCTATATAGGGAAAACTCTGTACGAAGGAATAGAAACATTTTAGGAAGATCCAAAAGAATTATATTTTTATTTTGTAGATGTTTGTGTGAGAAAGATTGTGCAATGTTTTTGCATAATTTTCTTTAAAATTTACCTCTTTTATGCTATTAAATATATATAAATTTCAAACGAGAATCAAGACCATTACATGTTCATTGATCCTGCCACTCGGAATAATATTTGAGGGACAGTTATTTTCATTAAACATACATGTCCGTTCCATTTTAACGTTCATTAAAACAATTTTTACAAAATTCAATTTTGTATTTTGATCTTATAGCAGATAGACCACTCTCGAAACTTTGAGTTATTAAAAATGTAAACATCCACACGATCAAAAAATAACCTCAAATTAAATTTGATGTACTATTGATCTGTAAAATGCTGCACGGACCCGAAACTTTAAAAAATTACTTTGTTGATGCAAAATTATATCAACATCAATTTTTGACCTCATCATAATTTCTTTCTCTAATTCATATTTTATCGATATGTATAGGATATCAGGTACATAATACGTTTTGTGGTGTGAAAGAAATGTACATTGCTATTGCACAGTTGATTTGAGTTTTTCTTTGGTTAAGTCACATTTGAAGGGGGTTTATTAAGAAGAACTTTAGCTCCAATCAGTCAATCAGTGTCAAACATATACTGAATACATACTGATTTAATCAAAATCATTTCATCCATTTGTTTTCGATCACAAGGACAATTTTAATTGTACGACTCGCTTTCCTTATCTTACATCATTCATTAGGACAAATTCTCTTCCTTCACTCACATCAACTCCACTGCCGTAAAAGACTGATTTGATCGGCTCCATACCTGATGACACACAGAGAGTGAAAGTGTTCCGCTTGTAATATCACGTGACTATCTACACAAGATGTCAGGTTTTAGTTATACAGACTATCCATGCACGATGTAATTATATATAGGTCAATTAGAAAACGTTTAGGTCAGGTTGTATTGTGTGCCAAGTTATGTAAGGATACGTAAAGACAACAAGGGAGAAAGAGTAATGAGGTATACAAAACACATCCAACATACTGAACACTTCCTTTATAAACTTGTTTGTTGTTTCCAGTAAATCTCTCTTTTCCTTTTAAGGCAATATGTGTTTTTATTTTGAGATATATTTAGACTCGATTACGAGATTGGTCGTTCTTTATAGCGATCTTTTTTTTCGTTCGATTTCTCTGAAATTTGTAAAACAATGATTTTTAAAATGATTTGTGTCATATTGTGTTCTATTAATTTGGACGTGTTATTAATGTCTATATAAAATAACTAACAATTGAGAGTTTACCTGTCACAAGCATTTATTTCAGAAAAAAGATGTGAATATAGGAAGTGTTAGTAGTAGGGACGTTAGATGGTTCGTGTTGAAGGATCGCCCAACAGGCAGGACTCCGGAAAGTGTGGTGGGGCACCATAGAGACAAGACTCAAGAAGGTGATGGAATTTGGAGAAATAACTTGCAAAGAAATAGATGTAAGTCAATCAGACAGTATTAAGACCAACTTGTAAACAGCTCTCCTCTACTGGGGTTGCTGCCCGGCCTCAATTTGTAGCCCAAAAGTAAAAGGGTGCCAATAAATTATGATTAGGTAGGAGTCCTAATTGTGCTTGAAAGGCAACCAAGATATTATACTTATGCAGGAGTCCTTATAGGGTTGACAGGACAACCTAGTGACGACAGTCAAGGAAGCGAAGGAATTTGGAGAAATAATTACTACTATTTTGAAAAGAAATAGATGCAAGCCCATCAGAAGAGATAGCAAATATTGCGTCCAACTTGTAAACAGCTCTCTGCTACTAGGGGCTTGGGCTTCAATGTGTAACTTAAAAGTAGAAGGGTGCAAAAAAAATACGATTAGGTAGGAGACACGATTAGGTATTAGTCCTAATTGTGCTGGAGGGAAAACTAACAAACCACAATCATATAAATATGAAACAGGTTTTTAAGTAAACATATCGTTGATAATCTGTGACAGTACGCCACTAAACACCAATTTAATACATTTTTGATTAATTTTTGGTTACAACCCTGTTTTTGCCAGAGTTCTGGAATTCTACCGGTTCGATTTTCATGCTGTTTGTTTTTAATGAAAGAACATTTTAAGCAAACCGCATAAATCTCTTTCCTATTACGCATATGCTAAACAAAATCCCTTTTTTGGTGATCTTTGAAATTATAACAAAATTGATATACACGTTGCAGAATACCAAATTACGACGACTTATCAATGTATGTATGGAGGCAACACTTGGAGCGTCAACACATTGCTCTAGTACAATCTTTTTTCTCTAACGTTTCCGAAATAGCCGACCTTGAGATTGTTAATTTAAGAAGTATAGGGTATGTGTTGTAATCGGAAATATTTTCAACCTCTATGTTTTGATCGTCATATATCCGTTTGTCCGTCGTCGCTGTCGTCTGTACGTAAACACGAAAGCAACCCCACAAGTTGAATTCGGTATGAGGTGTGCTCATGTAGAACCCTACTAAAAATCAGATAAATCCAATTGAAAATGTAAAAATCGCAGTCATAAGCTTTTGATTAGAATTCTTCGTATATCAACTCCACCTCCCTACGATGAGAAGTAGCAAAATTATTGTTAAACATGTCATTTTGAACCCCAACTTCCCAAGATTATGTGATATTCGTTTAAGTTACGAGATCGATCTTAGGTACCTCGTACTTGCTACACCCGTGATACTCTGTGAGTTGAAAGTTTTGGTTGGACAACGCATTATCTGAAGAATAAGAAATTCAATTTAGGATTTCTATAAGTGTAGGTAAAGATTCCTATTGCAAATGTTAGTTTTTGGTCAAAATCCCTTGGACAATTTATGTTTCTCTGTTGATATATGATATGTATAACGTTTTGGGTATTGCTTGTTTAGCTTGAATTAAGGTGGCTTTATTTAAAGTTGGATTCTTTAAAAATCCAAAATAAACTCAAAATATTAAACTTCAAAATAGACAGATTTTATTTAAACTTTTGTTGACAATGTTATTTATTTGAACTTAAAAACTATTTGAGTCGACAACAGTCCTCTTTATATCCTGCGTGTAATTATAGCGACATGTTTATCCAACTCCCAAAAACATATTTGTATGTTCACGAATATTTTACATATTATCATATCAAAATATTGAATACATGACATATATTAACACTTAAGTAAAGTTGATAACACAACAATTAAAGAGGACAATTATCGCCTCTATAATGTATATTATAGATGTATGTATGTATATATATATATATATATATATATATATATATAATATATATATATTTTACTAATTACTAATAAAAAAACTTTTTTGGAATGTTGAGTTTGATCTGACAACGCTTGTGTGTTGTCAACTTTTTTTTTGGGTGGGTAAGTTATAAACAAAAATTTTTGTTTGTTTTAATTTAAAATTTAGACCTTATATAAATGTCAGTTGATATCACAATATACATATATATATATATATATATAAAATATATTTTACTAATTACTAATAAAACACTTTTTTGGAATGTTGAGTTTGCTCTGACAACGCTTGTGTGTTGTCAACTTTTTTTGGGTGGGTAAGTTATAAACAAATTTTTGTTTGTTTTAATTTAAATTTTAGACCTTATATAAATGTCAGTTGATATCACAATATACATATATATATATATATATATATATATATATATATATATATATATTTATATATATATAATATATTTTACTAATTACTAATAAAACACTTTTTTGGAATGTTGAGTTTGATCTGACAACGCTTGTGTGTTGTCAACTTTTTTTGGGTTTGTAAGTTATAAACAAAATTTTTTTTGTTTTAATTTAAATTTTAGACCTTATATAAATGTCGGTTGATATCACAATTTGAACATAACTTACGTATAGGTATTTAGTGACGAGGATGAATGCACAATGGAATGTCTTGATTGTATTCTCATAAAAACTGCCAATAAATTTTTTAATTAGCGTATATTTATGTCGACTTAAATTATGTACGTAAATTAATTAGCAATTTACTTAATTTTAAGAGCAGAACCCCATCCAAAGTCCTGCGCTATACTGGTTGTAATTTCCTTTGTTCAGATCTTGTTAGGATAAGGATTTGGGTTGAAAACTCAATTGTCAGGGAACACGCCCTCTGTGCACGAAACCAACCATCCAAGCATCCTATCAGTGTAACGGCGAATGTTACGGGAGTTGAAATACAATTAGGCATACGGTCCTGGGTTACGACAATATTAAGTTTTAATATCAGAGTGGCATTGATCGTGACATTTTTTAATTCTTTTTTTATTTTATTTTTTTATTTCCATGTGTCCTCGTGAATTTTAGACTTCTTAATCGAGACATTTCTTTACTTTAATAGATAGGCTGTATGAGGCGCTAGTTAGGTTGGAGTACTTTGATAACCTATAAATGTCGGTTTATCTGTCTGTTGTTTATTTGTAAAATAAATCTTTCTTATTCTGTCGTTAAAGTCTTTACTAAATTTAATATTATATTGCAGCAAAAGATAGAAGTTGTTTTAAACACAATAGCCTTGAATATCCCAATCTCCCGTGCTTCATATTTATTTAACCCAAGTACAATACATGTGACATATTTTGAGAATTAACCATGTGTAAGCCTCCAGGTTTTACAATAATAGAAACAATAATTACTAAATATAATTGGAATGTTAATATAAAAATCATTTATGGAAATATAAGCACAGAGTCAATTGCAACGAACGAAAATCATAAAAAGAAACAGTGGAAAAACATTGCAATAATTTTCCCACACACCTATTTACAAAATTTAAAAAATATTCTTTGCTATCTCATTTGAAAACGTCCAATTCTACTAATACGTCCGATAAAAAAATAAAAAATAAATGTTCTATATCATTGATATTGTGTCTGGTATATTTCTTATGAGAGATAAATTTGTGTAGAAGAGTTTTCATCCCCATCAACAAAGCAGAGCGGGAAAAACAAAAAGAAAAAACAAACCTACAAAATAATAATCACTCGAATTTATAATATTTATTTAATTTGTACGCTTTTATAATTAACTGAGAATCATTTGACCATAGTAATCTCTCTGTGTAACATTTGCTTACATTACTAATCTTGGTTTGTATATAAAAGAGGTATTATAATTAATTATCATTATTTACATTATTTCAACGCTTTCTTTGTGGTCGTTGTGCGCACTCAGGTCTATACAAATTGATTCTTTCTCATAATTAATATAATTAATTAGCAAATTTCTAAAAAAATAAATTTATTTTTATCCACACCTAATATTTAGGTCTGTAATTCTTGTTTTTAATTATTATTTCCGTAATTTTATTTTGTTCGACTTTATTTACACTTTGTTTTAACGATAGTGTATTAATTTGCATACTGGTTAAAATTTTCAGGTTAATTTACCACAGATTTTTTCAGAATTATTTCGTTACAGTAAAAAATGAATTTATCAAAGTGAAAAAAAAAGACTGGGAAAGATGTGGAAGCTTTATCAGGTTAAAAAATTAATTATTGTCTCTTACAATCGTTCTCTAACTCATATTTTTGGAGTAACTCATTTTTGAAATTCAGAAAATATCCTAATATTTGTTTTTAAACATCTTGAAAAATGATGGTCGAATTAAAAAAGGTTTTTTAATTTTCTTATTTTTCTTGTCTAAAATAAAATGTGTATTTTTCTATATTTTAAATCAGTTGAACTTGAAACTGTAAACAAAGTAAGGAGGAAATAACGGCTATCCTCGACATCAAATAACCTTTTGTCTTAAATTTTTTTCTGCAAAACTTGCTGTTTTTTACATACTCACTTGTCTCTTTATAAATGACATATCCTGTGTTGTTTAAGCTCTCGGCGGGCTCATTTTTTACCTAATCTCTTCAAAATACGCTGTTTCTAAAATTACAAAAATACTTTAAAAACCTTAATACTGAATATGGAAAGAAAAAGAAAAAAAGAAGAAAAAAAAGGATAAAGGTAAAAAAGAGAAAAAAAAAAGAACTCGTTAAAAATTAATAAAAATCTGAGTATTTGTTTTTCCTATTTTGAACATCATAGTATTTTTTCTCTTTTTCCCCTTAACACACGACTCAATTATGTACTTGCGTGACATAAAAAAATTATTATTTGCGATTCTAGGAATGGGCTATTTTTTTTACATCGTACCTTCCAGGCATCGCGACCAGGGTGATCAGATGTAATCTTTGAAATGGAGGAAATTATTTAAATAAATGAGAAATTTACAAAAGGAAGAAATAATTTAATGTCTTTGAAAAACTTTTTACAATTAAACTTTTAATTACTGTATATAGGTTGTATTTATATGTTTTTTATAATTATTAAAACATCACAAATTTATTTAATGCATATTATAATTCCTTGGAATTTTATTGGAAAATGATATTATATGTACACTTATTCCAAACAATTATCACTAGATGATATTTTTTCTCAAAAATCTTCTTTGGATGTTAAAATACTTGTAACAGTCTGTACATGTCATGTCTTTAAAATTTTATTTCACTAGTATCATTCGTTTCAAAGATTCTATTTGTAATTGGTTTCTTTCAACTTTCCACTCTATATTGATAAGAGAAATATTCTTTCCTCACTAGAGGTATGAGTTGGGCAAAGCAAAGAAAACACATACTGTAGTGATGATATAAATGTCACTATAGTTTAAACTCAGTGTCTGCGAAAGTAAATGGAGTTGTATCCTTCTATTTCAGAACTTAACTTAATTGTCCTTTTTCGTTCATGTTTGAAACACTGAGAGTACAGTATTAAAAATGGAGGACGTGTTCTCCGAAACCGGACGTCTGTCACCCTGATCGTGACGCACATTTTTGACACTACTAACTTTGACTAAATTAGGAGACATTTGGATAATTAACAGAGAGGAACAGAATTGAACACGGAACTTCTTACAGATTTTATATCAGTAAAGTTGAAAGCTAATTTAGTAATGCATCATTAATTGAGTTTCTTTCATTTTCTTCCATAGACTAGTAAGGTCAGTATAGTACATTGTAATACAATCTTTAACACGAGGGAAATCAAGGCGACAGGTAGTGACATCCCAGGCCACGTGTATACAGGTAACATGATACTCTAAACCTATCTGTTCCCAGGAGGCTGTAGTAGCGTTCAAATGTAAACTTGGCAACATATTGGCAACTTTGTTATGAGTAGGAGAAGATATATCGTTAGCTCAAGGAAATCCTGGAAACTGGGAATTTGGTTAGTAATCTACCCTTTGCTGGCAAAGACTGCATTGTTAATTATTGTTTTGTAATTTAATTATTCTCCTTCGTAACCAGACTCCTTTCAAGCTTGAAATCGATCTTTATTCAAATTTCAGTTTACCGCTACTTCGGATAGCGGATAGGGTCAACATAGGGTAGGTAGGGTCAACCTTTAAAACAACGATGCATTATGCCACCACTCGTCTGTGATCACGAAATGGAGGTTACTATTTAACATGTTTGATTTGGTCCAAATTTCATCTTAGGAATGTGACAAAGTTGTCCTACAATGAAATAAAGTTAGCTTCTTTAATCATATAAAGTTTCCAAAAATGTCGATATTTTTTATTAAAACATTTAAAATTTAGAGAGGAGCAAGCAATTATTTTCTAACACTCCAGTTTTACTTTCTCATATATAACTAGTATACAGAAAGTTATTTGATTGTTAAAACTATGTTTTGTTTTTAGGTTCAAGCCCATGTGGACCAAAACAAAATTTAATGATTGCCTTAGAAGTACCAGTTCGGGAGTTAACGTTAAAAACAAAACATCGTCCATGAAGCTGTGATAAAAACCTAATTTGTAAAAATCTGTTCTCCCAATTTGATTTTTTTATGAAATTTGAAAATTAATGTCTCAAAAGTTGTTTAGAAAATTACAATTTGGGAACACTTGGCAAAAACAAAAGTTATATGTCTAATTTTTTGGAAAAATAGTTGTTTTTATCTCCCCTGAGGCCCAAAAAGTGATTCTTGGAGCGATGTTGTTCGTCTGTCTTTTCTATTTCTCGCATTGCTTAAACGAGGGGACAGATTTTAATCAAATTTGATGTGTGGGTATATTTTCTCCATATCTTTAAACTTTTTTTATAATAGACATTTATTTTCCCAACTTAACTGTATTTGTTCCAAATTTTGATGAATTCTAAAGATTATTGGACCAAACAAGTGTGTTAGATTTAAATCAAATACAATTTGCCGTTTTGACTAGTTTATTGCATAAGAAAACAAGGTCTACAAGCTGTACCACGAAATGTTAATAAGGAGATGTGACCTTATTACTATATCAACTCATCTCCCATAAGAAATACACGAGAGTAACCGAGTAATAAAAAAACTAATATTATTTTTGGTTTTGTAGATGGATGTGTATGAGAAAGTTAGTGACATGTTTCTGGTCAGTTTATTGTTCTTAGAGTTAGGGTACGTGCACATGTCATGTTTATAGCATAGTTCAGATTTCTAATAACTACTTTTTAAAGTGAAACTACCCAATGTACTAATTCAATATGATTTGTGAGCATAACTCAAATAACTAACGTTAGTTTATAATGAAACATTATTTGAATAAAATACTATACTATTATGCAATTACTCTGCAGTGGAAAAAGCTATAATTACAAGTTGTGCTACAAAGTGAGTTGTTTAACCGCTAATTATTGCAGATTGTGTTAGTAATTAAGTCAACACTTAAATAATTAAAAGAAAACGTCACGTTTTACCGTAGCCGTACCGTACTGACTTAACGTAACGTATGACCCAGTTTAAGCGTATTGTTGTGTGAAGCGATTTGACTTTCATAAGAAAACATTTATGCGAGAATCTTTTCATCACTTATTTTTTCTTAGGTTATCTCGTAATTTATTATTCTGACAGGTTTTGTATTGGTTGACGCAATATGAGTTATGAAGTGGGAAAAGCAGTTGTTGTTGGTGTCAATAAATGTCTGTGAAGATATACATGAGAATAGAGAAGATGTGGAATGATAAATAAGGAAGGTCTTTGGTAATAGATGTTGAATGAAACAAAAAATAGAATTAGGCAAATACTAAAAATATATTTTCCTCTGGAGCGAAAATTAAAGACGGAGGAATGTTTTTGTGGTTTGAAGGCGAAAAACCTCGTGGTCATCATCGCCTTATAAAATAAGAGAAAAAATAGCATAAAATAGAAATCCATAACCCTCGAATGAGGCCTACTCGCGACAGCGTCAGAGTCGAAAAAGAACAAGAATTGGTTAAGAGAGACCTGATAAGAAAGATGAAATTGTGAGGTCTCACTAGAGTTTTGAAGAAAGATGTAGATCCAGCTAATGAACCATGAAATTGTCACGTACGTATGCACTATGAGTGAACCCCTGAG
Organism: Aphrophora alni; assembly: GCA_963513935.1. Taxonomy (NCBI): domain Eukaryota; kingdom Metazoa; phylum Arthropoda; class Insecta; order Hemiptera; family Aphrophoridae; genus Aphrophora; species Aphrophora alni. Next base: position 20,011,103 of record OY740766.1, on the reverse strand, counting down.
AGGATAATGTGGGTGGGGGAGGATTATCATTTTTCACACAGCCATACACCAAATCGAAGCTTAAGCTAACAAAAAATATTCCTTAAAAATTTAAAATCAGCTGACATCAATTAAATTTGGTCGCTATTATATATCTCAAAATTGGCTAAATATATTACGACCAAATTCGGAGAAAAATGAAAATTTATAATCTAAACTAATGTGCTGAAAGTGAACGAAATTTGCAGTTACAATTAATTTGTAAAAGAACTGTGATGACATTTATGAATTAAGTGTTTGACGTAAAACCCGATGTTTAATTTATACTTAATACTACAAAAGAATAAATATTCGGAATGATATTAAAAATCTAAGAATAAAAATAAGGTTTTTCATCTTGGGGGGGGGGGGGGATCGGAGGAAGTTTCGTTGTAAAGTAGTGAGTTTTTTTTCTTCCGGAAATGGCAACATTGAGACAAACACAGCAACTCCTTATAGTTATAAATTTAATTTAAATTCTCATAAAAATTATGGTGACCGCTATGTCTTTTCACTTTTAATCAAAACGATAAAATCGTTTTCATAAATATTTAAGTTCTTAACTATTTCCGTAGGTGATTGGTTTTCATCAAGTCATACAAACAGAGCATTGAACAGCATTACAAGTCAAACATCTAGACAACGTTACAAAAACATTTAACAAGCTTACGTAGATGAAGTCATGTCCTGAGCTGAAGTTTTTAGGTGACACAAATTATTATTGATGGCCGTGAAACTGCGAGGATGAACTTAGTTCTGAGCGACCAGACGCAGCACAGAGTGACAAAGATGTGACGAAAGTGTCAACTCTAATCGACGCACGACGATAAGAATGGTTGTTTTTGAATTAAATTTGAATCACCAAAACAGTTTGACAATTTAACTCGAGTTTGAGGAAATCACTCAGGAGCAAAATAACAACAGAAAAGATGTGTCGACCTTTTTGGGATTATTGAAAGTAACCAAGATTGTATAAAAAATGTCATAACGTGTAATTTTTTAATTAATTTTTTTTATTATGATCCGGAAACTTAACTTCAAAATGAGAACTTTAACTAAGAAAAACATCGCCTCGTCAAAACAATCAAGACATGGTAAATTCATGATATTGTGCATTATGAATTTGTTCTTTAAGAACAAAAAAATTATATCATGAGGTTTTGGAAAAACGTAAAAAGGGTAATTCGTGTTCTGTGAGATTTTTGATGTTTCTTCGCGCAACTGTCGCATCGCACTTTCTAGTCAGGAAGGAGTACACAAAGTGTCTTATAGGCTGAAGTGTTTAAGGGGATAACATCCTCTTCTTTCATAATTTTAATACAGTGCTTTCAGCAAAGAAAACAGGCGATTTTAGTTCCGAGCAAGAGCTCACCAAACATTGACTTTTAGGCTGTCACGTCTATGTTCAACGAATGTGTGAGGAACTTCATTTGCACAAACATTGTGGCAATGTGCATGTTATGAAGTAGGAAAAGTAGCATCATCTCTAAACATAAAACTCCGTTCAATAATTTGTTGTCAATTTGAATTTCATCAAATATGTGTACACCAAACTCATACTTTTAGGTTATCTTCTGGCCACAAATCTGACGCTATAACGTGTAAACTCGAACAGTTTTTTTCACGTCCTTGTGAATTGTTGTTTTGGAACACCTTTTTTCGAGTGCATTGAAAAGACTCGTTTTTGGACTTCGTAAAAAATGTATCGTATGTTTTCAGTTTCATCACTAACCTATAGGTTACCAGAATGCTAGTAAACGACCAATTTCTTTCAACTATTTTTCCCATCGAAGAATATTTTCGTGTGGAGATTTTTCATGACACACGCCGGTACTCACGTTTCACTAGTATTAAAGAATTGAATTTTGCAAGCACAAAACATTCCTTCCTTTGCACACTATTGTGTAGATGAAATGGACCATATGATTAAAATGTCACAACACTCACTGGTTACTCAATTATGAGTAACACATGATTTAGTCGACACACTGAATTTTAAATGCATAATTATAAATCTAAAAAATTCCTCTAAACCAATTTTAACAGTTTCTATAAAAATAAATAAAATACGGAAAAAAATCCCCCAAAATGGTAATTGATTTTTTCCCCATCACAATACTTTCTCTTTATAAGTGAGAAATTAACAAGTTTCTCTCCTTCTTCAAATTACACAACTTGTTACAAGTGTTCTATCATAGAACGTCAACACATGTGAACATTTTGCAAATAACTTTGATAAATGATGTCCTAAACGTTTCCAACTTTCAGTAACTGACAAGTGTTTCAAATCGACCTATATTTCACAGAACAGCTGTTTATCATTGACAGTTGGAAAAGTGATCAGATGCCACGGAAAATATACAAGCCACGGTTTATTGCATTATGTTCCTGTTATTGTTCAATGTTTTTAGTATAGATTATCAGCTTTCTCTTTGGAAGTATTAAATGTTACGCAATTTTGTGGAACATAATCGGAAACTAATTTTGACAATTCGATTGTCAGGTTGTATCTTCTCAGAGTATTTTTTCCGGATTCTGTACGTACGAAACAATCGTCTAATTGTTCTTCTCCTTTCACTTGTTTCACGGAAGAATACTTTTCCTCTTGTAATTGTTTCCCTACTATTACATGAAATGTACAGTGTGTTCCTAGAAAAGGGCAACATTTATGTAATTGGTGGTACGTTTTACTTGTTTAAATCAACTTGATTTTAACTGCTATATTGCTACTCCATTTGAATAATTTAGTGTAATCTTTATGTCACTGACGTTCTTTGATCTCATTATTAGTTCAACAGGGGAACTAGTCCATCGGCCTACGTTTCTTTTAACTCACAATAGATTACATCCAATAGCCTACTGAGGAGATGCAACCCTTCACGGGCTAAACCAAAGATGTCCCGAGAAATGAAAGGACACATATACACCGGCGCAACTAGCGGAGTGAACACAAACTACACCCACGTACAACCTTCTCCGCTTAGGAAAATATACGGACTCTACACGATTATACCTGCTAACTCACGACTCAACTTGCACAGAAGGACTACTCGTCGTCTACCTTACGTTTCGAGAGGTAGAGGGAAGTAACTTGACTTAAATTTGTGTTTCACCCTGTTATCACTCTTCACATTGCTTCCTTTTGGGAAGAGACTTTGAGGTTAAACCAGGCGCCCGACCCTGCAAACCGCATCTCTTTAGTGAAAAGTAATTTGAACATACCAGTAAATAACCCTTCAAGCCACCTTCCTTCTGGTAAGGGAAATTGTCGTTAAACCTGGCGACAGGACATTATAAGCCGCCTTCCTTTAGAAAAGAAAAATCGCAAAAACCCTGCAGTTTACATTTTTATTTTGAACCTGTCCTTATTTCTTCATAACCTCTGCCCAGAAGATGGGACAACGCAGTCCGTAGAGAGATCCGAATAGAAGCACGTCGGCATAGCAAGAGTCTCCCTTGTCAGCGCCAGTAGCGGAAGGTACCCTAGCCGCTCAACTCAGACTCTGAGCCTACGCAGCTTTCTGAAGAACCAGTGACTGCCACCACCATACTGTGGACCTCTCACTGGTCTCCGCACATCTACCCTCTCCCTTACTCTCGCCCCCTACCTCCAACTAGCCCCACTCTCCCTTCTATAATTTTAACAACTCTCCTTCACCCAAAGCTTCTTCCCAAACTACACCCCAAAGCTAATTCGCCCACAGGCTCTCGCTGACCAAAACGTACTCTTAGATATAGACATCCTCAACCAGACTTCATATTATCATTGAAACTACGCCATATTTATAATTATTGTTGCAGGTAAAAAGCCATAGGTTCTTCATGAGTACACTGAGGAGCACTTACAATATTGTTATAATTTATTCAGACATGTGTCATCATTTCTGTATGTTAAAAATGTTACGACTTTTTGTAAGTTTATATCAACTCTCGGTATCATGTGATAAATATAAAACATTTATAACATGAAAATAACCAGCATTGCCTAGTAGGTCCTACTGTGTGGAAAACTAAAACTAGCAAGAAAGAAAATCGGGGCTGAACTGTCAAAATAACTAAAACTATATACAAACATAATCAGGAAAGTCACAAGTCAATATAATTTTATAATAACACAAGGAATGGAAAACATCAAGGAAAACTAAAACAATTCAAACAGAATCTGTACCCGTGCAGTTTTAATCGAGGTGAACAACATTTTGTCCCCTCTTTCAAGCCCTTTGTGAGCACTTATAGTGGAAGTAACTGGTAAATATAGAGGAATTCGTGAAAATAAAAAGAACACGGGATAGGCCACACTAAACACAAAAAATACCATTATGCAGGGTTGTTTATAGGTTATTATTTTTAATTCCCTGTACTGTTTCTGGTAAAATAAATGTTATTAAAATAATAGTTTCATAACGGTTTTACTCATCGAGTACTTTAAAAATCGGTTGAGAAACAACAGAACACTATTGAAAATTTGTAGTTGTCTGTTTTAGACAAACGTCTGTGGTAATTATGTCTCTGATCAATCACAGAGTAGCTTATACCCCTCCCCATTTCTATTTACATAGTTTCTAAACCTTCAAACATTAATCTTTCACGGATGACAAGTTACAGAGATAGATTTCAGTTTGAATATTTACTATAAGTTGGAAATTCTTGTCAGTAGCAGCTTGTCTTCCTGAAAATAGGTTAATTGTTTTAGAGAATCATTTGTCTTAGGGATAAAAATACAAAATTATCGTTATATTTATACTACTAAGCTCCAAGATTAAAATGTTCTTATCGTTTTTATTTATGAAATAAAGACTATATTTAAGTATACACTTATCTAGTGGTTATCATTAAAATATAGTAACTGTTTATAGTAACTGTTAGTCAGATTCCATGCCAGTGAATGCTTTACTATACAACTCCACTTAACCACTGCGTCGGATTTGAAAGTTTTGTTCCATAAAATGTTCGCTTTGCATTTCTGTTTTCCAACATCTGCAAGACGGTAACGTTAAAATGGTTTTGAACTTCTTTCTTGTTGCATTTCTTATTTCTCAAACAGTATCCACTATAAGATCTTTGTAGATATTTTCATTTTGAACGTACAATGATACGTTGGTATTTTTGTGTGGAAACATTTTAATCTGCTTATTTATTTAATAACTGTACACAACATGCATGACCCACTTTCTGACGATTAAAAAATAAGAAATTAAATTACATGAAAAAAAATAAACAACAAACTTCTAGAAAGAATGAAAATAATAGAACAATATCCCTAATTATTATAATTAAATTTAATATATGTATTAACATAAATAATAATAATAATAAAGTAATTATATATATATATATATATTTATTTATTTATATTTATTTTAAATATAAAAATTATGAAACAATAAGAAATATACTTTCTAAAACTAAAAGTCCTTATCTGCTTCAGAACTTTCCCATACAGAAACTCAAGACTGTTCGCCGAACAAATAACTAATACAGTTTCCTAAATTTTATTTCTAGATCTTTTTTTATTTGTTCAGCTTTGCTTCAAGTATTATTCCGCAATATATGACCTCTTTTTTATTGGGAACAGTTTTTTAGATCAATTAAAATGGACTTTACTTCATCCTTTTATTCGTAAATTTTACTTGCGTCGATTTAAACGCGTTAAGTTTTACACACCACATCTAGTTCACACGTTCACGTTCAGTATTTTTAATTTCTTTTATGTTATGTTAGGACTCCGAAAGATTCGATTGCTCGTCGAAATTTGAGTTGAAGTTATCAAAGACTTGTCCTCCATTAACGTCTGCTTCTAAAATTAACATAAGACATAAGATGGAAATAAACGACCGCCCTGAACGTGTTGATTTTGCGTGTCCTATCCATTAAATAATCGATAACGAAAATCGATAATTTCAAAACTCAATCACTGGAATGTTCCACGAATTGGTCGAGATTCCAGTGCTATTGATTTACTAGTGACATGTGACAATATTGGGCCTTCACTCTATTGACAGTATAACAATCGTAAACTCTAGTAGTAGTGGGTTATATGTACACTAAACCTCAAGCCTCGTAAACAGTTTCAACTACTCTAATGCAATTGATACGAAAACCAAGTTACATGATAGTATATCAGTGTAACTGTAAAATATATAATAATTTATTTGATATTTTTGTAACCCTATGAAACCCGAAGAGGATTTTATTCATATAAATAAAAATGACAAAAAATTACTTAGCGAATATTAAAAAAAAAAAAAAATTTTGTTGGTTTGGTATAAATTGATTGCAGAAATATATTAGAAAACAGTTCAAATTTCATTCTTGATTTGAAGTCTATTTTACTAGTACTTGTTCTGCTTTGTTAAGAACAATATTTTACATTGGAACCAACGGTGGGTTGGGTTTATAGTAGCTAGAACTCTTGCCGCTATTTTAAAAAAGAAAATACAATTTAAAACCTTTTACGTAAAAACTGTCCTAGTTAGAAAGAGTCTTATATCTAAATTTCATAAAGATTGGTAGACGCGTTTGGTGGTGACTTCAAAACAAACATTCCAACGAAATGAGCTATTTATATAACACGACCTCGCTTCACTCGATCATAGAACATATTTCTGAAGTTTAAAAATATAAATTATAGCTAATTGTATAATGTTCCTTTATGATATTGAAAAATTATTTAATGTTTAGAGAATAATTACTTAAATCGAGTGAAAATGGGCCAAAAATTCGGCTTATTTTTATTTTTTATTTTCCAAATATCTGGTCCAAAAAGGAGCGGCAACAAAAATTGAATAAAATCAAAAACATTATGACAGTTAGGGTGATAATCGTGTCTGCATGAGGCTTCTTTTATTAATTATGATCTCAAATTAATATTAACGATTAATAATGTTGATATTTGATTTAGGTTGGGTGATTTTTGGAAATAATTTTAGGCCAAAGTTTGAAGAATTTGTGAATATAGAGGTTAGCATAAAATGTATTAAAATTTGTCGTAATGGACTTTTTTGATCGTCATTTAAGTATATTAAATGTTGAGCTTGACTTATGAGAAAAATTATACAGGATAACAAACAAACAGAACACAATTCTCACAAAAATACGAATTGAGTTATAGTTTGATTGGTGTAGCTCGTGTATCGCTGAAGAGAACGACCTTGTCGTTGAAACGCGTCTGATACTTATGCGTATTTTTTATGAGATTTGTGTTCTGTTTGTTTGTTATCCGTCATTTAAGTGTTTTGGAGAGCTAAGTTAGTTTGACATTATTTTGTGCCTCTACCTGACCTCCCATCCCCCTTTATCACACATTTCAACCCAAAATTTAGACATGAATTTAAACCAATTCCGATGAAACTTAAAACAAACATGTGATATATGGCGCTGGCGTCAAATAAACGGTTTGTACTTCAAAAATTTATATAGAATGAATTATATATTTTATAATTTAACATTGAGTTTCTTTTATTTAAACAATCATGTACAAATCAGTTACTTTGTACGTATGTAAATAAAAATTTCTCTGCTTCCATCACGTATGTGTAATTAACCAAGACATGTTATTTTTATTTAGAAAGCCGTATACAAACTTCCCACAGCCTCTGTTCAATATGAGACGGTTAATTTCATAGTCAGGGAAACCTAGACTATTCATTAACTTCTTTCACTTGTTATTAACACGTCATGAGACAATATAGACCTAGGCTACACTTTCATATGATACAGAATCCAGAGAGTCATCACTGTGTAGATTAGAGATGTTATGACAGTGCGGAAAAGATGCTTAGTGTGAATCTGTGATCCGCATTCCTTTCCCACCAAATCTACTCTACAGTTAAATGGAAATGATTGTTTTGTTTTTACCATTAATTTCAATCAATCAGTTCAGTGTGTTCTTACTGGAACCTGACCTAACAGATACTGGGTTAGTTCAGAATTAAGAAGAAAAAGTTAGTAAGATTAGTTCTATATGCTAGCTTTTCTGGCGGATCCGCCCAGTTTTTTAATTTTTTTTTTACTTAGTGTGTGGAGCTCATCTGTGTTTGATGTTTGTAGCTACATTGTTAAAATACAAAAATGTTAATGAATTAAATTTACTTTTAATTTTAAAACGCAAACTTTAGGTTTCCAAAGCTCGATTTTTTTTTTTTTTACCAAAAACCATACCTGGGAAACAAAAAATAACGCTCATAGGCTGGCTATTGATAAAGCAGTTTCTTAATGTAAAAGTGTTTTTATAAACTAACAATTTACTTAAATATATTTTCTGTGCTCAAGGACAAAATAAAATTTCCTTTTATATTTTGTCTCGATTGTGTATTGGCCATAATGTAGGATTATTGAAATCCAGCGAAAATACTTCTTTTTTATTATCATCTTTCATGGGAACATTATTCTGATTTTCTGGTCCTTGGATTCTTGAATGTTTACATTTTGTTAATTTTTCATTTGACCTATTACTATCACCTATGTCAGTGCCACAACTGGATACGATTATTCACGATGTCACTTCATGTTATTATTATACTTATTAAGACTGTATTTGGGCAGTGTCTTTTACTTTCTGGTTTTTAAGCGTGGGTCCGGCGCAGATGCCCCCTCGCTACGGGGTCGCGTGGTTTTAGCAGACGATTGATCTTTTTATTTGAGATCATTTTACACACGAACTTCGTATATTGTCCAAAAAGATCTCATTTTGTGCAGATTTAAAAGCTGTTCAAAGGTATTTATTAAAAAAAATAAGAATATAGTTGTTATACAGAAAATAAAAAAAATGTTTTTTTTTTTTTTTTTTTTTTTCCATTACTGTTGAGACCGATGGTTCTTGGTGGAATTCCATGTTTAAAGATAATAAAACACAATTATTTATTTTGTATATCCACTTATAATTAGTCTAGCCGACCAATGGTTTCGCCTGTTAAGGCATTGACGAGGCTGTATTACAGACTGTAATACAGCCTCGTCAATGCCTTAACAGGCGAAACCATTGGTCGGCTAGACTAATTATAAGTGGATATACAAAATAAATAATTGTGTTTTATTATCTTTAAAAAAAATGTTAAAAAATTTAACTGAAAATCAAGGATAAACGAGTAATAAATAATAACTGTTGTTTAAATTTATTATAGACATTATACTTTACTATTCTTTAAATTGAAAAAAAAAAATGGTTACAAAATTTCAAAATGACGACAATTTGAAACAGGTTTCGGGTAGTTCTTTTTTTTCTAGGACTTACTTGATCCAGTAATAGCTCATTCTGTACAACTGGAAATCTGAACATAATAATTTTGTGGTCGGCAATAAAACAGATTCGCAGAATCAGCTCAATCCGCTTTCTATCGTGCTGAATCAGTGTAACAGCTACATGGTGAATATTTTTATTTCTTTTACACCTAAACTCTCTGTTACTCTGATAAAGTGTTCGAAACACGGTGCGGAGAAAAACGCCGAGGAAATTCTTTCCGACATGTTTTTGCACAGTTTCTCGAGAAAACTATCTCTTTCCTGATTCTGTCCCCTACTCTACAGTAGATCACCGTAACGGTCCGACGAGAACAAAATGAGAGCAATCTGTTGTTATCCGAATCCGCGCCGGTTTCACTTAGTCCAGTGACGCTGTTGACACTGTAAGTACCCTACTTTGCTTAGCTTCAGTAATTGCACATTTTGTTATAATGTATTGACATGATTGAACGTGTGGTGTTTATTTGTCGACCACAACGCTGGTATTAATTCTAAGCCTATACAGTTTCAAACATCCGGCATTTTGAAATTTTGTAAGTTATATTTAATTAATAAACAGTTGGTTACATGCTAAATTCAACTAAAATTCAGAACACAGGAGCTATTTATTGCTGATCTGTTTTCTAATTTCGATGTTTCATTTATAATTTAGTTATCTAATACTTTTAAACTAGCAATTATTTAATATTTTATTTTGATAACGGGTTAGTATTTTGTAGAAATGGGATGAATTTATCGTTTTGGATAAAGGTATTTAGGTACGTTTGGAAAAAGACATTTAGAGATTAAATAGCTACACTGTTATGGTGTTTTAAATCTGCCTTTTAAGAACAAACAAAAAATTGCACATTTAATTATTTCTACGTTATGCTCATTTCCTTTTTCCAAAGGAAAAAATCACACTTAGTTTGATTACGCTAAACGTTAATTAACGCAAATCTTTCTCCCCGTGTAAAAATACGTTGTCAGTAATTCCGATAAATCACATATTACTAAACGAGTCAAAGGATGTTGTTGAAATAGGGTAAAGTTAGAGTTTTCGGTTCGAAAGTTTTAGCTAGATCTCGATTTTATATAAAAAAAATCATTTATGCGGGTAAATAAGCAGATTAATTTCTATGATTTTATAATAAACCTAAGATTTACTACTCAAAGAAATAAAACTATTTACGAAGTAGTAATACGTGATTGAATCTTGATTTATTATGATTTGTACTGCCCAAGTGTAAAAAGAGTTTGCACCTATTTGTTATTTCAAGTAGAATTTAAAGTTTGAAAATAAATTATTCAAATGAGTAGGCTACTTGGCGTGGCTCGTTCCGATTCGCCGAATTCAAAATGGTTGTGCTTAGCGTTATGAAATTTATTATTGGTTATCCCAGTTATTTCGAAATTATAATTTATCATTATTCATTTTTGTGTTTAATGTTCAGAAAAGAATACAATTTTGTTATAAAAATTCTTTCTATATTTGAAACAAAACTGATTATTCGGGCAATGCTAGACCTTCCGGATAAATGCTTCTTCTTCCCATAAAGTGTTCCGAAAATGATGACCAAATCACTCCTAGGATCGGTGAACCTAGCCTTTTGTACACTCATCTCTATGAGAAATCGTAACAGAAACTCCGATCCTACTTTGTGTTGCAATTTGGCACTGTAAATATATATTATATAAATTATGTAGCAGTAAAATTATAAAACGTCGCAATTTCGTATAATTTTGGTGTATAAGACTCACTTTTACGAGTTGTTGAACAAGTTTTGTAACCAGCAATATCGGTTATTCAACGGCAAAATAGCGGTTAATTTTAAAATTTAAAATATTATTTTAAGGAGAATAATATTTTTACTGGTAAATCCTACAAAGTTTCATGATAGTTCATTTTGTGCAGCTTTACATTTTATATATGATAACACCTAAACATGTTTTCTGCTATACAAAAGTAAGAGAACGAATTAATATTAAAAACTAAATATTTTTTAACAATGTGAAAATCAAATTAGTAGAAATAAATAAGAAAGTTTTAGTAAATTTAATTTTCGTTTATTTTTTAATAAATCTTGTAAAAGCTAGAATGTTAGCTGGGTCTAAAATATCAAAATAGTGGTCGTTATAAAACGGGTTTTCGGCAGCACTTTCTTTTCTATAGGAACGTATTTTGTACAACTTGTTTCATAAACCAAACGAAGGGAAATCTTTTGTTAATATAGCCACTTAGTAACATGTACATTTGTTACACAGTTACAGCCAGATATGTATACTAAACAATATGAAATTTAAGAATAAAGTTCTATATAACTAGGGTGAACATTTTTTTGTAAAACGTGTTTATTTTATTTTAAAGTTATTAGATAATCACGGATTGTTCAAATTATTAATATAGTTTAATCGAACATTCGCTATTATTTGTGGTAAAAACACGACTAACGGATAATTCTACCAGCCACCCCAGTTTAAAAATAAGTCCGTCCAACTTCCATTAATAAATACCGAGTTAAAAATACCTCTATTTTAAATGAGGTTGCAATTTTTTTGGCATAAATACCCCCACACATAAACCGTTATGTTACCATAGGAAAGGTTAGGTTACCCTCACATAAACCGTACGGTTACCATAGTAAAGGTTGTAATGTTCGCTTAAATCTTCACCTCCTATAAACCGTATGGTTACCACTCCCTTGGCATAGAATTCTTATCATACTGACCACTATAAGAATAACTAGCTGACCTGTTTTATGTTCCTTGCGTAGGTAGTTCTCTGACTTGTCATAGTTTTTTTACTTCTTCATGGCTAGTTTTAGGCCTGGGTTTCCTGTCATACTTTACTACTTTTAGTAAATAATTGTACTACTTTTTACTACAACATGGCCTTGACTACTACGCTATACACAAATGTTGATAAAAAGATGGATAAACTATATTATTAACAACTACTACATTGTTATGTTGCATTGACGTGGGTACTGTGAGTAGGAATAAAGTATTATATATATATATATATATATATATATATATATATATATATTATTTGTTTTTGCTTAAAGACGAAAAATCTATCGGTCGTCATCACCTTTTATGTATACAAAAAAAGAAGAAAAGAAGATAAAATTAACCCCCCCCCCCCCTAATCCTCTATTACTCTAATAGTGTCAGGGCCGGAAGAAAATTAGAGTTAGTTAAGAGAGACCAGATAGGAAAGATGAAAGGGATGACTACATGAAAAAAGGTGTAAATCCAGCTAGGATACATTGGGAACATCAAGGATTTACTCACCATAATGAGCTCCTGAGAGTGTAATAAATATATTAACGTGAACGAGGTATAATGAGCCGAAAAAACTAGAAATAAAAAAATTAATGATTTCTAAAACGCCTTTGATTACTATTTTAAAAATTATTTTCGTGTACATGAGTTGAAACCTTTTCGATTTTTCAAAATTGTTAAATAAATTATTATTTACATAACTTTTACACTCTTTTTGTCTCTTCAGATTTTGTCTGATACTTTACACGACTTTTATGTAACGTACACGTATATTATATGCATCTGTGAGTTAGGGTAAAATATGAACAGTAGCCGCTGGATTGTTTACTTTTCTAGTGAGAGTGGATCACTTAGGACCTCGACTAACCAGCAATCAACGTTAATTTTTGTAATGAGCCTCTACTAACCGTAGGCCGATAGGTTACCTCCTTAAATACGACATTTCCCTTATGTGGTGAAAGTTGAATGTTACAGGATTGTTAAAATTGACATTTAAGTCTGTAACAAAGTGGTACACACATCGTTAAATTAAAACGATTTATTCCGCCAACGCCAACTTGTAGATAAATGAAAGGTTAGTGCTACACAGATTGTGTGAAGCTGAGAGGGAAATTAATAGATTCTGATGGGATATATCGATTGTAGCCGACATGGAAATTTGTATTGTCAATAGAAGTGAAAGTGAGAGGAAAATATATTGCAAGAAATCTGTTCACAATCGATCTTTGCTGGTCGATTTATTTTAGAAATAATCGAAGTTATATAAAACTTTTGTACATTTTACATTACTGAAATGAGGTGTGTAAAAAAGTTTTGTTGGAAAGTAAATATCCTATTTTGTACTTTTTTTATACAATTATGTGTATTGTATGTTTGTTATATATATATATATATATATATATATATATATATATATATATATATATATATATATATATATATATATATAATTCAAAGTTTATTTTACGATATGCATACGTTTATTTTATATACGTTTTAAGAAAAATTGACAAATCAAGACCTAATCTGATACTGATACCCCTTCAGTACAGTACTTAAAACATAAGCTAAGTTAGCATTTCCTAATTAAACCCTTTTTTCTTTTTCTCACTCCCTCCCAAACCTGTTCTTTGACATAAAGATGTCGTCATTAAAATCGAGATCTTCTAGCTGATTAGAAGATTTTCCATGTTATTCCTGTCCTCAAGGTCGTAGAGCTCCCCATACTTCTTGTGTTCGACATCGTATCCTAGAGTTCCAATAATTAGCTGGTCAATAACTAGCCAAAATAACTACTCTACCGAGCAGTGCCGCTTTAACCGTGACTGCGGCTCAAAACCGGCGGCCAACCCCACTCGTGCATCGCTTATTTTAAACCCATCGTTTAATCATTAACAGAAAGGTCAAATCTCTTCATTAATATCCTGTACATCTCTGGTCACACTGTCGAAGGCTCTTTCGAGGTTTATACAGCTGGTATGATCCTGATATCTCCATTCCTTAGATTGCTCAATGATTATAAACTTATATGGTCTATGGTGCTCTTTCCTTCGCTGAAACCAGCTGGGTTTCTTCTCATGATTCCAATGTCGATATTACCCTAAAACTCGTACCAAGTCTGTAATTTAAATTTCTTTCTCATCTCTACTCGTGTGAAATTCCCACATAATATGACAGATTAACAATATCAATTAAAACTTACAAGTAAGACTTTGTTTCACAAAAAAGAAAGTAAACAAAAATTAAATTAGTACGTAGTAAAATTGAAAATCTGGTAACATCTGTTACTTTAAGCTGTATTGTGCCCACGCTTGGAAGATGGCTTTTTATTGTTGTGGGTTTATTACATCGAGTTTTCGTGGGTATAATTCTAGCTTTTGTCACCACAATTCGCTTACAATTGTAGCTCCCCTCGTTTGTTTTACGATGCTGAATCTTCACATAAATGTTTCAACTGCCACTGTTGTTGAACCCAAAACCGTTTGTGCGCAAAGTTCCCGACTGGAAACTGGAAACTCAACTTTACAACTTTGGAATTAAAAACAGTAAACAATTTCACACACATATAAATATACCGGATCAGGTATTTCCATGAAAGGGTAAAAATGAACCCTCTTAGAATCTATAATATCTCAAAATCGGTCCAAGCTATATCGTTCAAATTTGATGAATTTTAGTTCATGATCCAAACCAATGTGGCACACTACACATCAAAAGAAATTACAGTTCGCCAGTAATTTGTGTAATACCAAAATAATCGCAACGACATTAAGCAACATTCTATGTAATAAAAAGCTAAGGACTTTCTTCTTAAAATGTTTGACATATTTTTTTAAATTCCCGATCGACAAATTTTATGGAAATTATGACAATTTGTTGAACTCCGTGTCCAGGCATCTTTGACAATTTTAGCATGGATCGTTGAGATCATTTTTATAAATTCGGAACATATTAATTTGATTTTATACGAAACGATTGCTCATATAAAAGTGTTGTAATATATTTCTTGCGTGCTGAATTTGATGACTTTTAATTTATAGTACTTAATTAGGTACAGTTATAGGAGTAGTTTATACGTAGTAAAAAATATTGTACCTTTTTTAAAAAAATGAAATAATTTCTTAGTAATAATGAATATATTTACTTGTATTTGTAAGCAAATTTTAAGTCAGTTTCGTTTTGTGTGGAGGTTTGAGTTTATTTTTAGTTTTTTATGTACGGCTGAGCTATTACATTAATTATTATTATTTGAGCGACGACTAGGAAATTTATCTTTCGTTCATTTATGTATATTTTTAATAGATGCTGATTTTTTTGTAATCGTAATTGTTTCTTTTTTTAATTTGTGTCTCCATTTATTATGTAAAAGTGTAATACTGCTTCAAAAAATTGAGGTAACCTCTTTTCTAGCACGCAAATCGCATAAACAAAGCAATAAATAACATTGCACAAAATAATTCGCACATCCTTCCATATAGAGATGATTAAAACAAAATGCGTTGACAGGGAAAATATGCATATTTGCTTAATACTGAGTTCACCCCAAATATTTCTTATAATACATGTACAGGAAGGATCCTTCCTTATCAATTTTTGTGATTTTAAAATTTTAATTCTATATGAAATTTATATATTTAAATAGCGCGCACTCAAGATTTGCTTGTGTAAATTCTATTTGATTGAAATCAAATTTTTAATGAACTTTGTTTTTATTCAAAAAAATTTTTTTAATAAAAATGATTTTAGAACCTACATTACACAAAAATATTGAGAATTTACATCAACAAATGTAACCAATTAAGAAAAAAAAAGAAAAAAGAAAGAAAAAAAATGATAATATCCGAAACGGAAAGTTTATGATGAATGAGACCAGTAAGTTTTGTTTTTGTCCTTAGATACTCACTATATTTTAGTACAATTTGATCAAAATTGTTTCACCCGATTTTGAGAAAATAGGAATTTTGGTCTTATAACGACTACCGCAAAAAAGATTAGAGATAAGGGCCTATGACTGAAATTTGTCCACTTACCAAATTTGACCAAACTTATTTGAGATGTAAAACACTTTACAATCCATAAACAACTTTTAAGAGAGACCTCAAATATCGGATATATACTCAACATCTATGTTTTTAACTTATCACATAACTATAGTCAGTTATAGTTTGATTGGTGTAGCTCGTGTATCACTGAAGAGGACGACCTTGTCGTTGATACGCGTCTGATACTTAGGCGTATTTTTTGTGAGAATACTAAGTATTAGGCGTATTTTTCTGTGTGTTTGTTATACTGCATCACAACTGTCTAAATAAATAACATCACTTCCAAAATCAGAATCAATATATTTTTTTCTAACTTCATCGTTCATTAGAAAGAGGAACATACTATGATTCAACATAACCTCGAAATCTGTTTAGTTAAACAGCTGTATCGAAGTTTACGTTTACCTTAAAGCGTTTACACTAATTTCACAACACGGAATCAACGTTTAAAACGCATGTGTTGTTTAAAAGCCCATAAGATTAGTTGCACGTTCGACCTTGACCCAAAAACTTGAACTATAATCGTACTAAACAAGTTTACCGATGAACATGATTGGTTGCCAACATAATAACACGAATTATGTGATTTCGAGTAACCGTTCTAACCTGTTTGACTATGTTTGTCCATGTATAGTAACTGCATAGATTACAAATAGACGTTCATTCAAGGTAATAGTAGAGAATTTCTGATTTTCACGGACGTATAGTGTGCCTCTTTGATAAAAATAAAATTAGTAAATTAATTCCACTAGTTTTCTTTCGTATCAACCAGATTTGAGGGATCAATAAACTTCACAAAATAAGTTGTTATCCTTGACAAGCAAAGTTAGGTTCTGTTTTAACTTGACTTATTTGGCATTGCGTCTGTTAGTCAGTTACGATCAAAAGAGTTTGCAAATCGTTATGAAATTTAGGAATTAGGTTCTTGCAACTAGACCAATATGTGATCTTATGATATTGATTTTCCGTTTAAAATGGTATCTACGAAAAAGATTAGTGTACGATTTCAAGGCATTGATACAGCTGTTTTGACTAGGGCTAAGACTGTGTTTGAAATATTAATATAATGGTATGATCGAAGCATAACGAGCCGTTTAAAATAAACCTTCAAATAAAAAGTTAAATTTATATTTAATAAGAAACTTGTCCAATGAATTAAGCCGAGAAGGTGCCAAATTTGACAACACTCCATTACAATTTCTACTATTATATATAGTGAGTTCATTTTTAATTTTGAGGTATGCCGTCAAAAAGTAATCATTCTTTTAGCAATAAAACCTTTACTTAGGAAGAAACTTTGGGCGTGATTTAAAGCAATATTTTGTAGTTTTAATGAGCCGTTTTATTAATAATAGGGACCCTATAAGTAATCTCTACTTATATGTTAATTTTATTGCGTTCTCTCGGCTCACTCATTCGCAATCTATCAGCACTTAATAAACTTGATTCGGTGTGTGTCTCTGGACCTCACGTCTTCGACTTGTCTCTGGAGTGTTTAGTATTAGAATTCTCCGGGTCCTTGATGAATCCATTTTATGACTTGTACGTCCTCCATTGTTTGACTACTCCCCATAATTTATTCAAATCTCGAATTTTATTTCCCACTATACAGATTATTCAAGCACAACACTCCTGATGTAGTATATTGAATAGTCAAATCGGTTGTACATTTTAATCGTCGGGACGCTCAACTACTGAGTGTAGTCAGAGTTTATACTAGCGTACCTGTTAGAGGTTTCAATACTGTTTCAACTGGTTCTCATCACTATCTTGTGTAATTCGATCTTTTAAGTGCTTTACAGGTTACCGGGATATGTATTCTATGAACCCCTCGGGTGCCGCATTTCTACGGGGTGTTGGGTATCAGTCTTCTGGGTGTGTGGACATTGTGAAATAACTGGAATAACCGAAAAAAGCTACAAGTCAATTACCACACGAAACCTGTTATTTAACATGTATTTAAATGTTAATGTTAAATGTATTTAATTACCTGTAGGAGGAAAGACGCCTATAGTTTCCAACAAACTGAGGGGAAAATAGATGCTGATCGTCCGTGGAGATCATCAATTGTTATTTGTTCAAAGTAAAACCTAATCACTCTTCTTCACATCAGTCATTCTGGCATGACTCGTGGTTTTCTGATGGAACATGGAACCCTCCGAAATGCAGATTCTGTCAAGGTGTTCTTACGGTTAAGCAAATTCTGATTAAATGTGGTACACTACTAAGAGGTGGTGTAATACTTTTGTTCCACCATAATCATTTCAAGCGATATTGACTGATGATGGCGAGATCCTCGATTGAGTATTGGCAAGGGTTTTTGTTGTATTGTAAAAATATACTGCCGATATCTTACAATTTTGAGGTTATCAGCTACAAAATTATAAAATCCCAATTTAATTTGTTAATATTTTATCGTCATATGAATATCACTAATCGGATCACATATATGTAATTTAAAAAAATCACCTGTGAGTTTGTTATGGTAAGAATGCCCGCTTACTGTTTGTTTGTTTGATATTGCATTAATTATAATTCAAGCACTAGGTCATGCAGGTATAATATAGCATCATCATCATCTAGCAGTCAACGGGTCAGTAATTTCAAGGCTTAAGTAGCACATGATTAGTGATGCGATACAATTAAAGTAGAGAGATAACTTGATGACAATTGTATTGCTTTCACCATATTAATCATGACTTGACCGTGAACACGTAACTTATCCAAGCTTCTTTTTGTTGCTATGGTTTCGGTTTCTTATAAATAAACATGAAAACCGTGATTTCCACCTTTTACACGGAAAAAATATATATAAACAAGAAAATTGTTTGAATGTTTTTCATTTTAATGATGTGAAGACTAGTTTTCTTTTACACAAATATTTGTAATTTAGAAAGTTTTCCTGGCAAATAATAAAACAATAGGAATTTCGTTTTAAGATAGGACACAATACTGAATTCACAGAGTTTTGCCCTAAGGAGACACTATTTCCTCATTATGTGACTTATATTTATGTTACACAAATTAAATACCCGTTTTAATTTTTTTAAGGGTATTCTCGATAAATAAGTCGGATTTAAAAAATAATAATAATACGAGTATTTGTAAACGGGTTTTCCATTGCTCTTTTGAATGGTGAATTAGTTGAGGGGTGAAGATTATAAACATTTTAAATCCTATATATTTGTTATAGCTACTGTACAAAACGGCTTAATAGTTACATTTAACGTATATTAATCTATTAAGAATATTTTAGTCTGATGTTTTAGTATATTTCATCACTAGGACCAAAAGTGAAGCTTTTCAATACAAGCTCAAGTTTAATGAGCAAGGATCGAAAAGCTTCTTTTGGACCAAGTGATGAACTATATTTTTCGTTATACTGTAAATAATATAAGAAAACAATTTCACAAAAACTAAAATGTTATAACGTATTTACCTTCAAATCGATGGTAAGAGTTGTTTTAACGGTTATTTACAATCGAGAGTATCGGTTGTTTTTATAGATACTTTATAATCGTTAATTAATTCGTATAAACGTAATAACTCGACCTCAGCTGATGTTTTTAGGTCCTAGGACTAAAAAGAACAGCTTTAGTACATCAATGCTTGTATTGAAAATAGCTGTTTTTAGAAGCAGTATGACGAAAAATAATTTTAATTTGTATATATATTAGGTTTGTAGTACTTAATATTCGTAAGGAAAAATTTTTTTTTACATGTTATGAAAATGTAGGTATTGCACTGGGATGAAAATATAGCATTCTAGTCAGAACAATATGAGGAGTAAGTGCCTAATATTGATATCTCACAATTTGTTTACGTGGTCCGATAAGGACCTTAGCCTCATCAGAGATTTTTTGTATTTCTTGGGTCCACCGCAACTGACTGATTCTCTCTACTATCATTCTCAAATCCTTTTCTATATCTTCTAGCCATATCAGAAGTGATTCCTCTCAACCTTTTACCTCCTCAATTTTACTTGGCGTAAGACCAGGATCCATCCTTTCTACCTGCCTCAGCAGTTACCTTTTTATTCTTGATAACAGAACGGATCCTTCATTTATTCCGATTGTCCTATCACTTTCTTCGTTCACACCCTGAGTCATAAGATGAAACGTTTCATTCCTAGATATTCTGTGTTCTTTTTTTTTCGTTTTCAGAATCCAAGTCTCTGCCGCTATTTTCACTCTTATATCTTTCTTGACAATATTTTCTACTGGCACTAATGGACCTACCTATTTGTGAAGGCTTTGCGGAGTGTGTAAGACTGCCCCTCTCCCAAACTGATTGCTTTTCTGCCTTTTCTTGTTCCTGAATATCTTCGTGTATTTTACGAAATGTATCGCTGCAAATATTTGAGATTTTAAATCAAATTGTGTGCCCATAAAACACACAATTTATCGCAATTAAAATTTGGTTTTTGGTAATATACATACACAGCTAAAGTTTGGTAGTATTACGAAATATTTTTGTTTGTTTTTTTTACTGAAATCTTTGTTAATCCTTTTTTTTTGTTAAATCTTTGAAGTGGAAAAATGTTCCTTAAAATTGTTTGCCTAAGTGATATTTTTGTTTCCCAGTAAAATCTGTATCCGTCATTATACGAACACATAGGTGACGTTTGAAAGTGTCCTGAGAATAAAACTTAACGACATTAGACATTGGATTATATTACTTTTAATAAAACCAATGGTTCAATATCTGAGACTTTTCGGATATTTCACATTTAAATAACCTCATCCAATTAGTTGGAAGCTTCAGAAGACCACCGGAGTTGTTGGCTATTATCCTGGACCGATTTGTTTTACACCCTGCAGGCAAAACCAACTCCTTCCTAAACTTGTCCTTCCTCTTCGACTCAAGTTCATTGTTAAATTCACTATTCCCTACTGAGACTGATTTTTGAAAAGTAATTTTTCTATAAGTTTAATCAAAATATCGTATAATTACTGGTCACAACTAATTAAAATTATTTAAGTTTGTTAAAATATTTGATTGCATTTTTTTTACCAGTAAACAATTAAACAAAAACATGACAATTTTATTAGTTGTGGAAAACATTCACTCTTTATCCCAAAGATTATTGTAATCGACGAATACATAAAAATTATCAACTGTTTACATATTTTAGAATAATCAGTTGTTATGGTTGTTGTTACTGCCATACCAAATATTATGGTTGTATTTGATCGTATATATGGTTTTTAATTAAGAATTTTATTTTTAACTTTAATTTTTCAATTATCATGTATGAATATTATCCCCATATTAGTTGAGGATATGAAACATTTTTGATGTGGGAAGAGGAGGGGGGGTGGTGGTTATTGCTTAAAGAGAAACTTTGTTTTCATCTGAAGGTGACGTAATTGAGTATTAAAATTTAAGTGTTTATAAATCTTGACACTTCTCCGATCCTCCGCCCTTGGCTGGCATATTTACATGGCTACACATGTATTATTTTGTATTTTGATATGTCTCCTCGATTTCTAATATTGAACTTGGTGTATTAAGATCATTAAGCTACACAAAGTAAATTATTGGTCCCACATGAAAAACAACTAAACTGTTTTTAATACTCGTTTCAAAATTTTATCATCATGCACAAGGCATAGTAAACCCTAGCTAATATGTTAATTTAACCTAAATTCAATTACAATTTCTCCTATTAGAGCTATTAATTGTTGTATTTTGAATTATAGAAAACAAGTTCAGTAATCATTGGATGCACATTTAAAAACTGTTAATTTGGACTTGCATTGCCGAGACCTTTACGTACTTGACGGTATTTTTTGTCGTTTCGTCTCAGGATCGTACTTTAAGATCCAGATTTGGTCACAGATAATAATTTTTTGAAAAATGATTGGATCGACATCCAAGTTTCTACAGCATGTGTCAGAGCGAAGTACCTTTCCGAGTTCCTTTTGCTGTGGTGTGAAAATCCTAGGAGTCTTTTTGGCAAAAACATATTTACAGTTACGATATTCCACAGCTTTAGCTATCATTCAGACACCGACTAGTCTTCTCGAACAATCTGGCTAATTTTATCTACATTTCCTTCGGTTCTTGAAAGCGAAGGTCATTCATCCTCTCCACTTTCTGACATTCTACACTGAATCTGTTGTGATAATCAAACACGTGCACCTGACATCCAGTCTTTTCCGTAAGCTTCAGTAAGCGTGTGATATTATTGTGTTGGTGTTTTGTTAATTTTTACTAGAATTTTCAAATTGAGACGTTTAAATATAATTCCGGGGGCACAAAATAAAACACAACCGCACTCCATGGTGGCTCAACTAACTGAACAGCTGTGAGTCTTGATGTTATACAGATTCAGACACGTCCAAGGTCTCTCTGCCATGAGGGTTGGTTAAGTTAGGTTAGGGTGTGTAGGTTAGGTTTAAACACAGTCTCGTTTAAATAACACACTTCGTACATATACAGTAGTAACATTACTGTATAAACTGGTCAACTAGATTAAATAAACATTACAGAAATTTTTGGTTGTCTATAAAGATTCTAGTTTCTTAAAAGTATTTTAAAACACAATCTTTTTGAGCACTGTGGTGAATTAACAATAATGGTTTGAATATACCCCTAACCGCAATCACTAGGAACAATAAATAAAACACAATTATTGGTTTTTTTTTCCTGCCCACAAGAAGTCTAAGTTTAGATGTAGTATAGTTTAGAATCAAGACCCTCTGATAATGATAACCATGTTATCGAAATGTACATTAGGCAGTTAGAGGAATAAACAAAATAAAGTACAATAATTGTGTTTTATTTATTGTTCCTAGTGATTGTGGTTAGGGAGTATATTCAAACCATTATTATTTAAAAACACATATTAAATTCTCCATCTCAGTGCTACAGGCAAAATGTTTTATTCACTTGAAATGTTTATTGCCTAAATGTTTTACCTTAGTATTAAATGATGAAATAGATATAAGTAACTCGCCTCTTCTTTAACCCTAATCTTCTCCTCCTTAACCTCTACCTGAGCTAAGTAACTGGACTATAGTACCTATATAATATTGTTGTTATTCTTAGTCTGTTTTAAGTGACGAAACTTACGTCGAAATGATTCAAATGTTTGAAAGTACAAAAATAATTTTACATTTACAAAGAGTTGCACCACACTATGGTCATTTGTATAAATTCCCTCGCTAAAATAAAGATAAACAAAATCTTCCACTTCTGAAAGTCTTTTCGACGTTTCTTTGTTGCGCGTCTCCAACGTCGGCTAGATAAGATAACTTCACGCACGTACTTCGGTTAGAGATTTTACAGTAATTAAACAGGTAAAAGGCAAGAACAGGAAACTATAGTGCAAAAATGAAATAGTGGCATCGCTAAACAAAACAAACGAAGACGATAGACGAAGCAGAAAATGAACGTTATAGTCTGTAATAACAGATTAAATCCAAACGTGCGTGTCATCTGTGCTCAAGCGTGCTATATTTATAGTACCATGTAGCTCTATGCTCATTTAATAAACAGTTAACTTCCTTCCAAATAATCTATATATTATTATTGTAAATAGTAGGTAGAAGTTGGGTGTGTAACTTTTTAATGTAAAAGCAAATAAAGGAGATATCTATAAAAGTATGGTGATGTATATTCTGTCTATGATGAAGATATTTTATTATTTACTTACTTTGAAGACGAAGTAAAGAGTAAATTAGTTCATCGCAAAAAAACTAAATCGCAAATACATCGGTTTTTACTTTCTTAGATGGTGTAGTGAAAGTTTTGAGATTATCTTAATCCTTAAATTATAGTTTTGGGCATGATGCCTGTAAGACCTCGTCGTTATCCGTCGTCTGTCGAGTGCTCTAAAGTCCAAACGAGTTTAATGGAATTTGGTACGTGGGCACCTTTTGGTCATAAGTCGGAATTTAAAATAAAATTTTTTTAACTTTATCGATCACTTAAAATTTAGAGCAACTGCCAAAACACCCCAAATTACGATTTTCTCAATATCACCTTTAACGATTTTGATCAAATTTTGTATACGTATAACCTCCAAAGTGGTCGTT
This sequence comes from Aphrophora alni, assembly GCA_963513935.1. Taxonomy (NCBI): domain Eukaryota; kingdom Metazoa; phylum Arthropoda; class Insecta; order Hemiptera; family Aphrophoridae; genus Aphrophora; species Aphrophora alni. Next base: position 19,986,994 of record OY740766.1, on the reverse strand, counting down.
ATCTCACCAAAAATACCGATTCGTGAGTATATCGATAAAAAACCAAACCAATCGCTTAGAAGAGTTTCTAGAAAGACTTGATTTCTCAAAACCGATTCTGCCAATTAAAGAAATGTGAAGATTAATTAGTTAATCCATGTCCAAAATCGCAAGTTCAGTATTAATTGGTAAAAAACAAAAATGAACCTTTGACTGTCAAACAAACCAAAAATTATCCGCCAATAACAGCACCATTTTAATAAAATACTATTTACATAGCCGACAAGTAACCCGAAATCATGCCTTTAATTTAGAAAAGTTTAATAAAATTGTGGCGTAAACATCTTTGGTCAGATTTTCTCATCTACACATAGTCATAAAAATTAATTTTTTTATTTTATTTATTTATTTTTTTATTAACTGGGCTGTGATAGCCTCCATCAGAGGCCTCACCGGCGTCGACCTAAGGGTCTTTTGCCGCCCCAATTTCCTTCCTACACCCATTCAGTAATACCCGTCATCCTTATGAAGGAACAGATACTACCGATAGGGTTGTCTAGGATGGTTTCCATCTCTTTCCCCGGAGGGCCTAGAGAGTATAGCCTGGCTCGTCCTAACGCCTCACACTCTAAAAGAATGTATTCTGCGGACTCTTCAGCCAAACCACATTTCCTGCATTTATTATCTGCAGCAATTCCTATCCTGTGTAGGTGTTTTCTGAGGTGATAGTGGCTCGTTAAGAGCCCAACCACCCACCTCATGTTATCCCTTCTGAGAGAGATGAGTTGTTCCGCATGTTTCTTGCTTGGTCTAATTAACCTTTAAGCAAGTCTACTAGTGGTTGAATTCGTCCAGACCCTGTTCATCCCCTCCCGCATCCACGTATCAACCGCTGCCCTGGCATGTCCATAAGAGATTCCGAGCACCGGTTCCGGGCCCACGAAAGGGGATTCAGAGCCTGACCTGGTTAGTTCATCTGCTCTCTCATTACCATCAATACCTGAGTGGCCAGGAACCCAGCCCACAGTGACCGTGTTCATCTGACTAAGCTTTATCAATGATGAGATAAAAATTAATTAAACACAATATAAAATTGTCCTTGAGTTTGTTATCAATTATATATTTTTTGTAATGTCATCTGTGCGTGCGTGTCATTTTTAGAGAAAATATTTTGACTGAATAATGCTATTAATAGAATTGTAAACATTTTCCGTCTGTCTGACTACAATAACAAAATGTATTCCGTATATAAAATTATTTTGAGAAAATTTGTTGTACGTATTTAGGTATACTATTTAAGTTTTGTTAGGTGCTATTAACTCACAAATAGTCACATGTAGGTTCACGCTCTATTTTTTAATACACGAAGCAAAATATAAAAGTAAGATATTTTATAGTTTTACTTGATACGTTTATGTTATATCATTGTATTACCCCTTACCATACTGGCTCATTTATTATATTTCACAGCCGAAACCAGACACTCATCGCAAAAAACTGGTGATGCTCAATTTTTTCTAGTTCAAGATCTTGTTGAGGGGTTGTAAATATCAATGTTCGTACCAAATTTGGTGAAAATTGGAGAAAAAGCGAGATATGCTGAAAGATTGGTCGAAAAACTAACTAAAAATATGTGTGAACATATTTGCTATCCTTTCAGCGGAAAATTTTAAAATAATCTGTAAAATCGTTTAAAACCACTTAACAATTTCAGGATTTTTGTTGCCAATTATCTTGTCCCATGGATTTAAAAACAATGTTTGAACTAAACCTGATCAAAATTAGGACCTCTATTGAGGACGTAATATATATTTTGTATACTTTTTTTTATTTGAATTTTTAAAAAATTTTATGATGACCATTTTCATACTCTTTTAAATTTTCTTTAACCGTTATCTACTCATTGATGAATAATGCAAAATGTATTGTTATCCTTTAGAAGAAATTTATATATTATGGTAGGATACACATTTTATGGTTCCTGGTCTAAGAAGAAGCTCAAAAATATCAAATGTTGCTTAAAATTAATGTAAAGTTCATTTTGCACCTCAAATTATATTCAAAACCTTTATTGTAGACTAATAAAGAAAAATTAACCAAAAAGATTGAAACTTGTAAAACATATGCAATAGTATTAATAAAATGAGGAGTTGAGTGGAAAAACGGCTTAACCCAAAAAACCTAGGTTAGCGGAAAACTGGTTTGAAGTTTTTCATTTCATTTTTACATGCTCCCGTAGATATTTAACATAATTTAAATAATTTCTTTGTGGAGACATTCAATATGTCTTTGATTGTCTATAAATTTAATATGGAAATATAATAACATTAAAGTCATATTTACAACCGTTTTTCCAGAGGCTTTAAAGGGCATTCAAATTTGGCCTAAATAGTAGAATTTTATAAATAATAATAACATTATTAATATAACAACATACTATTGATAGTTTTTATTCGAAAATTAAATCAGAACAAAATTACAAAAAAAAACAAAAAAACCACATTTGAGTATGTAAAGCTAGGATGATGATAATATTATTATGAATTATAAATATTATCTCACTAAATAAAAAAAAATAATAATAATAATAATAATATTAATAGAATTCTGATAACTAACACAGTGCAAATTTGATATATATGCTTTTAAACTGAGTATTTTTTTTTTCTTTTCCTTCTTCACAATCTTCAATACTCGAAAATTCAGTTTCAGCCTACCGCCAATAATTTCATTTTCGCTGGACAACACCTGATTAAATCGTGGTGCACTGTTTACGAAGAGATTCAATATTTTTTATCTTAGTGGTTTCACTATGGGTTTATATAAAGTTGTAGAATTTAGTTTTTTTATATGTTTGTGACCCTAAATATTACACAGTTTGAAGCGAGAATGGTTGTAAAACATCGAGACTCCAAAATTAACTAGAATTGTAGGAAAGTATTATACACTTCTGCATACCAAAGATCCTTCCTTTTCCTTTCGGCTTTTACAGAACAACTGCTGTAAGGCAGAATTTACGTGATGTTCAGTTTTTAATTAAGTGACCACCCATAAAAGTTTCAGAAAGACAGGCATTTTTTCTGCTTTCATTGATTATTTGAATTATCTGAGCTTTCTATAAATTCAATATGTTTCATCTGATTGCCAATAATGAAGTTTCTGCCATTTTAGTTGTATAAATGTCCTCGTACAGAATAGATGTGTTCAATGTTTATTTTGTTGACTGAGCTGAACTAGGTCATGTTTTTTATTTTGTCCACCGTTTGAATCGAAAATCAGAAAGATATTTTTTATCTTTGGATTTTTTGTTAAATTTTTACTTAAAACATCTCAAAGAAACGATCAGACTGTAACAGAATTCGTTTTAGCTTCTTCTTCAAAAATGGAATAGAATTTGCTGCTGCAGTGATTGTGGTAATATATGTGGAATACATACAACTGTGGAAGGAAGCCTCTTGTAGAACTAAGCAGAGTTGTTCAAGCAGGATATGCAGAGAATTTGAGCTCAGTCAAACTCTACAATAAGTTAATTATAATCACTATTATTCTACAAGACACTGCAAAAGTTGTTTTATAGAGATGCCTCATATTTGTCCTTTTATGGACATTGAGTATTTCTCTTAAATTATTAGGATTAGACTTAAGAACAAGGTTTTGATTCCATGTAGAAGTAACCAACGTCAATTTGAGGTATTGTACTTCATAATCAAAATTTGGCCAGTTATGAGTTAAAAGTTTATATAAAACTGCAACATTTACATTTTGATTATCATAATATTTCTGCTGAGATTTATTCCTACAATAGATAAGACGGAAACAGAGCCTAATATTGTTTTAACACGTTATCATAGTTATTTTATGTAGGCGATGTTTATGCTGACCCCCTTTTGTCTACAACACAATGAACACCATCTTTAAGAGCAGATAAAATTGTTTTTACTTCTTGTTCAGTGATTTGTAATAGGGACATGTAAAGGTTTCTACATACTGTGAGTTTTTTACGATACATTTTCACATCCATCACACAAGTAATTTGTAGGTAGTTTTTTTAACACTTTTTGGATAATTAGCTTAATTTCAAATATTTATTTTAACTATTAAGCCTAGTATTAGGTGTTATGAGTAGATCGTATTGCCCAAATCCAAAATATTAAAAAAAATCCTGTTGTTGATTAGGTTAATTTTAGAAAAACAGTATTTGTGTGAGGATTTTCCAATATATACATTACCTATATATATTACCTATATAATATACCTTCAACATCATTATTAGTCAATGGTGATATGTAAAATTGACCACTGTCACGTTGATTGTTAACTTTAAACTTTTTCCAATGACTGATTTATTTTTATTTTCAAACCAACATATTTTGCTGAATAATTCTGACTTACGTTCTCTTCAGTTCTAAAATATGTTTCTTTGCCACACATTTTAAGTTTCAAATACACCCTCCACTTTGAACTAGTAAAAAGAAACTGTAATATAAATTATGAAATTTCAAACAATTTTAACATAACCTCAAATACAAATGTTTCAAGTTAGTATAAATGTCTAAACTCTAAACATACATAAGTTAAACATCAGCTGTTAGCATTGTTAGTATCACAAAGAACATTGGATTTATGACCAATTCTATTGAAGAACGGTTTACAGTAACCCTTTGCATTCTGTAATATTATACTCTCTGCTGTTATTATATTGCACTAAAATATTAAGATTGTTATTTCCTATACTAAATTGTAAACTCTTTTTGTTTTGCAGGTGAGTTGAGTGTTGCTAGGAATGAGCAAGTGAATCGTGCGCAGGCATTCATTTACACAATATAACGAAATGGTAAGCCAAATATGTTTACGTTATTGTGTTTCAGTTTTGTGAGAATTAAGGTGTGTGCATTTGTTTAGGTACCTCCTAAAGCGTCTCGTTAAAGTATTCAAGTAGTTTGCAAGTTATCGCCTTCTGGAGTCATTATAATTATTCTTTTGATTCTTCGTGTTTTGCTGTCGTTGACAACATAACCAGTCTTCTAAATCTAATGTCCAAAAGTTGATTTCTAGGGTCTTGTAGGAAATGTTAAATTGTATTAGTAAATCAAGGGTCTTATCCAGTAGGATAAGTTAGTTTAAAACAGTTGTCGTACTTTGTAATTGTCCATATAACTACTTTCTTGATGTCGGTTTAGCCCCAACAGAAATCCTCCTCTATAACGTCCTCTCCTCTCGCGTCATACGTGGTTTGTTTCGACCCTGACGAGTCGCGAAGCTGTACAAGTTTGAAAAGCCTCCACTCGGTATAAATGGACAGGTTTCATCTGAGCTGTGAGCTGCGCGTGGAAGGGAGATACAAGTTTGTAGTTTAGTTTGTAGATACAAGTTGGCGCCGGCTACTGTCCACGATCCAGCGGTCTTGCAGACATCGTTGTTAGTACCAACACCCAACACCGACTGAGGCGACCGCTTCCCCCACCACCTCACTGCTGCTTAGACCACGCCTGACCCACTGCGCACCCAAACTCCACAGCTCAGATGAAAGCTGTCCATTTATACGTTCATGTCGATGATTTGGCTTTGGATCTCGACTTTGAAATTATATTTTGACAATAACTTGGCTATTTATCATCGTAGATATGAGAGGTTGGTATCAATACATGCAAAATTGGAATCTGCAAAGTATTTTATCTAATTTAGTGCGTTTGTGAAATTTTTAATTCGATATTTTTGGATTTCAATACGAGTCCTGTTACCTAATTTCGTGTTATTCTAATGTGTGTTGATGCTATCGTACTTACACCTAATTTCGTGTTATTCTAATGTGTGTTGATGCTATCGTACTTACACCTAATTTCGTGTTATTCTAATGTGTGTTGATGCTATCGTACTTACACCTAATTTCGTGTTATTCTAATGTGTGTTGATGCTATCGTACTTACACCTAATTTCGTGTTATTCTAATGCGTGTTGATGCTATCGTACTTACACCTAATTTCGTGTTATTCTAATGCGTGTTGATGCTATCGTACTTACACCTAATTTCGTGTTATTCTAATGCGTGTTGATGCTATCGTACTTACACCTAATTTCGTGTTATTCTAATGTGTGTTGATGCTATCGTACTTACACCTAATTTCGTGTTATTCTAATGCGTGTTGATGCTATCGTACTTACACCTAATTTCGTGTTATTCTAATGCGTGTTGATGCTATCGTACTTACACCTAATTTCGTGTTATTCTAATGTGTGTTGATGCTATCGTACTTACACCTAATTTCGTGTTATTCTAATGCGTGTTGATGCTATCGTACTTACACCTAATTTCGTGTTATTCTAATGCGTGTTGATGCTATCGTACTTACACCTAATTTCGTGTTATTCTAATGCGTGTTGATGCTATCGTACTTACACCTAATTTCGTGTTATTCTAATGTGTGTTGATGCTATTGTACTTACACCTAATTTCGTGTTATTCTAATGTGTGTTGATGCTATCGTACTTACACCTAATTTCGTGTTATTCTAATGTGTGTTGATGCTATCGTACTTACGCACGAGAACGTCGATGTACGCACAGCATGTCGAAAATCACTTTTTCGGTTTCCTGATACTATGAAACGTGAAAAACAGTCAAATTATCTTTCATTTACCAGACTCCGTATATTGAGTGTGTAAAAATAGTAAAAATAACTCGTTAACGAACTGGCTTTTAAACGCTTTTTTTAGAGACTGCGATTAGCTCACAATTCATGGTACAGTGTCTTGTCTGAACGTAAGTAATCAGATATAGAAATTACCATTAACCGGGAGTACATAATTTTCTATTCAGACGCTCCTATATTTCAGACCAAATGTTTCCGAGAGGATTTGCATAAGCTATCGGTTTCCCGCTGCACTCCGTGAATACAGATTATAATTGCAGATTGTACGAGACGGAGCTGTATTCAAGAATTACTAAGGTGGTTGTAGCCTTGTATTTCAGCGGAAATTGGTATCACAAACTTTTTCCGTATTTTAAATGGGCCATCTTGGTACTTACCCATTACCATAATACAATGTAATATAAACAGATCCTCTAAATGTAATGTCTAAAACTGGGTTTGTTCGATTCCCATCGTTCGCGTCAATGTTGCAGCCTTGGAAACCTCCACTTGCTACATTCGTATCGGCTCTTGATCTCGTAACTGTACAAATAACATATATTTTTGAAAAGTCAGGGTTCTAAAGAACATTCATTACAATAACTTCGCTATTTGTCATCGTAGAGAGTTGGATGTGGTATCATTACAAGAAGAATTGAAATCTGCAAATTTTTATCTAGTTTAGCGTCTTTATAAACTAAAAACTATTTAAAATTATCGCCTTTTTGATAATTAATTTTTTTCTGAATTTTAATAGGATTCTATATGAGCACTTTATAATTCTCTATGCCAAATTTCATGTTATTATCTTAATTTTTTGGGACCGCTATTGTGGTGGGAAATAGAGGAAAAATCTCTAGCTCTTGTTAAACATACACATACTGAGTTGTATAGAAATGTGTACAGTACCTTCAGACTAGGAATGTGTCTTGTGTAATGGGCGTGTCCTCCCTTCTACTTGTTTCCCTAACCTGACTTGACGGTACAATCCATTTCAAGAAAACTAGATACACAAATTACTGCTTAGCTACATTTAATTCTAAAAGTTTAATTTTGTAAACGTTTTATTCTTATTTTCACCGATAAAAGAAACGAAAGTAGGGTAGGAGTTTGAACAGAAGCATTTGAGGTCTATATTTTTTATTGGGGTTGTACCGCTGAAAGCAAACGCAACAAACGGAGTGTGGGAGCCCCTCTTTTCCTCTCCACCCCAGACACATTCCTACCTTGAGGATACTGTAGACTATGTGTTCTTCTATAGGACTATGAATTTATTATTAAATTAGACTTAACCTTACACATTATTTGCAAAATTATTTAGTATGAACATTTAAACGTTTAAGTGTTACATTTATACTACTTGTGACGCCAAAAAGTAAAACGGAATTTGTCATGTATTTTATAAAAAAATTTTGCTTCACCGCAAATTATTTAAAAAAAAATTAACAACGTTTTTCTTTGGTTATTTTTGTTGTCGTTAGTTATTCATTGGTTTTAAATTACAATTTTTCTCACTGATTTGGGTCATTAATCTTCATTAATAATTGGGTAGAGCCAATTCAAAAAACTTATTGATTGATGACTTTTTAGTTTTGTTATTAATAAATCACAAAACGACACTTTTGACGAGGTGGCAACTAATTAGAGGATACAATAAAAATTCGATCAAATTCGTTAGAGCCGATTTTGGGTACTTCTTATGTTCTGAGTTATCAAAAAAATGGCGAGGGGAATTCTCAAAATGCCCAAATTTTACCAAGTTTGATCAAAATTGTTAGTGCCGATTTTTGTGTACCTCTCAAGTTCTGAGTTATAGAAATAGGGGGGGGGGGATTCCCAATCGATCCACACGAACGATTAGATATTATTCCAAAACCTCAAAACAAAATACATTTCCGCTAAAAAAAAATCGATATAACTTTACCTATAACAGATTCTTATAAAATGTACATTTGTTGAAGAGCTATGAAACTTAACTCACGAAAACATTCGTAACCTATGAACAAAAGAGTTGTAAACTTGTAGCTCATATAATCTATTTAAATTGAATATTAAACTATAATCTAATACTTCCTGATATTTAAACCAGGATGTGTGCTAGTACACCAATTGGTAACCCCTTGTTTAGGCTGTTAGTATTCAACGAAGTGATTCAGAAATATGACATTCTTAGCTAACTAATCGATCTGGATCAACTCAAATAAAACTCCGGCCCTTTAAATTGTTGTTGATACAAAGGTAAATGGAAGTACGGCTGTTGATTTAACTAAAGGTTTTTACACGCATATTAGTCTTTAAAGTTTCGCCTTCTGAACTGCGGTTATGCAATTAGGATACTAGGTTGTGCAAACTCGATCCAAAAGTTGGTTTGCAACGTTGTATTTGTTGTCTGTACTCTATAATTGACCCCATGACGAACATAAAGAAGTTGACGCCACCATTATAGTACTTACCCAGTCCTGACGTGTACATAAACCGATATATAGTTTATTTAAAAAAATTCTAGCGTATATATATATATATATATATATATATTCTAGAGCCATTCTAGGCTGGATTTACACCTTTCTTCTTTTAGTCTCTGGTTAGATCCCTCTCTTTCATCTTTCCTATCAGGTCTCTCCTGGCTAAATTTTATTCTGTTCCGATCCTAATGCTATTAGGGTACTCGATGGCTAAAGGGTCACGCTCTTTTTATACTAAGTTTGGTGAGCGTCAAAATGTCGGCCTAAGTTTTGTGACTGATCTTCACATTTCACGGCTTCAGGAAACTGAAAAATTATTTTCGCCCGTCGTCATTTAATTTGCACGATTGGACCACAAAATAGAAGGTAGAACAGTATTCTTAAGAATTGAAAATTCACAAATATATCGAATTGCAAATGTTAAAATGGCGGGCATTATAAAAAAGTTGTTTTTTCATATATCCTGTGTCATTCAAGCTATAACACTAAACTAGATAAAAACGTTACCAATTTATAGTCAAAAATATAATTTTAAAGCCTGACTTCCCACAAAAAATGTGGTATTATTATAATTACGAATTCCCCCCATATCGACTTCACATATGTACATCTTGAGGCTGCAAGGCCAAGACACTGACACGAGCGTAGTGACTAAAGACTTTAATATATACACATCTACGAAACCTGTTAGGTCCTAACCAACGTCAAGAAAGTTAGTGATATACACAATTACGAGGTTCATAAAACCTACCCCACCTCTCGATCTACTCATACAATTTACTATTTCCCTACCAGGCCCACGAAACCAACTTTTGATGATGGGGCTGGGTAAGTACCATATTGGCCCTGTAACTATTATCAGGCGTTGATATGAAGAGACAGATAAGGTCTCGTTAATTCTGCTCTAAAAGTAACTGTACATATCAAATTTCTTGTATCCAAATTAGATTTTTGTTAAAGATAATGTTATTTTTTAATGTGACTATAGATTATGAAGATTTGACGTGAGAAACACTTATAAAAACGTCAATCTCCAATCAAAAGAAACACTTTTTCCTCAACCAACACTTTATTTGCAATAAGACCGTATTTACTTATTTAGTTTCAATGACCGTATAATCTTCAATTCCTTTTTTCCATCCATTTTTTCATTTTTTGTTTTTCAGAAAAATAAGCGTGTTTCTAAACATTTTATATAGACCAAATATGTTTATAATATGTTTATATTGAATCAACCTATGTTTTTCATATTCATTTCCACCAATAGTTTGACCAGTTTTTTTCCGGATAACCTCCACAAATTTGTTTTTTCTAAATTTATAGAGGAATCAAAATGTTATGTTCGCTGAAAAATGTCCAGGAACAGTGTGAAAAATGTTGAAAATTTTGATTTACTATTTCGCAGCAGCAAAAAATAAAATAATAATAAATAAAAGTCTCTTTCGTGATTTTACACCTTTCTGATATTTTCAGATATTTCGATTTCCCATCCCCTTCATCCAAGATTTTTAACTGTACTGTATTTTAGAAAAATGACAATTGTAAATATTTTTTATTTTATTATTTAAAAAAAATCTTCTACAAGTCGTTTTTAAATTTTATTGTTTATAACGACTATAAACATTCCAGCGGTTTTTTTTAATTTTATTTTTTTATATTTTCTCAGTTTTTTCTAGCCGTAACTACGATGCATTTCCTCAGGTAATATTTCTATTTCATTCCGTTCTGGCGATTTCTAAATTTTGACTCCAATATTCAATAATTTGACTGAACTAATATCGATCCACAATTCCCATATTCTATGCTATTATATATAACCTAACATCTGAACCCATAAAACCCCACTACAAGTTTTTATTGAATATCTGACGCCTAGTCTAGATCATTTCAGTTGATTGGAACTGAAAACTGATTAAATGTAACGTGATTACGTAACGCCTCGTAAGGTTATTGGACGCCATGTTTACAAATTGTAATGCCATGCAGGTAATGAGTTTTTGCAATTGCTTTTGTCTATTGTTCATGGGTAATCGACGCATTTCAACTGGTTTAGAAAATGAAATGTAATTTAAAGTGTGCTGAACATGGTTTGAAACATAAAATAGATAAACTGACACGTTTAAAAACAGGATAACGTGTAGTATAGGCTATAACGTTATGAGGGTATAGGTTTTAACGTGTATTAGCGACTTGAGAAGGGACTACCTCAATAAGTTCTAATTTTAAAAGTGAGGATTACCCATATTTGTTAAATACGGTTTATGATAACGTGATACCTCATTTTAAAGGTTTTAGTTAGTCTAAACAAATGACTTTAAACAAAGTAATAATAAAAATCTCACTAGCGAAACCAAAAACATCATTGCATTAACATAGTTAAAAAATCATTCCTTTAATAAATATTTATTTTCAATCCCCCTTTCCTTTAATCATTGGATAGATAACAGGGTTGAGTTGATTGATCAAATAAGTCTCCTAACAACGAGTATTCCTATTACAGGGTCATTTAAAGTATACGAGTATATCTACTTCACAAAATCTGTATTAGCTAAAGATTTATTGCGAAAATATAACAACAGAAATATTTTGAAATGTTTGAGATGGGTTCTACAACTGGATAGAAACACATGGAATGGAAATCAATTCGAAGATTTATTTAATGCACTTTATACTGCATGTTCTGATTTGTGTTTCATAAACTAAACATGTGACTATTATTTATCGATATTGTTATTTTGAACTTTACTACCGCCAACCTTTTTCTGTATCATGTATTTACTACATGAATCATCTATTCCCCTCTGCGTATCTCGAGATAACAGCTCAAACTAAATATTACGTAAGTACAAGTGAACCCTTGTATCATGTAGTTGATTTTAGTTATTGATACACCGTTACTATGGGCATCTGTAGTTCGTGGTTATTATGACGCTCCGACGTAGTTATAGCTCCGTCAATATTTTAATATTTCAGTCGCGACAAATTTTCATCCCGAAAGTAAAATCTCTTATTTAGGTGGGGATAACTGTTGTCATCACCACCTTCAACATAGACCTCCTTTAAATTGTAAATGCAGTTCTTTGAATTCTATTTATAGTTTTGTTGATTTATTTACAAGTTGACAGTGAAGGTCACGTTTATCTTCGACTTTGTCCACAAACCGGCCGTGGAGAAAGGATACGCCCTTGCCGTTGGAACTTGAGGCCGCCAGTAGCTTACGCAACCAACGACCGCAGTTGTTCCAGTTTATGGTGCCACTCTCACACAGAAGGGTAACAAAATGGGTATTAAACCTAATATTCACTCCTACTTTGTGAACTTGAGTGCTAAGAGGCTCACAGCAGTGCAGTGCAAGTCATTCGGCCCTAAAATGAAGTAAGATCTTTTCTAGCTTTCTTGTAATACAGTATTCTTCACGTGGACTTGAAATTTGGAAGTCCGAACGCAAAACTTACTTTTGAACATGTCCAATTCTCATAGTGGGAACCTAGTACTGCCTTATAGATCCTCTTTAGGCATCAGATTCTCGTAAAATCCTCCGATTTACTCTGACGACTTCTCACGAATCTGGCAGTCGACTATCTGAGAGAGTGGGGGGGGGGGGCGATGATTTAATGATACGACGTGCAACTTTACATAACAGGTCATTTTGTGCAATTTGAAATATCCATCTAATGATCACCAAACGTGTGTTCTCATTAAATAACAAATTATTATTATCGTGAGTTATTATTAGAAACAAATTTGTTACGATAGCACCGGTCCAGCCTGCTCACTCAACCTACCAGCTGAGAATTCCTGGATCCATCTAGAGGGGTTTTCGGCTGTAGAACAGCAGGAGGCGTCACAGAAATATAACCTCAAAGTTTCAGAACAAATCAGCTATAATAGTCGAAATAAGTTTATATGATTTTTTAGTAAAATCTCCCAATTAAGCTTTTTTACTATTGTTGTACATTTTCAAAATGGTAGTTGTTTCAGTAGTGACTACTTGTCTATGGGTTACATGAAGTTATATTTGCTTTGTTATTAATAACAAATGGAAGTTGGAATTAATTTTAATATGCTTCTAAAATGCAAAATGACTACCGTAAGTTACATTTTTCATTTATTACTTATTGTTTCAAAATAAAACTTGTCAAAAACATAACCTCAAATATAGAATAATGTAATGCTCAGAGGTATTTTATTTTTTATTAATATTGTAGTTAAATTTAAGAAGTATGCCACCTCGTTTAAATATGTTATGAAATTGGAAGGAAAATTTCAATATGACAGCAGAATAAAACAGTTTTTCTTTATATATGAGATCTACATGAATCTATACTAGTTGACTTTTTTTTCTGCTTAGTGTCTTTGTCTAGTCATATCAATCTAAAAATAGTGCACAAACTTTCTCATTCATACAACCTCAAAACCAAATAAAAACTGACCAAATCCTATCGTCATTGAAAATATCAGTTTGTTAGTTGTCATTCAAAATATGAAAATGAACTGTTGAGGCAGTATTTGATAAAATGTATATATTTAAATAGCGCATAAACCGACTTCACTTCTGCCTTGCACTCGCTCTCAGCGTAAATTGAGTTTGTAATTACTGAGCTCATTTTTATTATTGTCAATTATTTGTATTTTTTTAATGATCACGTGTTTGAATCTCTAATCAACGTAATGAATCACGTTCACATTTCTCTAAAATTTGAACTAAATCAGTAGAACTGATTTTGAATTATTACCTCTCTTATAACAGACCTATGGAGATGTTTTTGTTTTTTATCGATAACTCAAGTAACGAGATTTTTGGAGAGATGCCGACCAGTACGTTTTGTATGTGTTCTTAAATGCTACATTTGAGCAAAATTTGATAAAAATCATTGTAGACAATAGTTAGAGATTAGTAATTTTGTATTTTGTTTTCTTTTTGCAGCTACATGGCCGTTTTTTAAAATTTTTGTGATAATTTACGAAACGACATTTAGAGAGACTACGAGGGAAAAAACCCTAGATATGATATAAATATGTCCACGTACCAAATTTGACTAGAAATTGATCACACGTTTTTGGCTGTATGACAGACATTATTTCCAAAATCACTTTTTCTTACTGTGGGACTTCTGAATTTAAAAACTTCAAATCGATTTTTAACCCATCCTATCATTTTCTTTATACTACGTAGGCTATATAAGAAAGTAAAAACAGGAAAAAACTTCGCGTTCAGCATGTCACATGCGTATTAGTTAGTATTTAAACAAAAACCAGTGATCAGGGGACATTTAAGACGATTAGGTTGTAATGTGTAAATATTGGAGTTTTAAACGCTTAATTTGATTAAATACTAAACCTTAATTTGTAACCTTATTTCTGATAGTATGAAATAGTGCATAGTAAGGCCATGCAACAATAAGTATTATACCCATTTTATTGGTAGTTACTTGTCCAAGCAACACGCTCATGTTACATAAAATAATTTGATAATTTCCCAACTTCAGCATCACTTAACTAAATGTTAGTTTTCAGTTTAATAGACACATAGTTCGATATAATTAAGATGAAGAGAATGTATGTCAGTTGGTCAACTATCGATTGTCAGCCGTCAGCAGGTAGTCAAGTGTTCCAACCTCTTTGTCTTACATTCTTTCACGGAGTATCGCTGTAATCTCTTTGGAATCTAACAGGCAAGTGTAACATGGTGGCGTGAAAGTCGTTTCCCCAGATTATCGCACTTTGTTACAAGATTTATGTTGGGCTTTTATACAATGACAAAATTAGCTTTTATATAATGGTATGGTCTTTGGAATGTCCGAGCTGACAACGGACTGTAGTTTTACGAAGAAAGAATATCGTTGTTGAGTTTTCAAATATGTTTAAAAATCAAAAGCAATGGTGTCAAATTGAAGGTAAAACGTATCTACAATTAAAAATAGGAAGGATTTTATTCTTTATAAAATGTCCTAAAAATATGAGGTAAAATAATAATTACACACAATAATTAACAAAGACTTATATATATATTGTTTCGTTAGGAATTTTTAACGATATTTAAGATTTCTTATGACAACAATTTTATTTATTTTCTCTTACAGATACAATACACTCTTAAATATTAAATTGAGATATTATTTAGTCCTTTCTATATCTGCAAAAATTACAGAAATTATAAATCTGTCTAAAAAGTGTGTTTGATTTTCTAATGTTAAGAATACTATTCTAATATCGCTGAAGTAATGCATTTTTAGCACCAATTTATAGTTTATTTTTAAGTTGGTTAAACATCTATAATAGGTTCAAACTTATTTAGTTCTTATTTGGTAAATATTCTGTATGAGAGTGGATTTTCAACGGCCATTATTTTTATTTTTGCAGTGATTAAATCTGAAAATAGAAAAAAAGGCAATTGAAAATGTAATCTTATAAAGAATATGTGACTAATGGAAACTACATACTTTTGAACCGTATATAGATTTTTTTAAATTATAATATATCTTCAAAAATCTAAATACACATCATTTGGTTATAGATTTCTAAACATCAGAGTTTGAAGAATTTACCAGGCATTTTATTTATATTTCGACACAAGCATCATATTTGTAAATTTTTTCAGATTGTTAGCACAGCATCGCACAGCATCTTTTTTATAAATAAATAAATAATTTAAAATAACTCATAATAAATAAATAATGCATATTTATAACAATATAAATTTTTAGAGTTTTTCAGACTGATATCACAGCATCTCGTGTATAAATAAAAAAATAAGATATAAATAAATAATTTATATTTATAAATATATCATATTTTTAGAGTTGTTCAGACGGATAGCTCAGCGATTGTACGTATAAATAAAAAAAAAAATTAAATATATACGAAAATAAAATAAAAATTAGCAGGTATACGAGTAATTATAATTTATGCTAATATTTAGTTGTTTCTTTTTTTTCATATTTTTTTAATTACCAAAAAATATTAAAGAAAAGACCATTTACTTTTGGTTTCGGCGGAAAGAGAATTTATATATATTTTTTAAAAATACAAACCCCAAAAACCAATTTCTTGATTTGTTTGGCTAGTAAAATCACATCTAAAAATGCGGAACAAATTATGGTTTTTTTTTTTTTTTTTTTTTTAAGAATTTTGGAGGAACTGAGTCATCCACAAAGAGAGGGGAAGAACGCAAAAAAAAAAATACACAAATAATAGGTAAGGTTTTTACCAAATTTTTTATATTTTTTATTTATTTTTTTATACTGTTAAGGGATACCACACGGAGATTAAACAGCAGAATGATTTGATCATTCCGTGTAAAAAACGTAGCCAACATGTTACTATCTTGCTGGCAAATTTTGAAAAAATTGTCAATTTATAAATTCGTAAAAATCAGAAAATATTTACAATTGGCTGTTTTCAACTATACTTTTTAAATTAGTATTTTTCCTTCTATTCAAATATAAATATTATTTACTTTGACAATTTAAAATTTATGATTTCTACAAATGGTAGTTTGGATGTTTATGAACAAAAAATTTCCGCCCATTTACATAAGTTTATATTAATATTTTCGTTATAAGATTTAGACTGCTCTATGGATAATTTTCGCCCTGGTATTCCTGGTGTTCCTCCAGGTATTCCTGGTTTTCGTCCTGGTTTATCACCGCTGAACTCTTTGTTTTTAACACGGTTTTATTAACTCGCTTTCTTGTCTGTCTGTTTGTCTGTTCTGTACACATTTTACAATGGATTTTAAACTAGCTTCTTGACAAATTTCAGATATGTAGCTAGAGACCTCTCCTCTCTGCTTTGCCACAACCTAGAACCCCGTCACAATTTCGTATCTGAGATACCTTTCTTCCCTCATTGACACTTTTATAAAACAATTCTTCTATCCTGCTTCGTTAGTAGTTCCAACTCTTCAATTTTTTTCTCACTCTCTTTTTTCTTCTATGGATCTTCTTATCCTCTTTTCGCCTTCTTCTGTATTCCTCCATGGCTTTTTAACACGTTTTTATTAACTCGCTTTCTTGTCTGTCTGTCTGTTCGGTTCAAATTTTGCAATCGATTTTAAACTAACTTACCGATAAGCTAGAGACTTGTAACTTTAAACATAGCTCAGAACTGGATGACAATGAAATATGAACTCGCTTTTTTGTCCGTCCGTCAATCGCTGCTATGTTAAGAAAGTAGTTAAGATGACTCATTGACAGATGTAGCGGCGCGACTTGTTGGTGGAACAATACTGCATGCATTATTTTAATTACCAGTTTAGAAGGTAGGGAAAATAAATGGTAGGAAATTTGGGTCACTCACTGGTAGCTATTAGAAGGTCTTGCAAAATCAGTGGAAGGAGACTGAATTTCTGTTCATCGATTTGATTTCCATGGTTCCATGCGAAATGTTCTATTATGATCGTTTCTAGATTCTGACAATTGAAAAAGAACCATTCGGTGGCATCAACATTATGGTGTTTGGAGATTTGTTAATCTCATCAAGATGTTTAAAATCGATTGTAAAATTTCACGCACGCAAGACTAAAAAAGCAGAAAATAATTATTTAAATATATATTTTTTTAACCACGTTTTTAAAACTGACTAAAAAGTATAAAATAATTTCTCGTAGCTCCATACAGATTCCCAAACCCATACAAATTTTCCTGAAAATTCACGATTGTTAATTTTTAATAGATTTGAAAATACTTGTAAGATTTAAAACGAAAAACGTGGGACATATGCAATAGATAATAGTCAGGATTATAGGGAGCAGCTGTTGTTGAGAAAACTCTCAATATTCCTAATGAAGGTCAAGTACCTCCTCAATTAATAGATTGAGATAATCTTCTATCTATATCATGTGCCCCACGTTTTCCCTTTTAAATCTTACAAATATTTTAATAGCTATTAAATATTCACAATCGCAAATTTTCAGAACAATTTGTATGACGATAGGAATCTGTATGAGCTACGAGAAATTATTAAAATAATTATTGTTTCTTAATCGGGAAACCGTACAAGTCCTTTCCGTTACAAGGGGTTGAACATTACTAGACTAAACAAAACCCCTGATGATATATAATACACACAACACATCTAGGAAGTGGATCGTTGACCCGAAGCTTAAAATACACCGTGTTATTTGTGTGAACTCGGTCGGGCTTCCAGACAGTTACAATAACTGAGCAATGTTTGCCCTTCCATGACTATGCACCGGCTTCACAATACCTTCCCACACTGTTAGATTTACATCAAAGGATTTGGTGGCCATCAACATTTTGGTGGATTTCGGACAATTTATAAGGTCAATAGACGGTATTTTTTTAGACAATTATTACACGTGACTTATGTGTAAATAAATGTAAAAAATTGACATGGCTTGTTCAAGACATCTTACTTTCTTATAACGATGAAAAACTTTAACTCTGATTATTTAAAAAAATAAAATAAAATAAAAAAAAAAAAATTGATGAAAGTCGACAAAATCAACAAAATGAACAAAATCAATCATTTAAAAATATGAACTACGATACAGGATATTCCAAAATTTGAATTTATTGAAACCATGTCTTGAGGTAGGGGGCCTAATCTGTCGCTTGTGACACCCTCATCTTATTTATCGCCAACTCATACGCACTTTGTGCTAAATTCATAGGACTCCTATTCAAATTCAAACATCAAAATTTTGAGCCTATCGTATTATCCGTTTTCGAAGTGATACCCAAAAAAGTATCACGGTCACAGCGACGTCAGTCCTAAAGGTGTAAGTGAGGAACTCGTAACGTCTAGAATCCTCGAAATTATTTAAATTTTGTTACCATCTGATCTGAATACTTTTCTTATTAATTAATTTAGTAAGTAATAATCTGAAAGACGCTTTCTGTCTGTGTTTGTCTCTATAACGATCTACATCCTAAACTATTCAACCAGTATGACACAAACTCAACATGAGATTATTCGACCAAATTTCTGATGTTTTAGCAGCAATTATTTAAGAGGTTCACTTATGAACAAGACCTTGACTAATTGATATATTTCTTTGCACTTTAAAGCGGAATACCTCTGGATCATTATCAACCAGAAAAAATAACGAATATCTATAAATAGTTGCAGAATTAGAAGGTTTTATCCGCATAACCTGCTCTTTCTAAGATTATTTAGCAATAACTCTCCTTTTTAAGCTGTACCAATGACGACATAAATACTATAAGACACGACATAGGATAGGGAAATAGTCTACGCTTTACGGGTGCTGTTCGTCACAAGTTTGACACACAGCTATCAGAAAGCGCTAGCAGCAGGTGCTTGACTGTACGCATCCCACTTGGTTGGGACTGTACAACTGTTGACACAGCATAGTCAGTGTTGTCAGTTCTTGCGCTGAGATAAGCGATTCTCGACCTTCCCTCGCATCTCTGGTCCCATATGTGGCATCAGTGCGCAACTGAAACATTGTTTGACCGTAGAGCCACCTAGCGCCAGTCACATCAACTTCAGATTCTCTAGCAAAGAGCGACAGCTCCACACCCTAGCGGGTATTGGTCAACTCAAGAATAAGCGTAGAATATTTAACATGGCCATGTCCTGTCTTATAGTATTTATGTAGTCATTGGCTGTACAGAGTTAGTTGCTATAGACCCTATAGAGATGAGTAGTTGTTATTCCAAAAATACAGTTTTAATGAGGAGGAAAAAGAAAGATGAAAGAGAGGGATCTAATCCAAGACTACCTGGTGTAGATCCAGCTGGGTACCTCGGGATTGGTAAGCCGGTACTTACTATAGTAAACCCCTGAAGGGTTGATATGTAAATACCAACTGATCCTACTCATTTAGCACTATCATTAGCTCAATATATTTGAGCTAATTAAAGTTCTAGAGGTCGGAATTTTTTTTCGATTTGGAATGTAGAGTCAGTACGACAAACCATTAACTAGAAAAATCAGTAGTAAACATAAAAATAACAACCAATCTTCAAAGTGAAATAAACTTTCACTCGAACGACGTAAACTTCCTACAATTAGCGTATTTTGTGCTTGTTTAAAATCTTTATCTTATGATACCCAACATGTGTTTTCTAAGATAAAGAATATAATAGAAGTATTACAATAAAACGATTGAAAACATAACCTACAAATAACTATGTTCTTATTAATCGAATTTTTAATTGAAATTTAGTCAAATTTAGCTTGTAAACTACTTATTACTATTTAATAAACGCTGCAGATACTCTCTCACTCTACAATCCACAAAACTAAATAAAAATGGAACAAAATTAATCGGCATAAAAATTTTCTTTTTAGTAGTTGAAAGAAGTCATCGACTCTGCCTTAAAATAAATAAATATTTAAATAAGGGGCTAACTTAATTCTCATGTATCATAAACACGTCCTGAACGTATGTCGTAATTAATTAAAATCAAGCTTTTAATAGCTGCAGTCAAGGTTCATATTTGTCTTTTTGTTTTTTCCAATATCTGAAAAGTAATGTTTTTTAAAATATTAATATTAACTTCTGTTTTTATACACGTGTTGGGGCCATTAACCGTCACATTAAAATTTGAACTAAATTTGTAGATCTGATTTTGTGAAATAATGTAATTTATAACACACCACTACCAATTTATTGTTTATTTAAAATGATAACATACAAACCTGGAGAGATGGGGACCAATCAGTTTTGTTTGGATCCTTAGAGGCTACACTTGAGTAAAATTAGATCAAAATCGTAAAAGCCGACTTTAGAAATTCGTAATTTATGTTTTTTTTTCTTATGGTAGTTATCCTCAAATTTTAAATTATCGAAAAAAACACCTAATGAGATGTAAATCAAATATGCCTACATACCAAATTTGATGAAACATACCACGCGTTTGTTTTGTAGAGCACTTCACTACATCTTCTAAGTACTTGTTTTTGTACTCGGGAATCCTCAAAACAAATTTATGTGCAAAAAACTCGACAACGATTTTTTTACCCATCACATAACTTTATCTATACTATGTATACGTGAGAAAGTATACAATGGTGGCAAAATTTCAAAATACTGTCTGAAAATATTTTTTACGGTGAAAGTTAGTTCTTCCTTTTTTAAGAACTATTTTTTTTACAACTTGACGTATATTATAGTGACAAGACCGTGATCGGCAAACAAGATAAAAAATAATAAAATTCGCGTCCTTTCAAGTAAGCGTATCAGCTGCGTGTCTAGTATTACGCAGTAAACCGTTAATCACGACATTTTTTTTTTATATTATAACCTCTCTACTTTTTCTATCGTTGTGGAACTTTAGAATCGTACCCGTACTCGCCTGGAGCAATTCTCGTACGCGACAACAGTTATTCTAATACTAATGCTCCAGATGACTGTTACAATGAACATTATATATTTTTTGTTTCTAATAACCGCTGGAGCTACTAACGACCGCCCACTCAGTAGATCGGGGTACCGTTATGTTCGTACTTGTGACCTATTTCCTTACTGGTCTAATTATTACAAATGGTAATTATTCAACTTTACCCATCTGTAACTTTTGCGCTGTGGAGCGCAGTACGTGGGTATATAACAGTTTTGTTAGTTCTTAAATATTCCAAATAGAATGAAATCTTTGCGTCCTGTGATGAGAATTCTTTTTACTTTCTTACATAGACGTAGTATATAGAAAGATATTCGACGTGTTATAAAATGTATGATTTGTTTTACGTAAAAATATTAGTTTAGATGAGCCTAAAAAGTGATTTTAATTAAACTTTTATATTAATGTTTTAATTATATATCGTGTTTTTTCTCCAATCTGTTGATAACTCAAAAGATTGGGGTAATTGCGGTAATAGCAAAACACTAAATACCTCTTTCTTTGAAATATACTTTATCAATTTTCCTCAAATTTTGCCAAATTGTAGCTTCAAAGAATACAAACTAAATATATTAGTCGGTGATTTCGAGATACTCGGAGTGTACTAAAGTCAAAAATATTATAACCAAAACGCGTCACGTAAAGCATAACGTTCAATAATTGATTCTTTTCTTCTTGAATTGAGTTCAAAATAATGCAACATTAACAAAATAAAACAATCCACAAATACGAGTGTTATTTTTTAAGTAAGGTAACCGTGCAACCTGAGCGGTATCAAGCTTAAGCGCTCTCTACAGGTTGGCCACAACGTCGCCAGTGCGTTTCTCTATATGATCGATTGTTTGTAAAACATTGTTCTCGATTACCAATCACACCGATTGTGAAGTGATTAGATTTTTTAAACGTAACAAATATTCGTCCTCTTGAAATTCATCGAAGATTTGTGGACGAAGGAAATGTGCGTAAAGAAGGAAGAACTAGTGTTCATGTTGGGTCATGGTTCAGACAACGAATTCTCATCAATTAGGACTTGACAATGTCGAAAAGAATATTTGTGAAAATAGGTGCTTTATTAATTGATGAACTGCGTGAGACTTTCTCTCAGTTCTTGTTTTCATTAGGCGCAAATATTAAATCTATAAAATATTTTTTGGAATGGCAAATGATGACGAACTTAAAAAATCTGATGTCTTTTTGTTAAATTGACAAGTGCCACAAACCTATTATGAAGAGATCAATAAACTCTTATCACGTTTCAAAAAGTGTTTGGAACTCCATATAGATAACATTGACATTAAAGAAAAGTTCTAGTTTTGGTTAAATGGGCAAGTGCCACCCTTCTATCATGAAGAGATCAATCAACTCCTATCACGTTTCAAAAAGTGCTTGGATCTCCATAGAGATAACATTGACATTAAAGAAAAGTTCTAGTTTTGGTTAAATGGGCAAGTGCCACTCTTCTATCATGAAGAGATCAATAAACTCCTATCACGTTTCAAAAAGTGTTTGGAACTCCATATAGATAACATTGACATTAAAGAAAAGTTCTAGTTTTGGTTAAATGGGCAAGTGCCACCCTTCTATCATGAAGAGATCAATAAACTCCTATCACGTTTCAAAAAGTGCTTGGATCTCCATAGAGATAACATTGACATTAAAGAAAAGTTCTAGTTTTGGTTAAATGGGCAAGTGCCACCCTTCTATCATGAAGAGATCAATAAACTCCTATCACGTTTCAAAAAGTGCTTGGATCTCCATAGAGATAACATTGACATTAAAGAAAAGTTCTAGTTTTGGTTAAATGGGCAAGTGCCACTCTTCTATCATGAAGAGATCAATAAACTCCTATCACGTTTCAAAAAGTGCTTGGATCTCCATAGAGATAACATTGACATTAAAGAAAAGTTCTAGTTTTGGTTAAATGGGCAAGTGCCACCCTTCTATCATGAAGAGATCAATAATCTCTTATCACGTTTCAAAAAGTGCTTGGATCTCCATAGAGATAACATTGACATTAAAGAAAAGTTCTAGTTTTGGTTAAATGGGCAAGTGCCACTCTTCTATCATGAAGAGATCAATAAACTCCTATCACGTTTCAAAAAGTGCTTGGATCTCCATAGAGATAACATTGACATTAAAGAAAAGTTCTAGTTTTGGTTAAATGGGCAAGTGCCACCCTTCTATCATGAAGAGATCAATAATCTCTTATCACGTTTCAAAAAGTGCTTGGATCTCCATAGAGATAACATTGACATTAAAGAAAAGTTCCAGTTTTGGTTAAATGGGCAAGTGCCACGCTTCTATCATAAAGAGATCAATAAACTACTACCGCGTTTCAAAAAGTGCTTGGATCTCCATAGAGATAACATTGACATTAAAGAAAAGTTCTAGTTTTGGTTAAATTAAAACATTTATTTTCATGAACCATCTTCACTTTTTGACTAACAACAACCTAACTGAGATTTTTGTTGGAGAATAGTTTTGGTTGGTTATTATTTGGTTTTAACCAAATATTTTTGGTTCATAAATATTTCAACCAAATATTTGGTTTTTGGTTTAAGGATGGTCCGAGTGCACTGATTATTACTATGTGTGGCAGTAATTATATATTTATCTGATCTTTCATGTTGATATTTTATGACAAATCCTCTCGGAAAACCTGATGTAACATATTTAATCGGAAGTGAATGGTCCAGAAGTCATTGAAGTAAATCCCCGGCCAATGATTGGTCTGTCGGTAGTTGTTGTGTAAATGCCTTTGTTACATGTAGCACGCTTCAACGATTACATACGCGTTACACTTTGTAGCCTCAACTCTTCCGGGGGTATTTGATTTATAAACAGATTAACGGGCTGTATGACATAAGAGTGCGACTTGCTTCATCTGAGAAGGATATCATAAATCTCTTTGGAAGAACAAATTCTTTAAAGAATGAGGGAGGGATTTTTTAATCCTAATAACGGATTTCCATATTTGATGAATTGGTCGGAATTTGTAAGTATATTTACTTTTTGGGGCGATTTTTGAACACAAAGAAGGATCTGTACGTAAGATATTTATATTATAATAATATGTATTTCTTTAGTTTAAATTACACTTTAATAATAATAAACACTAATAAATAAATTATAAATACTTTTAGAGAAAGTTATTAAACACTATGGCCTTGACATTTTTGGATTTACCGTTAATTAATAACACGGAGAATGAACGTGGTTGAAGTAAGAAAAAAAAACAATTAGATGAGCCCCATCATACAAAATATTGCAATCGTTCATAAGTTGGTTCCCTGGACTATGTGGGAAATGTTAAATTGTATTGGTAGATCCAGTGGTGTAAGTTTGTTTATAACAGTTGGTACACAGGTTTTGTGAACCTGGTAGTTGTGTATATCACTACTCTGTTGAAGTCGGCTAGCTGTCCTCACTTCGCTCGTGTGAGTATCTCGACATTGACGCGCCTCGAAGTTGTAGATATTTCAAAGAGCCTCGACTAGTTACCCTCTTATACGGTGATTTGGTCTTACCGGAACGTAACTACGGATATCACATTTTTCGGGATGATCAGGGTTGCCAATTAAATTTTTGACCATAACTTAGAAAATTTGTCATCGTAGAGCCTCGAAGGGGTTGCCATTCCTGAGACTGTGAAACGTGTATAAGAATCGATCAGCAGGAGTCCTCAAAAGACAACTTATTGCGCAAGTTGAGAACTGCAAATGTCTTAATCAACTGTTTGGTGTAGGTATACTACACAAAACACTTGTCTTCAAACCACACCGGTACAGACACACTCTCGCCAAGATCATAACCTTCGTTCTGTGTGGAATTACAAGAAAACTTAGAGGATGCTGGCTTTGCTTTTAGTGACTAGGTATCATTTAATATTCGTGGTAGAGTCAATTATTGTCATAACGTGAATATTTGGGATACGCAACTTTGGAACACATCCGAGATTGGTCACTGTGTGTTTTGTGCTGCAAATATCAGCTCTTAAAGTGTATGAACGGTTTTTCTTTGTTGACAGTAAAGTGTTACCGGCTTGACACATTGGAAAAATGGTTAATACACAATTACATGAAGATTTTAATACCACTTCAGTTTGCAACAGGATGGCGCAATGCCATATTTTAATTTAGAGGAACGTCCTTACCATAACGCTACTCTTCCTAATCGGTGGATTGGACGGACTTCAAATTAAGATAGCTCTAATACATTGACTCTCAAGGTCACCCAATTTCTTCCTCTAGGGTTATGTGAAAGATCGTGTGTATGTTCCTACTTTGCCCCAGGATGTTCCACAGCTCACCTGAAAACACCATGTTTGGACGCTACTGCTTTCTAGCGATAAAACATAATTTTTCTCAACGACGCAAACTACGAAAAAACTTATATATTTTCCCTGTCTATTGGTATAGGTTTGGGGAATAAATGTGTTTTGGTTACTGCGCTGTTGAATGTTGAAATACCGGAAGGGATGTGATTTTTTCACAGAAAAACACCATTTTAGATCATGGTTAATAGTTTTCCTGTACAGTCGATGAACCTGTCTGCAAACTAAAGTAATTTCTCTCCCTCTTAAGGGCCATCACATGGAATATTTACGTATATTTAAGTAATATAGTACCTAAACGGATCCTTGGGGACCACATTCAATCAGTTTTTTATTGCTGATCATTCCATTTACTCTCCCACTTTGAACGTGATCCTGAATGTATGATTTAAACCAGTCATACAAAATTCCTCTCTAGCCAGCCCACAGTATTTCTAACAATGTACTATGATCTACAAATTTCAAAACAGACTGCATGCAGTTTACACATAAACAAATATTATACAATTTTTAAATTATGGGACGATTTATATCCTTGTTGTGACTTATTTTAAATCTTAACTCGAACATTTTAAGACATATATGTATGATACATCCAAATTTGGTAGTTTATGCGTATACAAAATTTATTTTATATAAATTTGGATCTACAGACCAATTTTTTTTACATAAAAAAATGTATTTATATATACGTGGCAAGAAATGACATGTTTTTTTTTCTCGTAGGATTAAGTTTTTTTAAAGATTCATTTGAAACCTTATGGAGACTTTTCAAATCATTTTTCACTATACCGAGTTAGTCATAAATGTTGAAAACACTAACGTTTTAACAGATATGCATAGAAAAACCAAACTCATGAGCATAAAAATGTATTTTTCATGTATGGGGCTGCTCAAAATTCTAAAATTGTAAACCTCCGTGGAGCGACACCTCGTTAAAGGTCTTTATCAAAGAAAAAGAACAACGAAAACTAGAGGTATCACAACCTTATTCAAAATGGTAACCGATCGTAATAGGCTGTTGTTCACTTAACTCTATTATAATAATACACAAAAAAAGGTCCTAACATGGTCAATACTAGCAGGAAACTGAAGTACTGGTTACAATTCTCAACCACTGATAATATTTCAGGCCCAAATATATTAAAAACTGCCCGTAGGAATTGTTCGCTTTAGAGTTTCCCAAGAATTTGTATTTGTTGGCTTGCCGTCATTTCTAATACGTATCTTCATGCGATAAAGTACCTTCTGATCTCTTTCACTGGGATATGTTGGATTTCTATTTGTATTAGTCTCACTGGCATATAGTATTAAGGAATTTAAGGAAAATAACAAACAAAAATACTCGGCATGCAACTATCCGTGAGCATAGAACTCCTTCCCTCTCCTAAAGAAGATAAACTACCAAAAACTAGGTTCAAACTTCTGCCATTTTGAAATGTTGCTATTATTCGAACAAGTGCTAAGTTTGACTATTTTCCAATTACTAGAGCCGTTAGTGCTGTGTTTTCTAATTTGAAGATTAAACCTGTAATGTTTTGATTTTTAAATATAGCCTATTTATTTATTTGTAGAAAACATGTTTAAACATCGATCTTAATTTTAAAAGTGTACAAAATGAGATAATGTAATAAGCTTAGAGCAATTTATCCATGTACTTTTATGACACATTTAAATAGGCTACCATTTTGAAAAAAAATGATAGAATTACTTAGTTAACAAACTTATCAGTTTTTAAATGACCTATTTTTTAGAAAATGGCGAGTTCTAGAGCGCATACAGATTGGAAAATAAAACCTCTGATTATTCTTGTAATGGTGATAAGGGACGTGCACCATGGAGCTACAGACGGCCTTCCTGATGATTTACCCCACTTACTTCTGTCTCCGATTTTCCTCAAATCACGTCATATAGTCATGGTTTTCTTGGTCCTTCTAATCCAACATTTTAATCATTTTTTGCCAGCCTTTCACCAAACACTATTCTTTATTCTCTACATGTCTCTCAACCATTATAGTTTTTTCTTTTTGTTGTTCTACATTAGTGCTAATTCCAGTTTTTGTCCTAATGCTCCAATTGCCTTTCTCAAATACTGCACCATATATTTTTTCGGATTTTCTCTCCCTCTCCCAGATTCCCACTCTATGTACTTACTTTTTCGTTTCTGTCCACGATACATTCTGTCAACTAGTCTGAACATTACTCAGAATATTTCCACTTTAAATTTTGTATTTTGCAGTCAATAGGTTGGTCTTAAATAATCCTTGTAGTACCAATAGTACATATTTTCAGTTTATATGTAGTATTCCTAGTTGTACATTGTTCCTAATACTTGAATTCATTTACTCTCTGGTATGTAAAGGGAAAGACTTATTATATCCATAATACTTCTTGAGTTAGCTTCTAACCTTCACGACTCTATTACGACCATATCCAAAATAGCGTGAATTAGTCCTTCATTAATGAAATTACCATTAACTATATAAGTGGCTTTTTACAAATACATTGGCTTATTTTTCAAATTAGTAGAAAGTTTTAGTTACTAGGTACAGTATATAAAGTGAGCAAAAATATAGTACCTGATTAGTTCAATTTGGAGGATTGGTGGACATTATCAGAAGTCAGCGTTTGCTTGAAGAACATCCCAACACCTAACATTATTATATTAGAAATTCCATATAAAAACATATTACGTGGAATATGACCATGAAAGTCAATAACTGATATTGTTCCAGCAAGATGTCCTACTGCATTCTCTTTCAATCAATCAACTGCTCTGTATCCTCTGTCTTCTCTAAAGAAACCATTGTTGTCACAATATCAAGGACATTTATTTCGTCTATATTGCCGCGTACAAAAGAATCTTTTGTGACTTATGGACCCGCATTGATGTAGGAAAATAATTTTTTTTTGTCTACATTCTCAATTTTATGAAAAGAAGACCCATTCTGTCCACTTGTATGTAATAAGAAGCAGCTGTCGTATATAATATAATGTTTTACAGACAATGCACTGACTTCTTGGACACATTACAAACACATACTGATATAATTATTTTATTCAGCAATAGAGGATATTTATTAGTTCAAAACGACGTTTCCATGATAAGTTGTTACATGTATTGAAACTTTATTGACACAATTAATTACTGCTAATATACCAAATTGTTTGATGTCTTTTATTTACACAAAATTAAAATCTAAAATAAAGATGGTCAAAAATTTATTTCCTCGGAATTGGTACGGTATAACTCTTCAATTTTACGAATTTTGAAAATGTTCGTAGTAATGGAATGTAATAGTAAGAGCATTTTATCTTTCTCTTCCTGAGGGTTGTAAGAAACCAAGCTTTTTGATTTTTGTAATGTGCCAAATTTTACCTTTAAAAAAATTAGTTTCAAAATATTAAATAAATATTAAAATTAATCTATTGGTGACGTGCGTTAGGTACATTGCTTTAATTTTTCCTAAATTTAATGGAAATAGTTATGTTTAAAGACGAACTTCTAAGATGGCTTCCATAAAAGGTCAATCCACGTTTTAACCGACAAATAGCCTCAGGTGGGTGCGGGTGTGGCATACCCGAGAGACCTAGCTGGCTATACACTTTTTAATGTAGTCTTTGTTAGATCCCTCTCTTCTTTCCTATCAGGTTTGTGACCAACTCTTGTTCCTGACGCTATTAGAATTTTGGAGTGCTACGGGTCTTTATTTTATGTTGTTTTTTCTTTCAGATGAAACCTAAAAGGTTTTTCGCTTTAAAAAAAATTAAATTTAACCAATAACTCCTAAGCCGGTATATTTTTGTTTTTGTTTTAAATTTTTTACAAGATGACCAAATTGGGTCTTTAGAGACAACGCTTATAAATGTTTTAAGTAATTTGTTATAAAGTTAGATCCGGCCAAGTTTTGCTTTGAGTCTAAAACATGTTATTTAATTGTAATTGTGTTATTTGTAATATGTGCGAAAAAAATATTCGGGTTCATTTTTCCGTCCCCCTATTTGTTACAAATTTAATTGACAATAGTTTTAAAACTGTAATTTTTTAATAACAACTTCTCATTTCCGTAATTTCTATAGCAGCTCAATGTGTACATCTTAAATTTTATTAACAGCTTAAAAAAAGAGAGTAATTGTTAAAGAAACCTAGAAAGTCTAGGTTAGCGAAAACCCCCTCATAACCCCAAAATGCGCCTATTATAGATATGTATTCTTACAAGTCATTTAAGAAGATTATGTGTGATATTCATTGTTGATAGCCTTAGAACTACACATATTTTGTATATATTATTTATTTTCTGTCAAATGTAGTCTGTATTTGTATTTTACCTTTTATGTGGCTACATGTTTCACTGCCACAGGCAGCATCATCAGGCCAGCTATCTATGTCCACTCAAACACTTATATATACACAATACTTATTGTAACACATATTTTCATACATTTTTCGTACACGTCATATAAATAAATAAATTTGTTCAACATTGCTACACTTGAGAGGTACCTCATTCTGATGTATTTCCTCTAAGACTGATTTGGAAAGATAAAGGTGCAGCTCTGTTCAATGCTTATCAGATTGTACCTTGTGCCCTACTAGATTTTCTTATGTCTCCTTGATTTTATGTTGTTGGCAAAATATTAGATCATAAAGGCAATTGGAAGCAAAATTCAATTTTTCATTTAAATTTTTTTCTGGATTGCTTTTGTGGTGTTTATAAATCTCATATTCTTCGATGACGTTCATGGTGTGACCTTTATTTATTTTATGTATCACTGACATATTATCCTGTATGCTGGTGTAAGAATGTATGTTATCAATTAAATGGTCCGTGAATGCTGAGTTTGTAGTTCTATTGTTTCTGCTGCTAGGTTTTTTGTTTATTTACATTTTTCGTTTATTTTGTTTTGTAATTAACTTGCTATTTACTATTCACGATTAACTCTCGAACAAATGTATGGCACAAACTTTTTCAATTCTAATTTATATCACAAAGTATAAAACCCATCTCTAGATTTTTCAAGTACACTGGTGGTTTATTCCCTATTTACTTCTTTGAAGAGAAGTGCTCTTTATCAATTGTTTTAGGGTTTCCACAACAAAAATAAGGTTTGTGTAGTGCAAAATTAAACCATTTTTAAAAATAATTTTAATTGTCATCTACAATCTTTGAATTATCATTAGTAATAGAACGTTTTAAAGTCCTCATACAACCTTAATTTTTGAGGTAACTTATATAAAAAATATTTGTTTTTTAAAAATAAAAAATTAATGAGAACCATTTAAATGTACAATTAATAAACATACTAATATTTAATTATTAAATTAATTATTTAATATATTAATTAAATTCTTGGGTGCAATCGCCTATTGTGGGCCTGCTTACATGAATTTTCATCGAGTGACGGGTGGTAAACACGAGTTCTCGTCGCTGTAATTCTAGCTTCTTACTTTACTTCTCTTTTCTGAGTCAACACCGTAACTTTTTAAGCCTCCACGCTATGTAACCCAGAATCTCTTTCACTCAAGGCCAGAACTCTAGCTACTCGCTAGTGTTTTACACTAAGTTGTTATATATATTAAAAATTAAAATTAAATGAGTTATTAAAATTTTTAATAGCTTCTACACATTTTTAAATATTAGATTATTTTGGAAAAACAGGAATCAAATTTTTTAATTCGTCATTTATATAGGCTACGGTCTTCTAATTCGGTGACTTTTTGTGTTTAATGGCGAAAAACCTCTCGGTCATCATCGCCTTATAAAAAAAGGAAGTAAAGCACAATGAAGACCCTTAGCCCTCGAATACTCTAATGCAAGGGTCGGAAAAGAACAAGAGTTGGTCAAGAGAGACCTGATAGGAAAGATGAAAGAGAGAATCTAACCTAAGACTACACGGAAAAAGTGAAAAATAATGATAATTTTCTCAACACATTTAATCGATTTATTCGAAAAAAATGTTCCTCTTGTATAATTTTATAATGAAGGAATTTACCTTTATGAAAGTTACCTTAATGAAAGAACTTTATAACTTTAGAGAGTAAGGCAGATATTATTCCGTACGTTTTATTAGATTCTCCCCACTGACTGTTTGAAGTCCACCGTCCACCGGGCTCCCCTCTGTCGCATTTCCTGTTATTACAGGCGGAAGCTGGGGTTTTATCTCATTGTTTTGTTTCCTACCTTTTATTGTATTTTCAAACTCAATGGAAATCCTCTTCAGTATAGGCTTGATTATGTTTCTTTGTTCTTTAAACAAACTTGGAAGTTAGTACAGGTCGTCATTGTTTATTGTTTTGTAAACCCTGGTATGCCCGACTCATATTTTAAAGATTAAATCATGAACATAAATATTGTACATATTTGATCACCTGAATTGGTATTTTGTCATATAAACATAATAGAAAGTTATGTATAGATAAATAACTAATGTTTAGTTTTCCCGGGATATGTAAATTTTGACATTCCCTTAGACCAAAAAACTGTTTGTTTTTAAAATTTTGATTATTATCTGCAGTAATAAACCAAAATGATATGGGCATATTTTGATCATAACCAGAGTTTTATTTTTTGTTAACTCAAAATTTGATTCTAACTGTCCTAAGATTCAAAATAACGATTTAGATTTTTTTTTCTTTTTCAATTACTAATTAAATGTCCAAATTAATATCTCAGATGAGATATCAATTTGCACGTAAAACAGAAATTCTGTTCAAGCATAAGTGGGAAAAAACGAAAATAAATTTTAACTACCGTCATAAATAAAATATGATATACTGCTAAAAGTTTTATGGCACAAACAGAGAAACTTACTCTTTTCAGTAGTTAAATATCATTAAAATATTTGTTTACATACAATTTTGAAGAAAATGGTGGTTTCTGTATCTTATCTCCCCCCCGTAACAAATACTTGAGCAAAATAATTAATTATACGTTTTCTCTCACGTTTATCGATTTTCAAGACTGTATGTTTGTTTTCATCTATTATATAATATTACTACAATAAGATCTTCTAAATGTAATTCTCAAGAGTTGGTTTGTTCTTTTAGAAAATGTTAAATTATATTGTTAAATCAAGTGATCTTATCCAAGAAGTTAGGTTTTGTTTGAAATGCCCTCGTAATTGTAGGGCGTACTGCTTGAAATAGTCATATTTACAGTATCCTCAAGGTAGGAACGTGTCTGGGGTGGAGAGGCAAAGAGGTGCCCTACACTTTGTTTGTTGCCATTACTTTCAGCGGTACAACCCCAATAAAAAAATATAGATTTCAAATGCTTCTGTGTAAACGCGTACCCTACTTTCGTTTCTTTTATCGGTGTAAATAAGAATAAAACATTTACAAATGTCCGTCACCAAGTTGTAACTTAGGAATTAAATGTAGCTAAGCAGTAATTTGTGTACCTATTTTTCTTGGAATGGGTTGTACCGTCACGTCAGGCTAGGGAAGCAAGTAGAAGAGAGGACACGCCCCTTTCACCAGACACACTCCTAGGCTGAGGCTACTGTATGTATGTATAGAAACGTCTCCACTCGCTTAGTTCGTGTCAGTTCCTCGACCTTCAAGTCTGTATGTATGTGAAGAAACTTACTTTCGCTACGCTTGTGTCGGTGACTCAACACTTTTGAATCTCGTCAGATTACAAATATCAATTTTTTGGGAGATCTTGTTTCGTAATGATTCTTTGATAATAACGTCGCTGTGTGTGATTGTAGAGAGGCGGGGTTGTTACCATTACATGGAGAATTGAAATCGACAAATTTATATTTAATTTAGTAATAGTCAGGGCATCTGAATCGGAATCAGAGACACAAAAAACATAAAAGATGACATATTATACCAGAAATGACATCAATTTATAAAGATATTCCCTTGTTTCATGTAATGTTCAATCGTCCAGCGTTCTAATTGTTTATAAGTGATTAATAAACAAATTATTGAGCTGCCCTTTAATAAGTTTTGATCTAGACATTCTAACGAACAAAATGAGTTATCATATTAGTAAATCCATGTAGAGTCACTCTGGATCTGAATAGACCACATTTATTGCCCTGACTATAAGTCATAAGTTAAAGAACACAAGATATATGAACAAAAACTATAAAGAATTGCCCCAATTTTAGATTTTTAATTAGAATTTTCTGAATTTTAGTATGGTTCTATGTGAGGACACTATATTTCTCTACAACAAATTGAATGCTCCTTTTTTGAGCCCGTTTTGTACTTAAGTAAGAAAACAGACGAATTGTATTTCGGCAATATTTTTTTTGTTATTCTTGTGGCTATGAAACTTGAAAATCTGGTAAAAAGGTGGTCGAATATGTTTACATGTACTAAACTTGCCCTATATTTCGTATATTTATGTAAAAAATATGAAGAATGAAAATCATCTTGAAGCTCTGCTTCAGTTTCGCCATATTAGATTTTTCTGATTAGAATAATGTAAAACTTCAAACGTTGTACTGATGTCATTTTTCGTTTTAGAATTGTCAATTATGCCTTGTTTTAATGAATACTTGAACGAATGTTTATATTCCTTTTTATTGAAGTATATATTTTTAAGGGACATTTTTATCTAAATAAAACTTAATATACCATAACTTTTGGATTAATAACTAAATAATCGTAGCGATTTATTAAAAAAAGAAAACGTTCCGCGATTTCTTATTATAAAAAAAGATTCACAATCTATTAAGAAATAAGTAAGTACATGTGAGGATTTTTTTCTTTCTGTTTAAAGGTAAAAAACCTTTTGGTCACCATCGCCTTATAAAAAAGGGATAAAAGAACATAACATAAAGACTCCTAATCTTCGGTACTTTAAGAAAAAGAGATAGTCAAGAAAGACCTTATGAAAAAGGAAGAAAAGAGCATAACATAAAGACTCCTAATCTTCTGTATTTTAAGAAAAAGAGATAGTCAAGAAAGACCTTATGAAAAAGGAAGAAAAGAGCATAACATAAAGACTCCTAATCTTCTGTATTTTAAGAAAAAGAGATAGTCAAGAAAGACCTTATGAAAAAGGAAGAAAAGAGCATAACATAAAGACTCCTAATCTTCTGTATTTTAAGAAAAAGAGATAGTCAAGAAAGACCTTATGAAAAAGGAAGAAAAGAGCATAACATAAAGACTCCTAATCTTCTGTATTTTAAGAAAAAGAGATAGTCAAGAAAGACCTTATGAAAAAGGAAGAAAAGAGCATAACATAAAGACTCCTAATCTTCTGTATTTTAAGAAAAAGAGATAGTCAAGAAAGACCTTATGAAAAAGGAAGAAAAGAGCATAACATAAAGACTCCTAATCTTCTGTATTTTAAGAAAAAGAGATAGTCAAGAAAGACCTTATGAAAAAGGAAGAAAAAAGCATAACATAAAGACTCCTAATCTTCTGTATTTTAAGAAAAAGAGATAGTCAAGAAAGACCTTATGAAAAAGGAAGAAAAGAGCATAACATAAAGACTCCTAATCTTCTGTATTTTAAGAAAAAGAGATAGTCAAGAAAGACCTTATGAAAAAGGAAGAAAAGAGCATAACATAAAGACTCCTAATCTTCTGTATTTTAAGAAAAAGAGATAGTCAAGAAAGACCTTATGAAAAAGGAAGAAAAGAGCATAACATAAAGACTCCTAATCTTCTGTATTTTAAGAAAAAGAGATAGTCAAGAAAGACCTTATGAAAAAGAGTGTACTAATCCAAGACTACATGAAAAAAAGTCTAGGGCCCTCTAAGACCCTCGGGGTTTCCAACGCCCTTAATTACTATAAGTTAAGTGAGTCCCTGAGGATACACGTATGAAACTTAAGGTTTCTCTGTTGTCAAATGAATATTTATTATTTTTATATTTTACTCTCGCACAGCTTTATAATTTGATTTTATACGAAATCGTATTACAAAATTTAGGTGTACAATATGTATTTTTTACTCCCCCTCTTTTTGGGGGATCATGTTTTTGGGTGGAGGAAATTGGGTTGAGTTATACCTCAACATTTTTTAAAATTTAATCAAATTGCTTCCTTTAATTTATATATGTTTTTAATAAGATAGTCACTTTTAAATGGGTTTATCCTGTCGCAATAAAAATCGCTTAAAAATCGATCTCAGCCAGAAGTTAGTAAGCACACGGGGAATCTTCTAGTGTAGCCGATAAAGACTTTAAGGTTTCCAGGTTTTTCATGGGACAGTTGTAGAAAAACATTGTTAATTTTTTCTTTTGGGCGATGGACATCGATGGCAATCTTCAGAACAATGGGCTGAACGTCCGGTAACGTATACGAAGCCGATATGAAAAATGATTTATCATTGAAAAGGAACAATAGACTTGGCTGTCTTTATCACGCGTGGAACAAAGCTTTCATAATCCTGAGCAGATAATGTTTCCTGAATGAGTTTAGAAGATAACATTGAAATATTGTCCGAGTTCTGTTTTACTGGTTGTTGAAATATCATGGGCAGATGGACAGGATGTGTTAAAAAATATATAAATATTATTATTTTTCAATTCTAAATTTTTGTTTGTTTTAGAGAGAATTTAAAAAATATAAAAATTATTTTTTATTATCAGAATACTTTACACATAGGGGGTAAATTGCATGACGCACCCCCAGGATTAACTCAGTGCGTATCTCCCGCTTTTCCAGTATAACCATCAAGACCTGAACCTCTTTACATGACCTCAAGAGACTAAGAAACTATATAGTCTATGCTGATGTGGTTCTTCTATCCTCGATGATAAACAAAATTCATCGTGCTCTAATTCAACCTGATCTTATTAAAATACAAAGTGTACTAAAGTAGCTGTTATTAAATTTATAAAATATGTTGCTAAGGTAACGGGTATTGATTAATCATTCAAAAAATATTTCTATCCGCTTTTCCAGTATATCCATCAAGACCTGAACCTCTTTACATGACCTCACAATGAAGCTTTACAATACTCTCTAGTCTATGCTGATGTGGTTCTTCTATCCTCGATGATAAACAAAATTCATCGTACAGTATAACAAACACACAGAACACAATTCTCATAAAAAAAATAAGCCTAAGTATCAGACGCGTTTCAACGACAAGGTCGTCCTCTTCAGTGATACACCAGCTACACCAACCAAACCACAACTATATTTTTTTATGAGAATTGTGTTCTGTGTGTTTGTTATACTGTATAGTTTTTCTCATAAGTCAAACTCAACATTTAAAATTCATCGTGTTCTAATTCAACCTGATCTTATTAAAATACAAAGTGTACTAAAGTAACTGTTATTATATTTATAAAATGTGTTACTAAGGTAACGGGTATTGATTAATCATTCAAAAAATATTTCTCTCCGCTTTTCCAGTATATCCATCAAGACCTGAACCTCTTTACATGACCTCACAATGAAGCTTTACAATACTCTCTAGTCTATGCTGATGTGGTTCTTCTATCCTCGATGATAAACAAAATTCATCGTACAGTATAACAAACACACAGAACATAATTCTCATAAAAAAAATAAGCCTAAGTATCAGACGCGTTTCAACGACAAGGTCGTCCTCTTCAGTGATACACCAGCTACACCAACCAAACCACAACTATATTTTTTTTATGAGAATTGTGTTCTGTGTGTTTGTTATACTGTATAATTTTTTCTCAAAAGTCAAGCTCATTATTTAAAATTCATCGTGCTCTAATTCAACTTGATCTTATTAAAATACAAAGTGTACTAAAGTAACTGTTATTAAATTTATAAAATATGTTGCTAAGGTAACGGATATTGATTAATCATTCAAAAAATATTTCTCACATAGCAACTGCAGTAATATGAATAAATACTGCAGTATATAAATTATTCCAGATGTATTTTAAATGGATGTTGCAGTTGTCAGTTTTGACATTTATTTCAGTAACAAGTAACTTTTTTTTAAAATACAATATCAAACACAACTTCGAAACATATATTTATATTGGGTGAATTGATCTGAACAGTAAGGGTCAAAAAACCAAATTAGCTTATTTATATTCTTATGATATTTTTATTGGTAATATAACCACGAGGACGAGGGGAACGCTGGGTTACTTCGCGTGCTTTTGACGTGGAGGAGAATCCACACGAATAGTATTGAGCCAGACGCACGCAATAAAAACACTTGTGAGTTCAGTCGCTTGGGCCACTAATCCAATCCTACGGTAGTAAACTAGACGCGTGGGGATGTCGCCATTGACTCACTCGGAACTGGAGTAATTAGTTGGCGTCACAGTCTAACTAAAATTTGGGCTGGACATAATCGTGCTTACGGTTTTCAGCATCATTCTAACAACAAATTAATTAGTTTTCCGTTTTTTTATTGATCTTTGCGTTTCACAACATACACGAAATATGGGGATTATGACTGTAATAACTGATTTCGCCTTTAAAAAAGAAAAAGATACACAAATTTTGATGAAACTATGGTGGCAAACATGATTATTTACAAAAAAATCTTAATTATGTAACAAAAATATTTTATCCCTTGTAATTTTTTTTTAAGCTAACGGTTTTTGAGATATTTGTAGTTAAATTTTAAAACTCCTGCCATTTTTAAAATTATAAAAATACAGTATTTACCTTAAAACACTTATAAACGTAACATACAAAATGCTTATACCAAATCTGAATTCAATATCTTATTTATTTCTGGAGTTATAATGGGTTTTTTTTTGTAAAAGAACAAAATAGCGGAGAGACGAATAATAAATAGGAACTTGACTATATGTTATTTGACATTTTTTCATCGTTTTGATGTATAGACAGCCCTCCATTTTCGAACACCTTGTATATCACAATACGTACAACAATCCAGGTCTGCTGTGGGCGCTCTTCTCCAGCGAATAATTCCATTTCCGGCAATAAATATTGTACCTCCTTATAATTACTGTTACATAGAGTCGCCTAGATGTTTAATGCAGCATGTGAGGTCTTTCCCTGACGTTTGGCTATAAAAGCAAAGTGTTATGGTTGGTCTTGCTTTAAGAAGCAACTCATTTACATCACCAGTACGTTACTAACGAACTATATAAAAGCTCTACAATAAATGTCTTCTGCTTTAAATAACCGCAAATGTAACGAGAATCATAGTCACTGACCTGAGCTGTGTGGGCAAACATCGTTCCATGGACTTATCTTAATTGATCGCGATTTAATTCTGAGATAAACCTTGTTAAGATATCTCCACTTGTTTGTGAAATCCGTTCTGTATTGTGTACTTTCATTAACAGATCAATTTGTTTTCACTTGCTTATATTTAAAGGTAATTATGCTAAACTGAAAAAAAAAATTTAACACCTGAAAAATTTATCGATCTTCATTTTTCGTGATGTGAGGAATCTAAGTAAGTCTAAAATATTCGTTAAACTAAAGTTTAATCCCTTATTACAATATTTAAAAAATTCTTAATCTTTGAAACACTTACGAAAAATGTATTCTTTGATAAATAAATAAATTTGTCAACGTTTTCACGGCAACATTACGTTCGCCCGGAAATTCAACAAATCCTTCAAACAGTGCTTTATTATTTACATTTTATAAATCTAGACCATGCAACAAAGTCTGCACAGGTTGCGTGCTGATTGCCATGCCGTGCAGAGCATTGGTTGCTGGTGATTCATTTATTTCCACTGCGGAACCGTCGCACCAGATTACAGCCTTCTTTCTTTGTCAAGTTCAAGGCCACTAGTTAAGACGGTTTGTCATTCTAAATACCCCCTCCACAGTCTGATTCATCGTCATTCACAATCAAACTCTGAACAAAATTTTAAATAAACAAATAAATGCGCCTCCAAAAAATACTATCTTTATTTGCTGAAATATGTTTTCTCATATGTATAAATATCCTAATTCTACCGAACGAAACGAGGTGCCTCTTTAAAGTTTAAGGCAGCCCCCCCCCCCTACTCATCGAATAAAACTAGTCATGATATACAAATTGTATACGTCACTCGTTGATGAATATTCATTACTAAAATCTTTATTCGTAAAAAAACAATCCTTTATCGGAGTCTCCGATTGGTGTAGTGGTTATAAATATAGCTCTAAATTTACGCGTAAGTTGGTTGCGGATTCAACCCCCGTAAAGCCACACAAGTTTACTGTGTTAACCCAACATTGTGAGGTCGGCGTAAGAAGCTACGATGATGGGAAAGCGAAGTGGTTCAACTACAGATGCAGATGAAAAATTGTTTAGCAGATCTCAACGGGCTGTTATGCCAATGATTTATTTAATTTTTTATGGTGACCACTCACTCCCTCGCCCCTTCTCTCTCTTTTTGAGTTAAGTTTGTTCGCTAATAATACGAAAAAAACAAATTTTAAAAACGTAGTTTTTCTCTATACACGTTATATTAATTGGTGCTATTTCCATTTTTTGAAATTTTCTGTAAAACATAATTATGAAACTCAAATTTGGTTTAGTTTGTCAAACGGTTCGTTTGCTTATTCTCCTTTATTAAAAACTAAAACAATCTAGTATGAAACTAAAAGAGATTAATTATGTACAAAATTGCTAAAATAATAAGTTAAAAAACTGCTTAAATGTGTGTCATTTTGACATCTACAATTCGATTTTTGAAATTTTCAGTAGAATTCTCTATGATCACGCTATAGTTCCCTATGCTAAATTTTATGTTCCTATCTTTATTTTGTGGTCGCTATCATGCTTAGGTACTGTAGCCTCATACTTGGAGTGTGTCTGGTGTAATGGGCGTGTCCTCCCTTCTACTTGCTTCCCTAGCCTGACGTGACAGTACAACCCATTCCAAGAAAACTATGTACACAAATTACTATTTAGCTACATTTAATTCCTAAGTTACAACTTGGTGACAGACATTTGTAAATGTTTTATTCTTATTTACACCGATAAAAGAAACGAAAGTAGGGTACGCGTTTACACAGAAGCATTTGAAGTATATATATTTTTTATTGGGGTTGTACCGCTGAAAGTAATGGCAACAAACAAAGTGTGGGGCACCTCTTTGCCTCTCCACCCCAGACACATTCCTACCTTGAGGATACTGTAAATATGACTATTTCAAACAGTACGCCCTACAATTACGAGGGCATTTAAAACAAAACCTATCTTCTTGGATAATATCACTTGATTTAACAATATAATTAACATTTTCTACAAGAACAAACCAACTCTTGAGGATTACATTTAGAAGATCTTATATTGTATTAATATTATATAATAGATGAAAACAAACATACAGTCTTGAAAATCGATAAACGTGAGACAAAACGAATTATTTATTATTTTGCTCAAGTATTTCTTACGGGGGAGATAAGATACAGAAACCACCACTTTTTCAAAATTGTATGTAAACAAATATTTTAATGATATTTAACTACTGAAAAGAGTAAGTTTCTCTGTTTGTGCCATTAAACTTTTAGCAGTATATCATATTTTATTTATGAAGTCAGTTAAAATTTATTTTCGTTTTTTCCCACTTATGCTTGAACAGAATTTCTGTTTTACGTGCAACTTGAGGTATCCTCTGTTGACCTAATTTTGAAAAAGAGGGTTTTTTTTCTAAATAGTTATTTTGAATTCTAGTCTTATGACAGTTAGTTACTCAAATTACTGCTTAGCTACATTTAATTCTTAAACTTTAAGTAGAAGTTAATTTTTAAAAGTTTAATTTTGTAAAAGTTTTATTCTTATTTACACCGATAAAAGAAACGAAAGTAGGGTAGGCGTTTCACAGAAGGAGGTCTATATTTTTTTATTGGGGTTGTACCGCTGAAAGCAAACGCAACAAACAAAGTGTGGGGGCTCCTCTTTTCCTCTCCACCCCAGACACATTCCTAGTTCCTACCTTGAAGATACTGTACAGACAACAACGACGGACGGACGGTTTGTCGAAAAATACTTTTTTTGTTTTCTTAGGTCATAAAACGTGAAGATCAGTCAATAAACTGAGGTCAAAAATTTTTTCGATTACCAAATTTACCCCTTATCTTGTTACTGGGCAAATTAAAAATAGCCAATTTGAAGAATAAAAAAAAAAAATTCTAAATACCAAGTAATACACTTTAGAACGAAATTATTGTGAAGTGATTTGATGTTAACTAAACATCCATTACTGTATAAGCGACCCATACAAATTATTATATTGTTTTTTTTTTTCCAGTATTAGTACAAATATTTGCTTACTTTTTCTAGTCACAGTTTCTAGGAATCTCTGTCAAATTGTCTCCATAGAACAAGGCCTGTTAATATTACAAACACGCACACGTATCTCATACGTACTTCTATTGTCTGAAGTAACTGAGGCGTTACAAGAGTTTATTAACATACCTCGCACTCTAATTGCGGTTCCTTGCTGTGAAGATGGTTTGCAAATTATGCTACACATATTTCGCATCAAACTATTTACTGGACTTTGTTACGAATATAATTATACAGGGTGTGAACCATAACTATAAGAGATACAAAATATTTAAATGTGGAACATTTCTTATTTTATTAAGGGATTTAAAAAAACATGTTATCCAAATTTTTCAATTTGGGATCAAATATAATTTCCTACAGACTATTTGAATGATTAGAAGTGTATTTTATGCAATTATTTCACTTCTAGTTAATAAATTAGAACAGTTGTACCGGTTATGGTATGTATCTATCAAGCCTAAAACAGTTTAACAATAATTTAATAAAATACGTTTTCACACGTTCAAATAGCCTGTTGGTCTTACATGCTGTAGGGAATTATATTTTTATTCCAAATTCAAGATTTTAAAATATATATTAAAATCACCCACTAAAAATCTAGTAAATAATAAAATTAAATCTATCATAGGCCTTAGATGCTAAACGATTGGGTAAATAAAAAAAATACACAAGTTAAAAAGAGTGTTAAAATTACAAATCCAAACCAAAAACAACTTTTCATATAAAGTGTTTTCCCCATTTAAAGTTTTTTGTATCCCTTATAGTTTTAGAGATACAAAGTCTGTAGATATTCTTTTCTAGCTGTGTATGACAGAATTGATAGTTTCTTTTATTAGGGTTTTGTATAATTGTATTTTACATTTATGTTAAGTATTTTATATTGTATTTATGGAAATTTGTATGAGGATACATTATATGCAAACTTTGGATAGTGTGATGATTATTAATGTGCTTTAGAAAATGTAAATATGATTAAAAAATAAATTTTTTTAAAGTAAATTTTTAAGAAATAAGTAAATACAATAACGACAAACTTGTTCATTCTACAAAATCAAACAG
This sequence comes from Aphrophora alni, assembly GCA_963513935.1. Classification (NCBI taxonomy): domain Eukaryota; kingdom Metazoa; phylum Arthropoda; class Insecta; order Hemiptera; family Aphrophoridae; genus Aphrophora; species Aphrophora alni. The sequence goes on along the minus strand of OY740766.1, from coordinate 19,944,016 downwards.
CAAAATTGGTGTTATTTGAAACAAAACTAAGACTACATTCCAGCTCTGCTATAAGAAACAGTCCAATGTTAAATTCAGTATTTTGTGGTCATGCTATTTGTCATAGAATTATAATTTATGTCAAAGATCACCTGTTTGTTTAAAGGTGAAAACTTCTCAGTTATAATTGGCTTTAAAAAAAGAGATAAAATAAGACGACTAACCTTCGAATACTCTAACAAATCATGGCACCATGTCTGATTAAATCGTATTAGTTTTTATATTCACAAATCATGGCACCATGTCTGATTAAACCGTATTAGTTTTTATATTCACAAATCATGGCACATGTCTGATTAAACCGTATTAGTTTTTATATTCACAAATCATGGCACATGTCTGATTAAACCGTATTAGTTTTTATATTCACAAATCATGGCACCATGTCTGATAAACCGTATTAGTTTTTATATTCACAAATCATGGCACCATGTCTGATAAACCGTATTAGTTTTTATATTCACAAATCATGGCACATGTCTGATTAAACCGTATTAGCTTTTATGTTCGCAAATCATGGCAAATGTCTGATTAAACCGTATTACTTTTTATATTCACAAATCATGGTACAATGCCTGATTTAACCGTATTAGTTTTTATATTCACAAATCATGGCACATGTCCGATTAAACCGTATTAGTTTTTATATTCACAAATCATGGCACATGTCTGATTAAACCGTATTAGTTTTTATGTTCACAAATCATGGTACACGTCTAATTAAACCGTATTAGTTTTTATATTCACAAATCATGGAACCATGTCTGATTAAACCGTATTACTTTTTTATATTTACAAATCATGGCACCATGTCTGATTAAACCGTATTAGTTTTTATATTCACAAATCATGGCACCATATCTGATTAAACCGTATTAGTTTTTATATTCACAAATCATGGCACCATGTCTGATTAAACCGTATTAGTTTTTATATTCACGAATCATGGCAAATGTCTGATTAAACCGTATTAGTTTTTATATTCACAAATCATGGCACCATGTCTGATTAAACCGTATTAGTTTTTATATTCACGAATCATGGCAAATGTCTGATTAAACCGTATTAGTTTTTATGTTCGCAAATCATGGCACCATGTCTGATTAAACCGTATTAGTTTTTATGTTCACAAATCATGGCACATGTCTGATTAAACCGTATTAGTTTCTATATTCACGAATCATGGCAAATGTCTGATTAAACCGTATTAGTTTTTGTATTCACAAATCATGGCACCATGTCTGATTAAACCGTATTAGTTTTTATATTCACGAATCATGGCAAATGTCTGATTAAACCGTATTAGTTTTTATGTTCGCAAATCATGGCACCATGTCTGATTAAACCGTATTAGTTTTTATGTTCACAAATCATGGCACATGTCTGATTAAACCGTATTAGTTTTTATATTCACGAATCATGGCAAATGTCTGATTAAACCGTATTAGTTTTTATATTCACAAATCATGGCACATGTCTGATTAAACCGTATTAGTTTTTATATTCACAAATCATGGCACATGTCTGATTAAACCGTATTAGTTTTTATATTCACAAATCATGGCACATGTCTGATTAAACCGTATTAGTTTTTATATTCACAAATCATGGCACATGTCTGATTAAACCGTATTAGTTTTTATATTCACAAATCATGGCACATGTCTGATTAAACCGTATTAGTTTTATGTTCACGAATCATGGCACCATGTCTGATTAAAACCGTATTAGTTTTTATATTCACAAATCATGGCAAATGTCTGATTAAACCGTATTAGTTTTTCTATTCACAAATCATGGCACATGTCTGATTAAACCGTATTAGTTTTTATATTCACAAATCATGGCAAAAGTCTGATTAAACCGTATTAGTTTTTCTATTCACAAATCATGGCACATGTCTGATTAAACCGTATTAGTTTTTATATTCACAAATCATGGCAAATGTCTGATTATACCGTATTAGTTTTTCTATTCACAAATCATGGCACATGTCTGATTAAACCGTATTAGTTTTTATATTCACAAATCATGGCAAAAGTCTGATTAAACCGTATTAATTTTTTGAACGAACTGTCATTATCAAATAACTTTAAACTGAGAATTAGACATCTGTTGAAATCTTCTGTTGATCTTTATTAGTACTGTATACTTTGCAATTTTCTAAATTTTGAATAGCTACTCCTTCACACAATTTGAAAATTTTATCTACTACTTTATTGATACATATAATATCTTCATTCAATTTATTTCACTCCCGCAGTGAAATGATTACCAATCAGACGTTGACAACTGTTATAAAATATTTTACAATTTCTTTAAATAAAAAAGTCTTCCAAGCGATCGTTCTTCAAGCGTGGAATATTCTATTCTTTTAGATTCATAAATCATCACGTTTTTATTCGACAAATGTATTGAACTGAGTGGGTGAAAGTGAAATACGTAATTGTGAAAAATATCAGTCAGACATGGACGTGATCATGGTGGCAGGGAAAGTGTCAACGAAGCGTGACCGCACTTCCGGTGCAGGTGGCTAGTGGGAAGGGTTGCAGGAAGTTGGTAGATTCCAAGTTGAGGCCTATTTTAGTTCGATGCTCCAGAGGTTACGGCGTCTAAACATAATTACTCGACCGGATTGTGCAAGGTAAGGCGAGTCAAATAGCACAAAGGATTTTGGTCGGAAGCGGACATTGTTGGTTTTTTATAAGAACGTCGAGTCAAGACAGTGTGTTTCATTCACTGTAGTATTTTTAAACAACACATGGCTCTCGTGAAGTCGTGAAGGTAAGTTTGGAAAACTTTTTTTGTAAACCTAAATTCATAAATCGAAAAACATCAGAAAAAAATCGATGTCCGCGTGTAAGTCCGCCTACATATGACGAAATTAATCATTTAGATTTTAAATAAGGAAATGGGTGACACTTGTTTTTATGAAGGAGAGAAACCTCACAGTCATCATCGCCTTAAAAATATGAAAATAAAAGAGGATAAAATGGATACTCCAAGTCCTTGAACATTCAAATTGCGTCATGGTTGGAAGAGAATAAGAGTTGGCCAAAAGGATCTAACACAACACTAGATGAAAAATTGAGTAGATTCAGGTAGGGACCTTGGATTTACTACACACATACTCACTATATTAGAACCACTAAGGGGTTCTTGGATTTTAAAACGCGTAGGATGTAGGATTCTTCCATTTTTCCTTTGTTTTATAAAGGCAAAAAACCGATCGGTCTTCTGCCTTTATAAAAAAAGAAAAGAGAACATAAAATGAAGATCCCCCCCCTTAGCCCTCGATTACTCTAATAGGGTTAGGGTCGTAAGAGAGCAAGAGTGGGTCAAGAGAAATCTGATAGGATAAATAAAAGTAGAGCGATCTATCACAAGACTAGATAAGAATAGTTTAGAATCATCTAAAGTACCTCAAGGTTGCGACACAAATACTCACTAAGGAGCTCTTGGATTCTAAAACGATTAGGATGTACTTTCATTTTCCCCCTTGTTGTGTAAAGGAAAAAACTTTTCAATCATCATCGCCTTATAAAAAAAAGAAGAAAAGAACGTATAATAACCCCCCTCCTTAGCCCTCGTACAATCCAGGATTGGAAGTAAACAAGAGTTGGTCAAGATATACCTGACAGGATGATAACGAAATGTAGAGGGATCTTATGCAAAACTAGATGAGGAATCGTGTAGATTCAGCTAAGAACCTCACATACTCACTCTTGGATTTTAAATGTCTTATGATATAGACTAATCTCATTTTCCCCCTTGTTCCTTTAAAGTCAAAAACCTCTCGATCATCAGTGCATTATTAAAAAAGGAAGAAAAGTACATGAAATAAATACCCTTCCCCCTTCCCTCTTAGCCCTCGAATACTCTCATAGCGTCGGAAATTAACATGAGTTGGTCAAGAGAGACCTGATGGGATAGATGAAAGAAAGGAATCCAGCCAAAAACTACATAATAAATGTGTAGAGTCAGTCAGCTTGGTACCCTCGGGATTACTAATACTGACTCACTAAAGTAAGCTCCAGAGGTGAGTAAACTACTTTCAAAAGATAATTTACACGAACTACTGCAATGCATTAATAGGTAATTAGGCACTACATACAACAATTCGTCCAAGTATCGGTGACCTATTAATAACGTGACACAATGTATTAGTTATTAAACTACGCGCGAATGTATGGCTGAGCTACCAAAATAATAAACTCTTTGACCACCGGCGCAATTATCTTTCTTTGAATCGAGGACGGAAAACCGCATCCTCATTACGTATGTATTAGTCATTCTATAATCAATAATTGTATACGATACATCGAGGATGCCTTTCAATGTCCCACACAACAAGAAGCGGTCTCTTAACATTAATACAATTAACTCTGCATTACTTTTCAATTTAATTTTTACCGAACATTTCTTTTGTACAAATAATTAGTTAATTATTACAGTGGTTTTTAGTCCTCTAGGATCAGTGATCCTGGTTGTAACCGCGTTACCACTTTTCGGTGTGTGATAGTGGACAGATTGTTTTAAAAATAACCTACCACTGAAACTATGATAGTGGTTCGAATAACAATGTAAATCTAACATTCACTGATGATTTTATATTCATTCAAAAAACATCCGTTCTTAGTAATTTACAGTTAAGGCAGACGTTTATTGCTGATAACGCAAACACCACACCCGAAGTTTTAAACGATACCCCTCCATGTTCAAATATTTTTATTTTTACCTGAAGATTCTGTTCATGTGTTGGCAACATTGCATTAGTATAATTCATGATCTTTTCTTTCGGTATTTTTGTCCATAAATTTATTTTTAGTATTAAAAACAAAAAACAAAATATTGTTTCTTTAATGTGAAAATAACTCGGCTCAGTTAAATCGTTTATTTATTTCGATTAAAAATATTACGATTTAGTAATTTATTTTATTTGTTGAATTCTACACGTTTTAACGTTTTTATAAAACAACTCCCTTTAATTCAACTTAATAAAATCCTCTTTTACAAATCGTATTCTTAAGTAAAATTTCATCACATTTAGAGAAACATTACTAAAAACAATAACTCGCTTATACGACCAAATAATCAAATTCAAAAAGTGGGTATCGGATCAAGAGCACAGTTCAGTACCAATTGACTGCTCAGAAAGATAACAATTAATTTTATATGATAACAAATAGGGAAGTTATTGTCACAAATGTAATTTAGAACCCCTACCACCTAAGAAAATGCGATATTCGTATATTTACGTGACAGCTGAGTCACTGACACGAGCGTAGCAAATAGGGGCTCCTCTACATACTACGCCAGGGCCGAGATACTGACTCGGGCGAAGTGAGCTTGGAGGTTTTCGTCGTCAAGCGAGAAGTTATATACACAATTATAAGGTTCAGAAAACTTGTGTAACAACTGTTTTAAACAAACTTACCTTACTAGATTACCACTTGACAAAAATCCTTCAGACACGAAATTTGGTGGTAAGTTAGATTTTGGGGTTGTTTAAATGGAGGGAAAAAATCGGACACTCCAGCTCATCGCTGAGCCTCTCTGGGAGGAGAGGTTTAAAGGTGGGGCAAAACGGTTTTTTTGTAAATATCTAAAAAAACTAAGCAAGATATCAAAAAAAGTTTCATACAAAAGATGTAGCTGACTAAATTTCCCATGCATTTTCCATTCACTGGGACAGAGATATGAGCGCTCAAAGTTGAGTCTTTTTTTTTGCAATTGTTCTTAAGAAAAAAAACTGCATTTTTTTTTTGTTTATGTAGATTTTTGTACATTAAAAAGCTATAAATATGGGTTTGTACATGTAATACTAAGTATTTGTATATACATTTTTGCATGTAGTCTATATATTTATGCAGACATATACACACATACACTACAACTACAAAACGTCCAATTACACATTTTTCCACATTTACATGCATGTACTCTCCTAATCCATGCATATAGTTGTGCATTTTTGGATTTACACAAGTATAATATATATCCATGAAAATTATTTTCTACACATATTTGAACATATATGTGTGTATATAAAAGTATACAACTAAAAAAATCTTACCTTCAAAAATGCAAGTTTTTGTAGTTGTACAGTAGTGTGTGTCTATATGTGTGCATAAATATATAGACTACATGCAAAAATGTATATCCAAATACTTGGTATTACATCTACAAACACTTATATACCCATATTTAGCGCTTTTTACTATACAGAAATCGGCCTAAACTAAAAAAAAAAAAAAACCAAGTTTTTTTTTCTTTAATAAAAATGCCTTGTACGGACGATTGCAATAAAAGGTCTAAACTTCGAGCGTTCATATCTCTGTCCTAGTGCGTCTGACGAAAAAATTACTAAGGACCATTTTATGGGAAATTTAGTCAGCTACAACTTTTGTATGGAACTTTTTTCCATATCTTGCTTGGTTTTTGAGATATTTGCAACTAATTATTTTGCCCCACCTTTTACCCCCCCCCCAGGGATGCCCTAACGTGAGCTGGAGTGTCCGATCCCCCCCCCCATTGAAGTAACCCCAAACCTAACGTTCCCCCAAATTTCTCGTCTAGAGGATTTTTGTCCAGATTTTAACAAAACTGCTTTTATTCAGTGGTCTATACTGAATAAGACCTCTTGATCTACAATACATTTTAACATTTTCTACAATGCACAAGAAACCATTAGAGGATCTACTTGTTTTACACTGTATGAAGGGCTGGGTTAGTACTATGTTGCGCCCATCAACTTGTTTAAATATTCTCTAGTCTAAGTATATACCATGAAGACCAACATACAACGAAATCAACGCATTCATAACGACTTTAATTAAAGCTTAGTCACCCATTTCAGATTCTGTACACCGTCGCTGTTGTTCTATCATTTAAATTATAATCATCATAAATCTTTCTTGCTCTGAGACTGCTGCATTGATACAGTCACTGAGTTTCAGAATAAGGGAAAGCAGAAGGCAGGTGGTTTGAGTGACAGAGAGCACGATAGGAGTTCCGCATGGTCTACCAACCTTACAATAATTAAACTTTGGCTTGATGACCTCACACTAGCGACATTATTAGTCATTCTATTCGTGTTGCCAAGGAAACCGTCCATCGCAACAATGAGGGTGGCGACGACATAAATTTGAGGTTATGTACTCGTTGAAGTCACATGAACAAATGAAAATAGCTTTTAGAATGTTGCCTGTCTGTGCAGTGCTTTATTACCAATTGACAATTGTTTTACTAATCTGGTATGTGTTTGTAGCTCAAGGAGTTTTTTTCTAGTTTTTTAATAACTCAAAATTTGGAGGGATCTGTCTAAAAAAAATACAAAGGATGGATCTGCCTAAAAAACACTAAATTTGGACGGATCTGCTTATAAACACAAAATTTGGAGGGATCTGCCTAAAATACACAAAATTTGGGGGATGTACCTAAAAAACACAATATTTAGACGGATCTGCATAAAAACACAAAATTTGGAGGGATCTGCCTAAATCAAAAACCACAAAATTGTGATATCCTCAAAATTTGCTATAATAATTTCGATTAATTTTTTAACAATTGTCAAAATTCTCTCCAATGTTCTTCTGGTCTCTGGCTGGTTGCGTAGTGATGTGACTGAGATGTCAGAGACAGAGGGAATAAGGATGGTCTACCATCTCCGTAATCCCGGACATATTCTCAACTGTACTCTTTGTCACGTTTTGTCCCATTACATTTGTATTTGGTGAATTTAAATTTGTATTTTGTGTAGCTTGTCTTCAACAGTGTTTCTTATGGTAAAATATAGATTCTGTCTGTTGCATTATGTGTTTCATAAAACTGCGATAATTAAGGTACGTAATTAAGTGGATACAAACTATAATCAATCCTCTCATTTCACATTATCAAATTTACCGTACAAGAAATTAACAAATGGACTTTGTCAGTGTAGATTAGAAATTGTTTACACACACTATAATGCTTATTTCCCTTAGATTAAACTAGACTTTTGTTTCACCAATTTTAAAAACATACATGGTCTGACATGAACATTCCAATAGTCTTTATTCAGTGGTCTAATTTAACACGGAGTACCTATGAGTCCTCGAGGTACCAAATGAATCGAAGTGATCTCTCTTCTCCCCAAAACGTTATTTCAACAGTTACCGATGTAAACAACCGTCTATGACTCTTTATATAAGGCCTAATTTCAATATCAGCTCTACCGATTTCGGTAAAATTCACTGAAATCGGTGGCCCAAATCATAAGTAAAAGAAAATCATATACAGTTCTGGAATAATTTTCAATAAACGATTATGAACGCCGTTAAGGTTAAGTTTTATTATACAAATAAAGGAAACTAAGGGTTTATTTTAATATATGAATATTTTTAAAATATATATATATATCGGTGCATTTTATTTCGCAGAGTTGATAAACAAGGACCCACATTATACTAACTTATATCTCATGGGAAGAAAACACTTCCATGAAGGAAAGAGTATGGAGACATATTTGGTGAGATGTCACGTTAGAATTTTGTACCTTGAATGTGAGAAAGTTAGTGCATTCTTTTTGCACCGTTTATTTATTTAATAATGGTAGATTTAATAACCAGTGTTTACTGAAATTTTCGAAAACAGCAGAGCAGTGATTATTGAAATTTTCACAATAAAGGAAAAAGGATTCCCTGAACAACAAAAACTGACTGTAATGAGTCCAGTTATGTTTATGTTTACTATATCACCCTTATGTAGATTAGTATTAGTTTAGCTATAAACTTATGAGGACGATGACTGTCATAACTGGTTTATTACAGTCTTAGTTTTGTGGTTCTGGGAATACTTTTTTTCAATTAATTTATTGTATAACGATCACTTGATCTCAGAAATAATTTTTCTTTAGGCGGTATTACATATTTCATGAATAATATTTAACCTCATTATGCACTAAACAAAGACCAGAGCACTGTGGTGACAATATATACAGGTACACTTTCAAAAGTCCAGTTTTTGTTAAGATTCCCTCTGAAGATGACAACTTTGTTGTTGTAATAGCTATAAGGGTGTAATAGGAAATAAACATTTAACTTTTGACAAAAAGTTTGTTTTTTGTTATTTTGTTTATTCCCAAGTGTGGTAAGGGACTTTTGAAAGTGTACCTGTCATTATGCACTGTTCAGAAAAAATTAAGGATTAAAAGTGTAATCCATTTAAACAGCAAATGTATCGTAAATGATTGCGAAAATTAGTAGACCCTACTTCCCGTAAATAAAATTGTCTAAAAGAAATTGTTTCTTAATTTTACGAAATCGAAATATTTCTGCCTTTAATGTTCGCCTATTTCGATAAGACACATCAATCCCTATAAGTATAATGTGATTGTGGAATTTTGACATCGATTTATTGAATTTAAGTGGAGTTTTTTGATGCCATCTCTCACCGAGTTTCCAAAGTATTCACATTTTTTTTCGCGGTACACTCTATATTTATCGATATATAGTTTAATTGAACATTAACTGCAGGAGTTGTATTCCAACGGCTTTTCCGGTTAAATCTCCACAAGGAGTGATCACAAGGTCAGATGATAATTTTTTGGGAAAAGGAACAAAATGTTCTTCCCTGTTCAGTTAGTCTAGGCTGTAGTTCAACATGTTTTTTGCCTTCTTCAGTGATGTGCGAGGCGATATCAGGAAAGTACTTTAAAGAACAGTACTTTTGATACAGAAATGTTAAAAACACAACATTTATGTTGATATGCTTTAAAATTATTTTATTCATCACCTTAGAAATAGTATGACATTACTATATTTTTACAGCAATGGTGCTTTGCTTTACTTTTTAAATTAACAATTCGAAGGACGGTGGATTGGTAATGGTTATGAAATGCAGTAGCCTGCCAGAGGTCCAGACTTAATAACTTGTCATAACTCACCGTGAGACATAATCAAAGTCAAAATCTCCCATTTGCGTCTGAGGAATGTTGATCAAAGACTGTCTTTATAGTGACCCTTCAACATGGAATAGAATGTCCAAACAAACTTGGCGATTGACTAGACTGTCTACAGTCTAATTTAAAGTAAATTTCGTATGTAAAAATATAACAAAATAAGTAAGAATCATTTCATATACACAGCGATTTTTTGTGGGCTTTTTAGAAATGTTTTGTAATAATCATACTTAGTATTTGTGTAGTCGAGTAAAATAAAATAAAAAAACATTTTTGGTCTTGGAGCGGGCGCTTTATTTCTTAAATCGGTTCTTATGAACGTGTAAAATGAACACCATTTTTACTTTTTTTAAAATTAATATCTCCTTTGTTATAGCGCATACAAAAAAAAAGGTATGAACATATTTGTTCATTATTAAATTACAGATAAAATTAGATGGGTTTGAAATAGATTCGACTATTTATTCTGCGACTTGTTACTTAATCTCAACTCTTACATACGCCTATTTTAATGAATTAGCTATATATTTAGATATTAGGAATGGATTTTAATGAAACTTTACCTAAAGATGCTTCTTATGATGATTATAAAACGTGATATATTTTTAGTAAATACATTTTAGAGAAGTCACGCTTAAGCTCTTTCAGACAAATATTGGTTTGGTCAACTTTTTCATTCGTAGTTGGAGAGTAAACTTTAACAATAGCTGACAAACTATTAGGGTCAATTATGAAATAGAATTTTGTGTTTTTATGTTATATGATCATAATTCTAATTATAATACAATTGAAATAATTATTTTAAAAAAGGTTTGAACATTTCGTAAAATACATGTACACATACCATATTTGATCAAAATTACAATGCTGCATGTGTAACTTAAATGTCATCATGGTAAAATCTATTTTGGGAGTCTTCAGAAAGGATGATTTGCACCTCCCCTGACATTCTACAACGAAACTCAAGGCCATTGTTCAACCAAATACTCGCTAAGACCTGCATGAATGGGCTCTTCCTCCTTAAAGTACACCTTAACAAATCGAACACAATAGTTGAAACAGAAACTGATTTAGTTTTTCTGACGTCTAGACGTCTTGACAGACGAATCAGAGTTAATTGTTGAGAACTCATCAGACATAACCTTAACAACAGAGGAGACTGTTGGATGAGTTAGGAGGTAGACAATTCTAATCAAGAAAGGCTCTGAGTTTGAAGAGCAGTCCTAATAAAATAAATCCTTATTGTTAGCGGAGGAGGAATTCTTGTAATAACATCATAGACTTTGATTTGGGAACAAATACAGCTTCCAAATGTTCCGCCATGTACAATTCCTACAAGACAAATTTGAAAATCCTTCTAAGTCTTGAACGTTTGTATTGAACATTTTGTTACCAGTTTTTATAATAACAGGAGTGAAGCGACTGAATGATTTTCTAAAAATCTATATATTTTTTGAAGAGAAAAAAATTAAATAAAATTAGTTATTTATTTAACTTTAAGTTGTTTTACTTAAAATAAATACGCAGACATTCCGTATCGTTCTAACGTGTCAATTGTTTCATGAACCTGCTGCGCTGTATTTTGCGACCAACCTCTGTAAGATGTAAAATATTCAACAAGGTGGAGAGGGTAAAGTTTGATCTTGCTCAAAGATTGTCAGACCATGCCAAGTAGAGCGAAAAGAACAAACAAAATTAGTTTATTCAGACCGTATTTGGTAAGGAGAAATGTATATACATATTCACAAGCATCAACTTCGACCTACATTATAAACTTTGCCTCTCTATCGTTCACTTCTTCTTTTACATTATTTATGACGATATTGAGTAAATTAAGACATAAAATACTTTTATCGTTAGGGTTGGGACGCAATTTTATTACTTACATGAGTTCTTAGAAACATTATAAAGTTTCAAAAAAATGTGTTTATCTTTGGACGCGTAATTTCGTGTTAAAATTTTGATTTGCAAAATGGTACATTTGTAGTTATTTAAAAATATCTCCATTTTTGTAGCTTCTACGAGAAAAAAGCTATCACGTACAGGTTTGTTCATTATTACATTACAAATAAAATGAGATGGTTTTGAAGTTGATTGATCTATTTAGTAATTTATTGTATAACCTTAAAGTTGAGACATGCCTATTTTAAACAATTAGTAATAAAAGTATACAAATTATTAATGATTTTAATGAAACGTTGTGGAAAAAAATCTTGTGAAGATTGAGCACACTAAATTCCAGTCAAAACATTTGAACCCTAAAAAAAATGCATTTTTTAAATATTAGTGGCCGCTAGAAAGAAGCCAAAAAACTCGTACAAATTATCTTTTGAATTGTAACTTTTTAAAAGTACTTTGCAATGCAAAACATAATTTTTGATACAAAATTAAAGTTGCTTTAATACCTTTAAATAGCCTAAAAACGAATACTGACAAAAAACGTTGATTATAATAATTAAAAGCGAGATATTTTATATTATACGTGTTATGCATTTATTCATAAATTTATCGATAGATTAGGCTAATCACATTTGTTCCTCCTGAGATGTAGGACTCCTGCTCTCTACGACACCTGATCAGTGACCTCTCTCTTGACCTGCTCCCACGTCTTGTCAGCCTCTCTTAATTCCTGTTCCAGGGTTCTCCTCGATGTGTTTCTAGGTCTCCAAAACCTCTTGCTTCCTGCAGGATTCCCTTCCAGTGGTTCTGTAGAAATCTCTCATTTTTCTGTCCTGAGTGTGTAGACAATTCTCCTCCGTATCCTTCTTCTAATTTGAAAAGGTTCTTTCTTCGCTTTCCTCCGATTGTGTCCGTCTATCATCTCAATAACATATTCACGAATACCTGAACTTTTACAAACCAGTGGCTTCAAGATTGCACACTCATTCAGTAGTACATTCTTCCATTAGAATTGAAAATCGTCAGTTTTCTTCCCTCCTAACGATTTTTTTGAGTTTGAGATATTAAACCATATTTAGGATTTTATCCATTTTGTGATCGACTCTCCGTACCTTCCTAATAATCATTGATTAGCTTTCAAACTAAGTCAATAGTAGTTCTTAGTGTTGATAGCTGTTCTGAGGAAAGTAACTACTATTTACTATTATTTGTATGGTAATATAATGTACCTTCTTAATTGGTAATTGGTGACCAAGACGTTTTAATCGAGTTTGATACGACCAAAATAAACTAGATACTAAATATGATCAAAATCCGTTCACTTGTTTGCGGGTGTGACCACCAGAGCACAGACGATGGAAGATATCATTACAAAAACCACGTTTTAAAACTCAAAACAAATAGTTCTGCAATGAAGTCAAAATTGATTAAATTTATGCTATCACTACGTTTATGTGAGAAATAAACCTTTAGTTAAAAAAAGAATAGTTTGTTAATATATTATAACTAAAATTAGTTTCATAAATATTTCTTGTTACAAACTAAAACATGTATTAAAATTATGTACCTAATCATAGGCAATATTATATAGATTTATTGATGCGTATATAACCGCATCTAGTATAAACAAGTTGACAGAAAAGTCGGATATGTTTATGTTAGTACAGCTGTTGTGAAGCAAATACAAATACGTTCACATCTGTAGCAAAAATATTAGATTGGATGCAGAATGGAAACATAAATTATATTTTAGGTGATGTTTCATAAGTCCAATTGTTAAATTTCACGTAATAATATGAAATGAAACTTCTGGGAAATGAAAATAATACTATATTTTGGTCAAATATTACAAAGAGTTAATTAATAAACAATAAAAACATATTTCGATTATAACACAAAAAGAATAAACAACACCAATTTAATGAAATTATATGAATGAAATTTTTTGTGAGTCTCTCATTTTAGCTTCAAACTTGCTAACGCTAACTCTTTATTTCTCTCGTAAGTTTCGAAATGTAATAATTTAGATTTCTTGAGACGCATATGCCGAAAATTGTATTTATAATAATGTTTTCCCATAACAATTTTAATTTCTAGTTTTTTAATTTTTAAACTAATTTCCACATTGGAAATGTCGGTCTATTGCATTCACCATGGATGTGAAAACAATGAAATGCACCCAAAAATATTTAGTTAATTATTCATATTCAATAGCTCTGTACACTCTAGAGTTGCTATTTTTTTTCCCGGGATGGAGAGAAATATTTTCATGAATAAATTAATATTGATATTATTTATTAATAATTGTTGAACTAAATTTTTCAATAAGTTAATAAATTTTGTACAAACTTTGATTTTTTTGAGCGAATTTAAACAATCTCTAGCTGAAAAAAAACTCGTAAACACTAGAATTACATTTTTAGTGTAAAAGTCAGTTGTTATTGAAAAATTGCTAATGAAGCCATTTTAAACTGTCTATATTATTAAACATAAATTAGTAGCAAAATCATATCCAGAGTACCATAAAAATCGTTCCATAGTTAAACATATTACGGTTGTCATTTTGAATTTTTTGGGATACAAATTGAAAATTGTGTTATTTTAAATTATTTTGACCGCAATTGCATATATGTTATTTTTAACATATATTAACAAAACTAATCAATAACTCCATTCAATCAATATAATTTATGTAAAAACTGCATAATATATAAAATGTTAAATTAAAAATAAAGCCAATATTGAAACAATCCAGTTTGTAGTAAACAACTAGATTACAAAAGGAGGAGAATATAAAAAATGTAATGAAAATGTGACTGTTTTAGACTATCTTGAGAAATGTTACAAATGGATGGATAAAGAGACGGACATACATTTACACTGAAAATGCTATAAGTGTGCTCAAAACATCAGAAACATTAAAGATAATATCAAAATTTTAGCACTGCTGTAATATTTGTAGTATTCTATTTAAAAAGTTGGAATTGCATTTAAATTTTGGAAAAATAAAATGAATAGCTGAGATCACCTGTCATATTTATTGGTTTAAAATATCTACAAATCTTCTTTTAATGATTATAAAATGTTTAAATATTGTTATTTGTGTTTTATTACAGGAATGTCAGGATTTGGTGGAAGAAAACCGGAGACTTCAACAAACATCGGCAGCTTCACATCTTCAGACACAAGTGGATACACTTCAGTGGCAACTTAAACAGGTCTGATTATATTCTGTTCTCTATTGTAACTTAAATATCAACATTCCAGTTATATCCATTTAGTTAAACATAAGTTCTTTCGCAAAACTCTGTAACCATTTGCATCTGTTCCGGGCTTTAAATAATGAGATCTTTTAATTAGCTATCCCATGTGTTAGTTGTATAAGACAGCTGTAAAGGCTCTGGAGAGCCAACATCGGTGACTCTTTTAAGATGTTCACACTGTACAAAATGGCACGCTCACACAGCTCTATTAGTAGGGTGTCTACTGCTGGAGCTAAATAAATGTGAAACTTTTAATAGCTTTAAAAAAAAAATTGACAGATTTTAAATTTTTGATAATTTTATATTATTTTTTTAAACGGAAAAAAATTACAAAATTGTCGCAAATTTTGAAATATCTTTACTTAAATTTATTGTTGTTACTATGTAAAGAGTACTAAAAACTTTGAATTTAACTCCATACATTCCTTTAGCAAGTAAATTCTTAAAGTTATGACCACATTGTTTTAAAATGCTTTTTGTAGCCTTTCCAAATATATTTTGATTTCAAATTTGGCACTATAATATATAGAGTTTCTAAAATTTTATAATCCACACAGTAAAAAATGAAACATTACCGTTTTGTTTTCTCCGAGTTGTGTAACATACACTTATATGGTTCTTTACTATCTTAGAGGCTTTATAATGAAAAAATTTCAATCCCCCCCCAATCCCAACAAAAGATCCACATATATTTAAGAAAATGTAAAATAAAGACGTCATTATTGTTTTAAAAAGTCTTCCATTCGTGGTCCATGGTACAATATGTCATTTTCATCTGCCCTATGATCCCCAGAATTAGTTAAAACAATAGCATCTTTGCTTCCATCGACTTCTTTCTAATTTCTTATATCCATTATAATTGCTCCACTGTGAGAAACTTCAACTAAATGTACCCCCCCCCCCCCCCAGAGCTGTAACCCCGGGTGTTTTTCTAAATTTTCTCCCCGACGAGATTATAAATAACAATTTTTATTTTGGATTTCCATTCTTAAAGACAGCCAAGCAAAATATAGAATTTACTAATTTCGTGTATTTTATTGCTAGATATCTATAATTTAAAAACAGAAATGTTTAAAATACTTTAAGGATTACTGCTGGTTGAAAAAAAAAGAAGTTTTTTAATGACAAACTTTTATCACTTGATAAGGGTAGTTGATCTATATTGTTGAAACATTGTGTATATACACAAATAATTTAAATAAATAACAATTATAAACGTTACAAACAAGAAATCCTGTGTATATATTTCATTCGGCTTCAAATGGTGTCCTTTTTTTGTACTACCCTATTTCAATGTATTAATGCGAAAGTTTGTGCACGGTTAATTTTTTTTAAAAAAACTTTAGTACATTATTTTTATTTTCGTAAATTTTACATCTAATTCTACATTTTACTTGTCATTAAAACAGATTTTTCCATAATATTACAACATTGAACATATGCTTTGTTGAGGTTGACAATATATATGTGAATAGCAATAATTACATTGTATTATAAAGATGTATATTGTTATGAAGGACAGAGGACAGCTTGCATTCGTCCTTGTCTCCTTAACAAAGAAAGAGTTATTAGCATAATCATACATCTTCAAACACATAATAATATGTAATGAAACCTTTTAATTTAATTTTTTTATTTTTGTGATCAGGTGTTTTCTTTGTCCATCTCACTGATAGAATTTCATTTTATCTCAAGTTGAAAATCGTAGGTTTTTATTTTTTCACATATTTTTAGTACAGGGATTAATTAATAAATAAATCACTGCATTAACTTCCTCACACACCCATTTACAAAATAATATTGGTCACCATCTCTCTAAAAATATGTATACTGCAAGTCTGTGGGGGGGGGGGATATAATTTTCTTTATTATTGAGTTTCACCCTGTGCATCATATTATAGGAGATATGTTGTTATAGTTAGTTCCTCCCTTATAAATGATATGTTTTTATTAGTTTGAAAAACAGTTCTTAGAGCTGGGTCGATATTACTTTTGATTGTATCTTGAAAATTGAGAGTAGCTACCATAATTATAAAATAGTCAAAATTAGAATGTGATTTTGATCAAATAATATAAACTAAACTTGTTGGTTACAATTTCATCTGAAAATTTAGAGTTGAACCCTTATCATTCAAATTTTAAAATAAACCATTGAAATTTGCATCTTGATTGACCCAATTGAGTTTTATAATTTTTTGTAAAGTGGGAACCAAAACTAATGTTCCAAACATTATGTATAAAACACATTAAGACTTACTGTTCACAAATTACTTGGAAAATTAAAAAATGTTCCTTGGACAGAGTTGAAGTTTACTATAGTCTTTTTAATTTAATCTTGTACAATGATTTTCATATATCTGTGGTTTAGTGTAGCCTACTGATTATCTTTAGTATTTAAACTTCTTAAATACGTTTTATTAAAATAGCAGACTATTTTTTGAGATATACAAACTTCCATCTTGGTGTCCATAGTTTTTTTTTTTTTTTTTTTTTTTACCAAAACGTCCTGACTTGGAATATTCAGATCGGATTCAGTAAGTATTATTTGTTTGTGTGTAATAAAATTTGTTTATGTATGTTTTTAATAAAGTATAATTAAAATTGTTGTATAAAAAAACAATAGTGTTATGTGTAACAGACTTCAATGGCTATGTTATGATCTAAAAGTAGGCATAATATGTCCCAGATAGCTATCTGGGATATCTCATACTTAATATCATGACCCAAAAATATAGCTGTCTGTTTTGATATATTTAACTTCAAAATGTCATCTTTTGAACTATGAAGACTTATAGATAGGCTATGTTAAATGGAAACATTATCATAGGGATTAAAGAGGAGAAAGATGTAGGCACTCCATGTTACATTGCCTAGAACACTACTTCCAAACATTTTGCTTTTAATTTTAAGGGATGTTTCACACAGCAATTGATTAATAAATCTCTAATATATAGTTCATATTACTAAACATTCATTACGACCATTGGTTGTTTTTAAATATTAAGTAAATGGGAAGGAATCAAATAATTTAATGTACTTTTACATATGGTTTGAACGCTTAATGAAATATCTGTCAATGAAACAATGTATTAAAAAATACCTACAAAAGGCTAAAAAGCTATATTAATCCACAAGAACAAGTGCCGTTTCCCCCGCCTGGATCGCTTAAATTACTCTAACAAAAAACAAAAACACGTGTGACATATTTCCCAAATTTTGTCCACATCATTAACAATTACACTTTTGAAATAACTGCCATTGAATGTAAATACAAAAAGAAAGAAAATGTTTTGGTCAAATTTGCCTCAAAAATTAGTTGATTTTTATAAAAATTGTATACTCATATCAAATTATTATATTTGAAGAAAGTATAACAAAAATTCAGGTTTTATTCGTTTATGAATTATTTTTAAAATGAGGTATAATTTATAATATTAGTACAAATAATAGACGAGATATTTGGGAAACATTCTTATCAACAATTATGGTTTCTGTGGAAGAGGCCCAATCGTTAAATATTCCCTAAAATGACTATATCTGATTATGAAAACTAATACCCCTTTGAAGTCTTCTTGTTTCAGCCTGATCAGGGACTCTGTTAAGATCAGAGCTATGCTTGGTCCCTTGGTAAGGTGCTAGCACATTTTCCTGCTAGGAAAGTCTGTCATCTTCGATGTTGCTCTTTCCTGGTCTATTGGTTGAATGAGTTTGTAGCTGCTGGCCAGCTGATACCATACACCAGTTCGGGTCCTACAAGGGAGTTATTGCTCATTGTTTGGCAAGAATGTTAGCCTATTCATTTCTCTTGATGTCTTGATCTCTTGGGACCTATCTTACCTGTTTTGCGTTGAGACACAACAATGTTATTAGTTATAAGAGACATACCCACACTAGTCTGGAGGTAACATCAAGTGCAGCCTGTGACAAGATCAGAATTTGCCTACATTTATGGCCTAACCCCATGTTAGCACAAGTTAAAATAGCCAGTATTTCAGCTTGAAATATAATTTAGCACCTCTCAAGGTCCGAGCTTAACTGATGTCAGGTGAGGCACTGTAGATGTCATACCCAGAACCCTGGTCTGTCAGGAATATATTAATGTATCTTGCGCATCCTTAATAATCAACCAAATAATTATTGGTTTAGAATAAAGATGAACTATGCCAATTTAACTTTCCATTTTTATTACAAAAGTATGGGATTTAATTTTCAGTGAGTTTGATTTTTAAAGAGCAAAACAACGTACAGCATGATTTATATGTAAAAGCTGTGTAAATGTATGCGAGTTGACTCATATTCAGCATGTGTGCAATAACACAGATTATACATTTATTTAACTAGTGTTATTAATGTAACCTACAACTGACTCTGCTAGGTCATGTTGTGTACAGATAGTTGTGAAATCTCACCTTGTCACATCAGTGCTTGTTCCATTGTTTCTGTTTTTATCATTAGTCAATGTATATGTTGTAAAGTTCATCACATTCAGTATAAACTGTACAATTCTGTCAGAGAGTAACAAAAATAGAATAACATTAAGTGATCACATATTATATAAATGATCACACTACATGAGAATGCTCGTAATATTTTATTGTCATCTATATACTAGGTGCCCACAGAGTCGCAGTAAGATTAAATAACTTTTTTATGAAAAAAAATCAGAAAAACAATGATTTGGGCTACATCTAATAGTTAAAATGAACTACTTTTTTGTAGTTCAAGCCAAAAAGGAGATTCCAGAAGGAGTAACTCGCAATTTGGATTTTTTTAGAATCAGATTTTATTTAAGATATTTTATTTTTGGTATTTTTTTTTAAAATTTGTACCCATTTAACATACTGGTGCCCATAAGTTTATGAAATTGTAGAATTTTAGTCCTAAATACAAATCAAGTTTCTAATCAAGAAATTTGGAATAATAAAATCGTCCTAAGACCATTAAATGAATTAAAATAATATAACTTTAATTAAAAATAATAATGTTTATCTTTTTGAGGCTAAAGTTATTATTTTATAAATTTCTATAACTAGATTTGCAAGATTTATCTTATGATTTTAGGGTATTTTGTCCTATCACATTTTTTGATTAGAAGGCCGAGTTTATTATTATAGGACTGAATATTCTATAATTTCAACAAATTTTGAGTTGAGATCCACTAATTTCTTACCAGTTATGTATTTAAAAAAGTATCAAGAATAAAATTATCTTAAATTGTGATTTTTATTGGAAACCTGCAATAATAATAAAAATAAAAAAATTTAATGTGGTTTATATTTGAAAATGTTGACTTACTGTACACTTTTTGGGAAGCCCCCTTTATGAGTTGCTAAATTGGACTGTAGTCAATAGGTGTTGCTCAATTTTAAAACACCCAGAGTTTTGAATAAATTAAATTTCTTAGGTGCAAAACAGAATATAAAATACCAAGAGAGGTATTGATTCTACTCTTAGATTTATGCTTGTATTGGATTCCACCCCCAGTATCATGATTTCCATTTCTGAAGCTCATTCATACTCATTTATATGTCATGTAGGCCTAGTGCATTTAATGTTTGCTAAATTTTGTCCATCTCATTTTGACCATAAAAAATTGTTTTATGTAGTAAAATGGGTAAATTATGATAATAATATGGCAAATTTATATTGTATGATCAATATTTTTTTTTTTTAGAAAAAATTCATACTACTTATTCTGTACATTTAATGAGTTTTTCTTTTTACTTTTTTACAAATATATGTATTATAGAGAAAATTATATAAGGGTTAAAACAAACAAGATTGAGTTTTTCTTAGATGTTTATTTTTGGAAAAGTAATTTTCGAAATGATGTCTATATGTGTCATCTGTGGAGGGTTGTACTATAGCTCAAATGAGTGGACTGAGTTTTATAAAGTTTGGTATGTGGGAATATTCTGGCCATATCTTCAGACATTTTTTACATTTATTGGATAGCTCAAAATTGAGGCTACCTGTCATGAGGCAAAAACATAAAATCCTGATTTTCAAAATTTTACTAATTCTATTCAATCAAATAAGATTTGAGCTATGAATTAGTTTATGGTAGAAGCAAAATAAGCATTAGCTCTATTTAAATATATAAGTATATTTCATATATTTTTTAAAATATTCCAAATTGATAAGTGTATAAATTCTATTCCAACTTACCTTCCATAAGATACAATGGGGGGGGGGGGGGATCAGCAATAAAATAAATTAGATTTTTTTCTTTCGCACTTTTAAATAGTATAGAAATATTTGGGATGATGGCGGCAAATAGATTATTTGGTTTCGTAGATGGATGTGAAAGAAATAGATTTATTGTATATAAGGCCATCAATCACCTATGAACTGAAATTTCAAATTTTTGAGTCAAATGGAGTGACTACTTTTGTACTTTACGGGTTAATATATATGCTTTAGAGGGAACATTATGTTTATCAGTGTGTATACATGTTACACTCTAAACAGAAATGTGGAGTTTTATTTATGTTATGCGAGAGAATTTGAGTTCATATTGAATCACAAATGCTATGATGAATTTTAGTAAATGAATTAACGTGAAAATTTTGTTTGTTGCAGACTGAGTCGAGCAGACAAATGTATAGAGCTGTTATGGAGCAAGTGTCCAAGTTCCTTGAGAGAGTACACAAGAATCTGGAGCTTATGCAAAACAAGAGTCCACAGCTGAAATCTAAAGCCAGGTCATCAATTATTCAAAAGTTGTAGTTCTTTTTTATAATTTTTGATTTCCTCATTCTCTATATCAAATTATTATAATCGGGTAAAAATCAGTTTTGATAATTTTCATGGATTTTCCTGTTTTGAGGTCTCTGTGGCACAAAAAAGGTTTTACAAATTGTTTGTTTGCAGTATTTGCTTAGAAAATGTTTGACTAATTTTGTTCAAAATTAGTTCCTTGGGTTTTTTGGGATTTGAATTATTTATATAAAATATAATTTCCATATTTAAATATTTCGGGGTTCTCGATACTGGACACACGAGATAGGCAACAGATGGGCGTTTCCATTTGCTCGTGGTAGGAGAGAAACATGCCAACAAGCCGCTTAACAGAGAGTACCTATGAGCTGCCTGTGACACAACTCAGCTCAGTTGTTGTGTGGCTGTAGTTGACGATGATACTTCTAACCTTTGGGGGCGTGTTACTTTTTTCTGTGTGTTTAATAATCTAATCTAATCTAATAATTGAGAGCATGAGGCCTTATGACTAAATATTTAACACTTAAAACAAGCTTTCTGTTTTGTGTTTATTTTACACTTTAAAATTAAATTAAAATAATTGTTTCAGTAAAAAAGAACAATTAGCATATTTATAACAAGTATAATCAAGAAAGTAATTATTTATTATGAAGTTGTGAACAGATAAAGTACAGTAATATCTATAATAACATTTCATTTCAAAATTAATACGTTACATGAAGGTATAGCAGCGCCTAAATTATATGAATATTGGAAGCAATACACAAGTGTGTGACAGTGTATCTAAAAAACTATGTATTATTAGTAGAGAACCCCTGTAGATGTACTCACGATCCGTCACTGGTTCAAGGAAACTTATTGGTAATAAACCAATAGTCCGTTGAAGGAACTGGTTGTAATAAGCACAAGTTTTCAAAATTAACTTTACTGATTTCGATTAGTTTCTTGACTGTTTTTGCTTCTTTTCTGCACACACTGTTGATACAAATTAGTATCCTTTCATTTTTTCTAATTCAGGACTACTTATGACTTGAAAAAGCCCAGTTTATTTTTAACTTTCCAATACCAATTTGTAATGTCAGATTTTGGGAAGTAAAATGTTATTTCCATCCATCTCTAATTTTTTTTGCGCTATTGTGTAGTAGGAGCTGTTCACTAAGGAGATCCTGGGCAGATGATTATGTTCAATTATACAACTAAATACCACAACTCCTTTTGATTTGAATTGATCAGATTATCTCTCTTCTATTCTTTATCTTTTACCCTGCCATTTAGTTTAAGATTTTGTACTTTTTTAGTTTTATGTTTCACAGTTATTTTCATTGTCTCCATTTGAATGTATCTGTATCATAGTGAATACTTTTTAGTTATAATGTTAGCACATATGTTTTTGGTAAAGTCACAGCAAGCTAGTGTTCAAGAGTTGTGTTTCATAGTTATTTAAAAGCCTTGTAATTAGTTTTTGGTAATCAATTACCTCTCTACACCGTCTCAATTGATACAATAACTTCTAAAGCTGGCCCAAAGTTAGTTAATAATTTTATTGGAGAAGATCACATAATAAGCTACTGGAGAATAATTCTTGTTCCACTTATTTCCCCAAGTTGGACTTAAATAGAGTGTAGTCCAGTTCATACATTTCCTGTTCCGTTTAGTTTGGATACATCCACATTTATATTACAACATTCCAGTTCAGTATTTCTGATAACTAAATCGTAATAAAGATCAGAGAATTTTTTTTTTTTTTAGTGTATCCATTAACCAGTTTACGATTAGATAATATTGTCTGTATATCCAAAGGAATGGTGTACAAAAATCTGTTGACTTGATGTTATACCATAGGTATTTTTACTAATAGCAAAATAACCAACAATCAACAAACCTAAAGATTGCATAACTCAAAACTATTACAAAGTGAATTATTTTTTAATTTTGAGTTTTTGACAACACTTGTTAAAAGTCAAGTTTTTAAAATATAAAGTATTTTGAACCAAAGTTTTTTCTGTGTCATATTCTGTGACTGCATGATAATAATTTTCATGACAAAAAGTTTCCACAAGTTTTAGTATGTGTATACAATATATATATATATATATATATATATATATATATATATATATATGTATATAATGTAGTATAAGAACAAAGTACCTTAACTAAGTTTGTAAAACAATTTAAAAATAATAATTTAAGAAGCTTTACTACCTCATTTCAAAAAAACAAAAACAAACAACAACTTATTATTACTACAACATCAAAATAATTTGATTATTTAACATTATGGTAGGCAATTTTTGTTCTTTCTTAAATAATTTCATGGTGGTTGTTGGGATCTAAACATTAAATACATAAATGGGTGACATATGAGTTTTGTTCAAAAAGTATCAGACATGAATTTCCCACAGTAACAAAATGAGGTATGGGAGGTGACATCTGGTGAAGTGGAGGGTATCTTCATGTGCATGTGTGGATTTTTCCCACCCGTAGGTAGCTAGAATTAGTCTGTGAGAAAGAGTGTGTATTCAGTGCCCCTTGGATTTTCATTTTGCTTGAAATGACGGAATGACTTGAATAGCAGTGTTTAGTTTGGCTGATGATACCAAGTGTAAATCATTCGGAAGATTTGCATGCTTTGATGGTGTTACCAGGGGACTTAAATTTAACAAAGGCGGAACCAAAATGGTAACAATGTTTAGAAATAAAAAAAAATTAAAAAGACAAAAACAAATTTAGTGATTAACAAGGCTCAAGTTTATTGAAACAAAAATTTTTAACGTTCCAGATTTTATCATTTACAATTGAGAAAGACATCCTGAGACAAAATTATCATAAACAGCTTATGATTAAAAAAGATATTATAATTAATAATAGTTATACGCCCTTAATACAAAATATTATAATTTAATCAAAAAAAAAAATTAATCAATAGATTCTGAAAATTTATCCCCCCTTTTAGTTTATATATTTTATAGTTACAAAATTTAACAAAAACAATGAGCACAGCTTAACAATTATCAGGATTATAATTAATCCAAAAAAAGATTATACGCCCTTAAATGTAAAAATTACAAAATAAAAAAAAAGATGAAAAGATACTGATTTTTATTTTCCCCCCTTTTTAACTTTATGAAATGATACCTTTCTAAAACAGTTACATAATATTACTTATTTTATAAATTTCTTAAATACTATATTGGCCAATAAATATATATATATATTAGATAAAGAATTTATTATAAAAAGAGAAGTTTATTTTAAAAGAAAATTTTGAATATTAAGTTTTATTAATTGACGTCAATTGTTTTAATTTAGAAAACTAACCTCTGGGAGGTTGTTAGGACCGAAAGTTTGCATGCAGGCTCCACCCAATAAATATTTTATATATTTTATAATTAATTACACAAGTCTACATCTAAAAGATAGTTTTTTTTTGAAAACATATTCGCTGAAATAGATTTAGGCACATATACAATATGAGTTTAATTAGAGTTCTATAAAGTTAGTTTTTTTTTGTAACATCACTTTTGTGCACGTGAAACTCTGAATCTATGTTGAAACAAAACGTGTTTTGTTAACAGGGCGAAACGTGTTCAGATCTTTAGCCCTGTTTCTTCTACCAGCATATTAGCTATGAGCAAAAAAACATGTTTTTTTAGCGTCTGTACAAAATCAGACATGTTGTAGCATTAAAGTTCATTATTAAAGTAAATATCTGGTTATTTGTCAAAATTAAAGAAAATTGATGGTATAACAGAAATTCGTTAAGATGGTACTTAAAAGCTTCTTAGATTATTATAAATCTATTTATATATATTTTAATTTTGTTTGAAACAAAGCTTGTATAAGACTTGCAAGGTCTGCAAAGTCTGTAAAACGAAATTTTCTGATTTAGAACAGATTTCTCCAATTGTTTTATATTTGACATTTTCAATAAGATATTTTAATCATTTAAAATTCAACATTAGTTTGCACTTATTTCACATAATTGTTCAAAACTCAAAATGTGCCTTTACAAGGTTTTGTAAAGTATGTTTTTAAAAGTAAATTTTTATAATCACTCAGTTTCAAAAGAACATTGAATATTAAACAAAACATGAAATACATATTTTAAATAATACATGATAATTAATAAATTATTTTAAAGCATTAACAAAAATTTAAAGTATGATAAGATCTGTAAGGTTCAGTACCTGGAAAATCCTGTCGCAGATCACGTGAGCTTGTGCCGTAAAAAATAATAATTTAACAAACATTATAGACTAAAACGCACAGAAACTGTAGATTAAGCATCGTTGAAGGTTGAAGCAGAATTTTTGAGAATCGAGAAATTTATTGTATCTAACGTAACGATGAAGAGTCAGGCATTGTGAGTGATTACCGGTAGACTAGATAACGGGTCTTTAGACAGCTAGGCTGGCCAGCCGTTGTACTCTGCCCTCCGATAACATATGTAGAGAGGGGAGATAAGAGGGACGGCGAGTGGACTGTCGATAACAAAATGCAGATTTATTTTATGAATGCTACAGCTCTCCCCCCCCGAAAGACGGAGTTGGGGTGGAGTCAGAAAGGAGGCCAGAAGGGCCTCCCGCAAAAATTTTGAAAAAGGGACAAAGGGCCAGAGGGGCCTCCAAAAGGATTCTAAGGAAGGGGCCAGAAGGGCCTCCAAGAACAGATGAAGAAAGGGGCCAGAAGGGCCTCCTACAAAATTTAGCAACGGGGCACCTGATAGAAACAACGCTTCATAATGCTTTAATAATCACCACTCTAGGGTGTAGCCTCCTTCGGCACTTACTTATTAAATTTTGAAATTTCTATAGCGTCTCAGCTCTTCCCACCTATCATTGGGTCAAGCCCCCGACAGAAAGAGCTGAAGGGTGACGCAAAGGTCGACATTGCTGTGCATGAACTGACTTTGTACTCTAAGGTACGTGGGGAAAGGGGTGGAGTGGCACCTCGGGAATACCAAGTGGAGGTGACCACTCCGGGGACCAGGGGAGGGAATGTGCATAGCACATGGCATTGCAGGAAAGGTCGGACTCAGACGGGGGGAGTATCCTCTGAGCCGACCTTAACATAAATTATAAAAATAAATAAAAATAAATGAAAAACTCCTGAAGCCAATTAGGTCAGATCATGCTCAGCGTCGTTATTTTTAAATTCCTCTTCTCCCATACGAAGAGAAATTTAAACTATTCACGGCTCTTAACAATTTCCGTGAGAAAAAGAATTTTGAAAGGTCTAAACAAATAATGCATTTTTTTTAAAAATGAACAAAGAAGCAGTATGAAACGTTGGGGAGTCAAAAATGGTTTTACTGCGCAAGGCAGGGCATGTAATATTTGACTTAAGGTCTTATGTATGTGTATCTTTAATCATGTGCCCCAAAAAGGAATTTAAATTAATCAAAAAAGGTGTAAAAAAAAAATTTCATCAAAAATTTTTAAGTGTTAAAAAAAAGATGTACAAAAGAAAGAAGTGTAAAAAAAAAGGTGTAGCAAAAGAGTGTGGCAAAAGAGATGGTACCAAGATGAATGTATATAAAAGGTGACCCATGACAAAAAAAAAACAAACTCCGGTTTTCTCAACCCTAAACAAACTAAATAAGGAACCAACATGTTGACCTGCTAATAATAAAAGACGAACAACCGAATAATTTAAAGAAAGGAACAAACAGGCCAACCATGTTGTCCTACATACAAAACTGGGCCCCTATAATTTGGAAAAGAAAAAAAAAATTTTTTAGCACACAAAGATATATTATTAAAGGTGTTCAACATTTCAATTTACTATTAAACAAATGCCACCATCTGCATCAACCAGTCCACCGCCATCTTGCCTATTACTCAACATGATAAAATTAAAAAAAAATAAATAAAAATAATTTTCCTTCAAGATGACCAAAAAAATTCAAAAGCAAGCTCCGTGTTCTTTAACGAGTCTTCTAATCGCAGCAAATCCACTGCCATCTTAACTGTTGCTGATAATTATTAAAAAAAAATAAACCAAGTAATTAAAAAAAAATTTCTTTTAAGATGTTGCAAAAAAAAAGGTGAAAGAGCCAGAGGATGACTCAAGAATTATATGTAGTGTAGTTGTTGTGTTTATGTGTGTGTGTAAGTATGAATTAATACAGACAAGCGAAAGAAAACTCGAGAAAATTTTTGAAGGAGATTTTGAATTTTTTTTGTTTTTTTTTGTTTTTTAACTATTTTTGGATTTTATTATTTATTTAAATTTTTTTTTTGGGATTCCCGAATGAGCCCGCTGTCTGGATCAAATTCAGTGAATGACTCGTGTGCAGTGTATGTAAATATATATATATATATATAAAAAAAAATTTAAGCAGACAAAATAATAATAAAAAAAAAATTTTTATCGAAATTGGTTTAGAAGTTTTTGTGTAAGTGTTTATAAAAATAAATAAATAATAAAAAAAGACTATAGATTTATAGAGATTTAAATATTTAAACTAAATAAAAAAAAATTTCATCAGCAACAGTTGTGCAGTATTTGAAAAAGCTGCAAAACATAAAAATGAGCCTTGTTTAACAAAGATAATTTTGAATTTAAATTTAGATAGTTCCAATGCAAAATTTTGAAAATTAACTACGGTTCCAGAATTTAAAATTAACCAAGCTCTGTAATTTAGAAAAAAAAAAAAAAAAACACGCTAGAATTTAAAATTAACCACGCTCTGCTACCAGAAACATGTTACCAGGGGACTTAAATTTAACAAAGGCGGAACCAAAATGGTAACAATGTTTAGAAATAAAAAAAAATTAAAAAGACAAAAACAAATTTAGTGATTAACAAGGCTCAAGTTTATTGAAACAAAAATTTTTAACGTTCCAGATTTTATCATTTACAATTGAGAAAGACATCCTGAGACAAAATTATCATAAACAGCTTATGATTAAAAAAGATATTATAATTAATAATAGTTATACGCCCTTAATACAAAATATTATAATTTAATCAAAAAAAAAAATTAATCAATAGATTCTGAAAATTTATCCCCCCTTTTAGTTTATATATTTTATAGTTACAAAATTTAACAAAAACAATGAGCACAGCTTAACAATTAACAGGATTATAATTAATCCAAAAAAAGATTATACGCCCTTAAATGTAAAAATTACAAAATAAAAAAAAAGATGAAAAGATACTGATTTTTATTTTCCCCCCCTTTTTAACTTTATGAAATGATACCTTTCTAAAACAGTTACATAATATTACTTATTTTATAAATTTCTTAAATACTATATTGGCCAATAAATATATATATATATTAGATAAAGAATTTATTATAAAAAGAGAAGTTTATTTTAAAAGAAAATTTTGAATATTAAGTTTTATTAATTGACGTCAATTGTTTTAATTTAGAAAACTAACCTCTGGGAGGTTGTTAGGACCGAAAGTTTGCATGCAGGCTCCACCCAATAAATATTTTATATATTTTATAATTAATTACACAAGTCTACATCTAAAAGATAGTTTTTTTTTGAAAACATATTCGCTGAAATAGATTTAGGCACATATACAATATGAGTTTAATTAGAGTTCTATAAAGTTAGTTTTTTTTTGTAACATCACTTTTGTGCACGTGAAACTCTGAATCTATGTTGAAACAAAACGTGTTTTGTTAACAGGGCGAAACGTGTTCAGATCTTTAGCCCTGTTTCTTCTACCAGCATATTAGCTATGAGCAAAAAAACATGTTTTTTTAGCGTCTGTACAAAATCAGACATGTTGTAGCATTAAAGTTCATTATTAAAGTAAATATCTGGTTATTTGTCAAAATTAAAGAAAATTGATGGTATAACAGAAATTCGTTAAGATGGTACTTAAAAGCTTCTTAGATTATTATAAATCTATTTATATATATTTTAATTTTGTTTGAAACAAAGCTTGTATAAGACTTGCAAGGTCTGCAAAGTCTGTAAAACGAAATTTTCTGATTTAGAACAGATTTCTCCAATTGTTTTATATTTGACATTTTCAATAAGATATTTTAATCATTTAAAATTCAACATTAGTTTGCACTTATTTCACATAATTGTTCAAAACTCAAAATGTGCCTTTACAAGGTTTTGTAAAGTATGTTTTTAAAAGTAAATTTTTATAATCACTCAGTTTCAAAAGAACATTGAATATTAAACAAAACATGAAATACATATTTTAAATAATACATGATAATTAATAAATTATTTTAAAGCATTAACAAAAATTTAAAGTATGATAAGATCTGTAAGGTTCAGTACCTGGAAAATCCTGTCGCAGATCACGTGAGCTTGTGCCGTAAAAAATAATAATTTAACAAACATTATAGACTAAAACGCACAGAAACTGTAGATTAAGCATCGTTGAAGGTTGAAGCAGAATTTTTGAGAATCGAGAAATTTATTGTATCTAACGTAACGATGAAGAGTCAGGCATTGTGAGTGATTACCGGTAGACTAGATAACGGGTCTTTAGACAGCTAGGCTGGCCAGCCGTTGTACTCTGCCCTCCGATATCATATGTAGAGAGGGGAGATAAGAGGGACGGCGAGTGGACTGTCGATAACAAAATGCAGATTTATTTTATGAATGCTACAATGGTATTGTTACTCAAATTAAAGACTTGTTTAACTGTAGAGGAAATAACATTC
This sequence comes from Aphrophora alni, assembly GCA_963513935.1. Lineage (NCBI taxonomy): Eukaryota > Metazoa > Arthropoda > Insecta > Hemiptera > Aphrophoridae > Aphrophora > Aphrophora alni. Next base: position 19,913,505 of record OY740766.1, on the reverse strand, counting down.
AAGTAGGCCCTCAACAATCCAAAATGATGAGATTATTGACCCAGTCCACACTTTAGCTATGCAGGACCATCATGTCACCATTCAACAACTTATGTATAAAACGGGAATAAACATTTATTTGGTTCATTCAATATTCAGTAATAATTTGGCCATGTCGAGAGTGTCTGTCAAATTTGAACCAAAGATGTTAACAATGGAGAAGACTCTTCTCTGTCTGGAATTCTTGTAAGAATGCTGAACTCCACAAAGTGACCGTGACTTCCTGAACACTAAAGGGCTTATGGGTATGACCAAGAATCCAAGTTATAGTTAATATCCCCAAGGTAAAAAGAAGCATAGCAATGTCAATGTGATGTAAACCATTTTCATTGAGTCACTTTGGAATGGTCCTTCAATACCTTACTAAGGCCAAAATATTATCCAAAGATCCTCTATTACTTTCTTGATGCTGCAAGAGACCAGAAATGTGGGCAGTAGGAACTTGGCAGCTGCATCATGAAAACACACCATCTTCTTCCTTGCATCACTTCAGAGTTTCTTGAGCACTCAGCACTCCAATGGTACGACAGTTTCCTTACTCTCCCAACATATGCCCTAGTAATTTATAGTGTTCTCCAAAATGAAAATCTGGTTTGTGCTGAGTATATTCCCTTACTTAGGAACTTACTGCCAGAAATCGATGGTCTCTGTGGGTATGTAACATTGATGCTTGTGCCTGAAGGTTCATTCCAGTTTCTTAACAGAAGTCACCTCCCGTAATTTATTTGTTTCTGTTCGAAAAAATCATTTCAGACACTTTTGAAAATATTTTGTACATTACCCTTAGCAGTGCTCAAGTAAATCACTCCTGAGAACAAGAACCATACCAGAGCAGTTTACAACTCATCATAATAATTCAATCTTTTAATTTCAATGATTTGATTATTAAAACTGTTTATTAATTTAGTTTGTAGTTCACTAGCATTCAACTTGTCAACTTGAACCTAAAGTAAGCATAATTATACTGATATCATTTTTAGTGTTAATACATTAATAGTGTTTAACAATTATTCTAATTTAGACATATCTGAAAGTAAAAAGACAGACTCAATACTTTGTTATTGCGTTGTGCAAAGATTAAATGTTAATAACGGGTGTTGATATTACTAAGTTTATATAAAACAAATTATATTTCAGAATACAAAGTAATTCACATCAACGCAATATATTTAAAAAACTGTTTTTTTAAGTTAATTAAAATGGTAATAATTAAAACGGAGTGATGGTGAAATTTAGATGTGAATTAAGTTTTTATAAAACTTAATTGTAGCTGTTTAATTGAATTAATTAGGGTTTGTAACTGCAATGAAAATTCCCAAGAGTTTAAGATGAGAATAATTAAGCTATTGTTTATTATAAGAACTGATTAAGAGGAATAATTAATTGTGTGAACAAATTATTTTTTTAGGCTATGTTAAATGTTTACTTTATTTTATATAGGTACATGGGAAAAGTTCATTAAAAATAAAAATCAAGTAAACCACCTATGTAGGATTTTCCTGCAAAACACCAGACTTCGGTTTTGACAGAGTAGAGATACCTAACTCAAAATTTCCTCTTCTTCAATTGAGTAGTCTATCTCTTTTGCATGTACTGACAACTTTGTCAGAAAGAACCTGACATACTCTCTTCCACCTCCTCTTGTACTTTTTTTAACTTCAAGTGTTGATACAAATGTGTTTTCTTGACAGTGTTGGTGCAAGCAGTTTGTTAAAAAAAATTTTTGGCCACAATTTTGTTAGTAGTAGCTACTCTGCCATAAATAATCTAAAATTTAAATGTATTTTCTGTTTATTGACATATCAAAATTTTGAAACCTTTTAGATGAAATTACTCCGTAATAATTCTAAGTGTTATATTTATAAAGAAATTGTATTATATAAAATTAGGAATCAATCAGCAAAGATATTTTTGATTATATTACCTACAACATGCAGACAGATTAGCACAAGGACAGTAATTTTGTAAACACCAATTTTTTAGAGGCGGTGCTTAAAATGTGGAGATTCTTTTCAAAATTGGTGTTTAATTTGATCTAAACTTGATTTTCACATTTATAAAACTTTGTAATAAGCAGGGAAGTATGAAATAGACTTCTACTTTTAATAGAAATATTATTATTAGGCATCAGAGGTTGAGGTTAAAATATCTGTTTGATTTTATTTTTCATTAAAAGTTTGTAAGATAGGTATGATTGCTTAACCTTCACACATTATGGACTTTTAGTAATCAAACTTTTAAGGCAGACAGGAAGGAAGGTGAGAAGAGAAAAGAGTGGTCTTATCCTAGAGGAAAGCAGATCTGAAGGGTTATCCATTTTTCCGTTTAGTTGACTCAATATTTTTATCTTCAGATGTCTGGTGTGAGAAGGGCATGAGCAGAACTTTGCTGGCTCCATATCTTGCACCAGGATCCTTGATGTACATACCTTTTGGGCTCATAGAGACTTTAGAAAGAAATTCCATTGGACAATAGCTACACAAAGAACATAGAAACTACATTATCTGGATAGAAATAATAGGTCACCCTTTTAGTCTAACAATAATTTGTATAGTCTAACAACTGTTTACTTTTTCACGCCATAGAAAACATTATCACTAATATATAGTTCAGTATAATAAACTTCCGGAAATGATATTTTTTGCCATAATAAGAACTAAATTTTAATTGTAAGCCACTTTAATGAATAAGTCACTATCCTTAAACCTGTTAGTAGCGTTATAATACAAATGCCTGACAAGTTTAGGAGTTTTTCAGATTAAAATGAACTTTGCCTGAATGTGTGTGACTTTATCTGCATCTGAGAATGATGATATAGTTATGAAAATGTTATCTTAAAATAGAATTTTGTATGTAATTTTTTTCTTTCATTATTGAAAAAAAAAAATTTGTGAGAAGACTAAAAAATTATTTTTGAACTGTGTGTTTGGAAAAATGTATAATGCTTATGTACAATTTATTTCTAAGAATAACAACGATTGTGCCTAGTCAATTTTGCTATTAGTTCACATATTAATTTTACAAGTAATCTCAGCTGGTTACCTAACTGTATTATATTAATTATTTAATTAAAATGTCATGTTTTGATTTTACAGGGTGCCGAGATCTCGTAGTGTACATACAGTAGTTTCTCCTCATAGTAGGCCATCATCACCTTGTCCGTCTACAGTATCACAAAGTAATGGAGTACACAGAGCAAACAGTATCACACAGATTCAAGAGTCTCCTAGTTATTCTGCTTTCAGGGACATGTCATGGTAATAATACCACTCAATTTTTTTTATCCAAACTTACATTTTGTATTTGATAACACTTAAGTGCAGGCTTTTCTTCCAAATGTGATATCTAGCAAAATCATTTTATATCTCTCTTGAAAGCAATAATTTCACCTTGCTTGTTTAGTAATATTTGATGTCTCAGAACATCTGTGTAGATTATCTTACATGTGGTAAAAACTTGTGTTAATTAAGACTTGTACTAAATTCAAGTGTGTTTATTCGAGGTAAAAAAACTGACCATAACTTCGAAATAATTGGATGTGAATAATTTTGTTAAGTCTTAGAAGTGTAATTTGATGCATTATTAGTAAGTAACATGTTAATTCTATGGTCACTAGAGACATTGAAAATGATTGGTAACCATATGAAAGTACAATATGCTTTTCAAAACCTTTTGTAGTGGTAATTCCAGTCTCCGAAGAATTCCTAGAGGGAAGAAGGCCTCACCCATGTATGAGCTGGAATGGTTGATGCACAGATCTAAACAAAGGATGAAGCATGACCAGGGATCAGTAGAGGTAGAACTGAGCAAGTACATGTTTTCTCAATGGGAATATATCCAACAGTGTTTCAGTCGGAAATTACTCCCTGGAAAGTATGGGATATGTCTGATACAATTTTAAACATACATATAATACTAAGAAAGGATGTATGTATTTATAGTCGCACAGTTTTGGCAGCCTTGGATTCTAACAAAATTAATCTGGAATTGATTCAGAATCCTATAAAGGCTGAGGAGTTCAACAATGTTATGCTTTGCTTAGTTGCTAGAAGTACTGCTGTCTATGGGATTGAATCTGCAGATGTCCTGTTTAATAAAACATCTGCAATGAAACTCATTGACTCTGAGCTATTTTTTATGACATATCTAAGAGGCTGGCTTGCAGATCATCAACACTTGAGCTTAGAAATAGTTTGAGAGGAGGTGGAGATTTATTACAGGTTTAAGGATGATTAAACTTTGTTTCAACTTCCAAGCAATTTGCATCAGACCTTTTTTTCTTAGGTAGGGTTAATTACAAAGCATGGTTATCTAAGAAAAACGGTACACAGGATATTGACTGGAATCATTGTGCTGAAAATGTGGTCCGCAAAACACTTGATCTTTGAAAGTGGTCGATCAGGATAGGACTAATCTCTCAGTCTTTGACACAATTGTCAGGAAGGTTTTAAAGTTTGTGACACTATGAGTCTTTCTTAGGATATCTAGGGGAAAAACATCATCTTTTTAATCTTTTTGGATGGAATATGCCATTGTGCTTGATGTACTGATAGTAAAGAGCACTCATCTGAAGAAAACATATGATAATTTCCTATACATATTTTAACATTGGTAGTTAGTAAGATAACAAGACTCCTCTCTTACCAAGTTTTGTTAAATATTATGAGGATTTTAAAAATAAAGCTTCGTAACGAGCAACTAAAATAGTTTAGTAAAAATAGGATGATCAAATCAGGCCAACTGTTTTGGCTTTAAGATGATACATATAAATGTCTGATATTCACCATTCATCAGATATAACTGAAATGAAAAGTTATTCAAATTATTTGAGATGCATGCAAAATAATTTTGCAATCCAAATGCATAATCTAATAATAGAATAAGATTTTAGTGTGTTCAAATTAACTCATGTCTGCTAGAGCATATAAATATAATAAAGTGTATGTTATCATGGGAACGAGATCACTTTGAAAACTACAGTTCTCTAATTTACATTTTCCCCATCCTATCTCGATGCCTTTCATATTCATTGTATTTAATTATAACCTATGTATTATTAATAAATTACATATTGGTTTAGAGTTCAGCTCATAAGTTTTTCTCATGGTTTTGTTTACTATCATTATAACATTTTAATTTCCCACAACACTGTTATTTAAATGCAGTAGATGTGATAACATTTCACTTTTAGATAATAATGTGAAGTTATTAATTTCTAAGTAAATCGTTTCATGTAGCAATTAAATGAAAGCTATCTGTCTGAGAGCTTTATGGTTACTTGTGAATGAGACTATTATGTTTTTTATTTCATTGAAATCTAACATTTTACTTTCTGTATAGAATTTATCTAAATTTTGTGACTTAAAGAATGTGTTGTTAAAACTGTGTTTAGTCGTTTCAGCATATAAATATTTAAAATTACAAAAGGTTTTATTTGAATATTTATAAATAAGTTTTATATTGTTGTAAGAGAAACTACTCAGTTGTGTAATTCAATATGTGTGTGCAACCATTATATAATAGATGTTGAAATTATACTGCATCCTGTAAATCTGAAGTCATTCTTCTTCCTGACGGCATCCAGCACTAAGTATTATAGATGACCTGATGTCCATTAAAAACCATCATTATAAATGACCAGAGATTTCTTGTTTGTAAGTACTGCGAATAGACCACTCCTATTGAAGACCATTCATTGTGCAATGTTTCTTTTCCCTAGTTAAGTACTGTTCATTGGAGTAAAATGTCCTCCAATGTTTCTTCTGTCTCCCAACAGGTAGTGTACAATGGTGAATAACACAAGTGAAAGCAGTGAAGATATTGCCTCATCATGACGTGACCTGTTGTTGCTCTTACTGCAAATGACGCTACAGTACGAGACACTTCTCTGTATATATTTCCAAATGTGATAGTTTCAACTGAAAGCTGAACAAAGTTAGTTATGCTCCTCCAGCAGCATAGCTGAATTCACTTTTTTACAATAAGATAGTGAATATTATTATGGTAGGTTTAGTGATATTGCAGCTGTACGTTTTGCTTTCACATCTGCGTCTTCATTCCCTCATAGTGAGCAGTAATCCATTGGAACACAGTTTGATTGTTTCTTTATCATTATTTTGAGAGGAAGGAATTAATCTTCTTGATTCTGAATGCATAATCAGTTGGTGTGGACCACCCTAACTTGCAAGGTAGATTTAAAGTCTGTTGGACTGATAGACATATCAGAGCTGCAATAATCACCAACATATTTATATTGATCTGCTTGATCTTGCATTTACAGGGGCAAGTATTTTTCTTTGATTATGTATACAGAATCTAACAACCCATTCATGAATAGTTTTACACATTCTTCATAATTTGCGTAGATAATTTACAATGATTCTACTTTCAAACGTATCACATCTCCTTCCTTTGTGAGTCTTGAGGAGAGATCTACCTTTTATAATACATCGATCCACTATCTTGGAGGATCTCTATAACTAAGCACTTTGTTTAGCTATCTATGTTTCTCTAAAAGTGAGGCTAAATTTATAGGAAATAAATTTTTACTGACATTGTTACAATAACGAATATATATTTTAAAAACCATTTAGTTTTAACTTCTTCTAATCTACATAATTACGAGAATAATTTGGGTAATTTTTTTAAGTAAGAAACATTTATTACAGGTCTCAGAAAGTTTAAAAAAAAATTCAACTGACCATACTAACTAGCCATTTATTTATTTTTCTAAGTAATCTCCAAGGCGATCAAAGAACTTGTTGAGTCGAAGCAGAAATTTGTTGATCTCTTCTTCATAGAAATCTGCCATGACAGAGGAACGCCCATACACTTGTGTTCATTTGTAAGCATTCTTGAACCTAACTGCCACAAATCTTCTTGTACTTGAGCTTACAGAAATCATGTCATAAATTACAAATCATGAAACTTGAGTGAAAGCCTTATGTTTTTCATTAATAGTGAAGCTCCTGTTTCCACAAATATGCATTGAGCTATGTTTGTCAAGACCTCAGTTGGCCATCTGAATAATGACTCATCATGAACATCAGTTATTCTCTCATTCATAAATTGCTTCACCATACACATCCACAAGTTGTTGATGATTTTCAGTAGGATGAATATTTTGTGCTTTCAAAAAACGGATCACACAACACACTTCACATTCATTGACATCAGTGATTGACATAGTGTTTTAAAATATAATGTAAACAAACAACTAATACATGCAGAATCACATTGAAAACTTGATGGGAACATGTAGAAAGTGCCTGACTTTTAAACTGCTCTAGTCTGCCAAGTTGTGCAGTTACAGTGTGTGAACAGTTCTTACAAAAGAATGACCCTTGTACATAGTATAGTAATTAAAATTCAATTTTTCTATTTTGTGTAGGTTTAAAGATTTTAATTATGTTCCTTATGATTAATAATGTCATTTATTTACTTTTCATACTCAGTGTATGTTGTAGGCATACAGGAAAACATTGATTTCTATATTTTTAATAATAATTCTCATATGTGTTGACTTATAGAATTGCATTCAAATATTTTAATAATGGATGATACCAGGGCTATCCAGAAAGTAACAGACGTTTTGAAATAAAATATAAACAAAGTGAAAAAAACAAATTTTTATTATATACATTTTGAAGGTAAACTCTTAAGCTATTTTTCTACATAATCGCCATATAAATTAAGGCATTTATCATAACATGGTACAAGCTTTTCAATGCCCTCTTTGTAGAAATCTGCCGCCTGCGAGTTCAACCACTGGTTAATTTATTGGTTTCCACCGGCATGGAGTTCAGCATCAGTGTCAAAGCATTGCGTAGCGAGCCATGTCTTCATCACTGGGAACAGATGGTAATCGCTCGGCGCCAAATCCTGGCTGTACGGCGGATGATTGAAAACTTCCCATCCAAAACCGTCCAAGAGCTCTTGAGTACGCTTGGCCGTGTGTGGACGGGCGTTGTCATGGAAAAACAAAACTTTCCCGCTAAGTTTTCCCCGATGCTTGTTTTGTATCACGTATCTTAATTTTTGAAGTGTTTCACAATACCTCTCTGAATTGATTGTTTGGCTCCGTTCAAGAAAGTCAACGAAATTCACAACTGGCGGGATTTTCAATCACAGCGCTCATTTTCAAACTCCACTGTATAAAAAAATACAATAGGAACGATGCTCTAGCTACCACGACTGGTTGCGTACTCAGTGTAGAAACATTCTGACGCCAAGATGGCGGCGCTCGCCCCACCCACTGCCGTGCCAGTACAAAAGTCTGTTACTTTCTGGATCGCTCACGTATAATATGTTATATATGTAGTTATGGTCTTGTCATCGTTGTTATTGTCCCCTGTTTATAAGTATGACTGCAGCAACAAATATGAATATAGAGAATTACAATTTGTTATGTAGGTTTCTTTTGCATCCATGTTCAAAATAATTAAATTTAAAATAAATCCAATTTCAAATTTCAAAGTAGCACCAATTTGAAATATTTTTTCCCTATATAAATTGATTATTTATCTTAAAAAGAAAACCAAATCCTGGTTTTTTAAAGAAAAATGATATTATTATTAGTTGATCCCTTCCAGGATGAATTGTTGACTTGAGCATATCAAGTGTAGGTAACTATAAGCATAATTTTAAGTTGCAATAACACGGAATAGATAAAGTAGATACAATTTTTAAACCTTCAGCCCATGGTTGGTTGGTCTAGTGGCTAGAGCTCTCGTCTTTTATGAAAAAGGTTCTGGCTTTGACTTCTTAAGCCCAGGCTGTTTAAAATAGTTTCGGTGTTGATCCACCATTGTGAGTTAAATTGGGGGGTACAATTAGTAGAGAATCCTGATTATATAACCTAGAATTACAATAACAGTGTGTTGACCACACATGATCCGATGTGAAACCCATAACAGCCTATTTCATTTCATTTCTTTTTTTTTCTTTTCTTTTCTTTTTTTTAAATATAATTTCCAATTTAAATTATAGATTTCACTTTATCTATATTTTGTTTTACCAGTTTTAAACCTATAATTTAAAATCTAGGGGAAAAATTATTTTTTTGTAGCCTTTACCAAGTAATGAAGTTTTGCTATAAATATTTTTGTATGGATATAATCACCAAATAAATAAAAAACCTCAACCGAATTTAGATGTAATGTTTGAGCTTTATTTGGTTTTTCAATGTCATTTAATTTTAAAAATCAACCTATTTTATACTAGATTCAATTTACAGCAAGATTTTTAACCACCTTACAAATTGTATTAATCTGATATCCATAAAAATATAATTTTAATTAGCCAATTCATAGCTACAGTATATTTAATTTAACAGTATTAATAGAGCATTTCTTAAGCTCATAATATTTATTTTAAAGTATATAAATTTTTTGGCTTTAAGATGATACATATAAATGTCTGATATTCACCATTCATCAGATATAACTGAAATGAAAAGTTATTCAAATTATTTGAGATGCATGCAAAATAATTTTGCAATCCAAATGCATAATCTAATAATAGAATAAGATTTTAGTGTGTTCAAATTAACTCATGTCTGCTAGAGCATATAAATATAATAAAGTGTATGTTATCATGGGAACGAGATCACTTTGAAAACTACAGTTCTCTAATTTACATTTTCCCCATCCTATCTCGATGCCTTTCATATTCATTGTATTTAATTATAACCTATGTATTATTAATAAATTACATATTGGTTTAGAGTTCAGCTCATAAGTTTTTCTCATGGTTTTGTTTACTATCATTATAACATTTTAATTTCCCACAACACTGTTATTTAAATGCAGTAGATGTGATAACATTTCACTTTTAGATAATAATGTGAAGTTATTAATTTCTAAGTAAATCGTTTCATGTAGCAATTAAATGAAAGCTATCTGTCTGAGAGCTTTATGGTTACTTGTGAATGAGACTATTATGTTTTTTATTTCATTGAAATCTAACATTTTACTTTCTGTATAGAATTTATCTAAATTTTGTGACTTAAAGAATGTGTTGTTAAAACTGTGTTTAGTCGTTTCAGCATATAAATATTTAAAATTACAAAAGGTTTTATTTGAATATTTATAAATAAGTTTTATATTGTTGTAAGAGAAACTACTCAGTTGTGTAATTCAATATGTGTGTGCAACCATTATATAATAGATGTTGAAATTATACTGCATCCTGTAAATCTGAAGTCATTCTTCTTCCTGACGGCATCCAGCACTAAGTATTATAGATGACCTGATGTCCATTAAAAACCATCATTATAAATGACCAGAGATTTCTTGTTTGTAAGTACTGCGAATAGACCACTCCTATTGAAGACCATTCATTGTGCAATGTTTCTTTTCCCTAGTTAAGTACTGTTCATTGGAGTAAAATGTCCTCCAATGTTTCTTCTGTCTCCCAACAGGTAGTGTACAATGGTGAATAACACAAGTGAAAGCAGTGAAGATATTGCCTCATCATGACGTGACCTGTTGTTGCTCTTACTGCAAATGACGCTACAGTACGAGACACTTCTCTGTATATATTTCCAAATGTGATAGTTTCAACTGAAAGCTGAACAAAGTTAGTTATGCTCCTCCAGCAGCATAGCTGAATTCACTTTTTTACAATAAGATAGTGAATATTATTATGGTAGGTTTAGTGATATTGCAGCTGTACGTTTTGCTTTCACATCTGCGTCTTCATTCCCTCATAGTGAGCAGTAATCCATTGGAACACAGTTTGATTGTTTCTTTATCATTATTTTGAGAGGAAGGAATTAATCTTCTTGATTCTGAATGCATAATCAGTTGGTGTGGACCACCCTAACTTGCAAGGTAGATTTAAAGTCTGTTGGACTGATAGACATATCAGAGCTGCAATAATCACCAACATATTTATATTGATCTGCTTGATCTTGCATTTACAGGGGCAAGTATTTTTCTTTGATTATGTATACAGAATCTAACAACCCATTCATGAATAGTTTTACACATTCTTCATAATTTGCGTAGATAATTTACAATGATTCTACTTTCAAACGTATCACATCTCCTTCCTTTGTGAGTCTTGAGGAGAGATCTACCTTTTATAATACATCGATCCACTATCTTGGAGGATCTCTATAACTAAGCACTTTGTTTAGCTATCTATGTTTCTCTAAAAGTGAGGCTAAATTTATAGGAAATAAATTTTTACTGACATTGTTACAATAACGAATATATATTTTAAAAACCATTTAGTTTTAACTTCTTCTAATCTACATAATTACGAGAATAATTTGGGTAATTTTTTTAAGTAAGAAACATTTATTACAGGTCTCAGAAAGTTTAAAAAAAAATTCAACTGACCATACTAACTAGCCATTTATTTATTTTTCTAAGTAATCTCCAAGGCGATCAAAGAACTTGTTGAGTCGAAGCAGAAATTTGTTGATCTCTTCTTCATAGAAATCTGCCATGACAGAGGAACGCCCATACACTTGTGTTCATTTGTAAGCATTCTTGAACCTAACTGCCACAAATCTTCTTGTACTTGAGCTTACAGAAATCATGTCATAAATTACAAATCATGAAACTTGAGTGAAAGCCTTATGTTTTTCATTAATAGTGAAGCTCCTGTTTCCACAAATATGCATTGAGCTATGTTTGTCAAGACCTCAGTTGGCCATCTGAATAATGACTCATCATGAACATCAGTTATTCTCTCATTCATAAATTGCTTCACCATACACATCCACAAGTTGTTGATGATTTTCAGTAGGATGAATATTTTGTGCTTTCAAAAAACGGATCACACAACACACTTCACATTCATTGACATCAGTGATTGACATAGTGTTTTAAAATATAATGTAAACAAACAACTAATACATGCAGAATCACATTGAAAACTTGATGGGAACATGTAGAAAGTGCCTGACTTTTAAACTGCTCTAGTCTGCCAAGTTGTGCAGTTACAGTGTGTGAACAGTTCTTACAAAAGAATGACCCTTGTACATAGTATAGTAATTAAAATTCAATTTTTCTATTTTGTGTAGGTTTAAAGATTTTAATTATGTTCCTTATGATTAATAATGTCATTTATTTACTTTTCATACTCAGTGTATGTTGTAGGCATACAGGAAAACATTGATTTCTATATTTTTAATAATAATTCTCATATGTGTTGACTTATAGAATTGCATTCAAATATTTTAATAATGGATGATACCAGGGCTATCCAGAAAGTAACAGACGTTTTGAAATAAAATATAAACAAAGTGAAAAAAACAAATTTTTATTATATACATTTTGAAGGTAAACTCTTAAGCTATTTTTCTACATAATCGCCATATAAATTAAGGCATTTATCATAACATGGTACAAGCTTTTCAATGCCCTCTTTGTAGAAATCTGCCGCCTGCGAGTTCAACCACTGGTTAATTTATTGGTTTCCACCGGCATGGAGTTCAGCATCAGTGTCAAAGCATTGCGTAGCGAGCCATGTCTTCATCACTGGGAACAGATGGTAATCGCTCGGCGCCAAATCCTGGCTGTACGGCGGATGATTGAAAACTTCCCATCCAAAACCGTCCAAGAGCTCTTGAGTACGCTTGGCCGTGTGTGGACGGGCGTTGTCATGGAAAAACAAAACTTTCCCGCTAAGTTTTCCCCGATGCTTGTTTTGTATCACGTATCTTAATTTTTGAAGTGTTTCACAATACCTCTCTGAATTGATTGTTTGGCTCCGTTCAAGAAAGTCAACGAAATTCACAACTGGCGGGATTTTCAATCACAGCGCTCATTTTCAAACTCCACTGTATAAAAAAATACAATAGGAACGATGCTCTAGCTACCACGACTGGTTGCGTACTCAGTGTAGAAACATTCTGACGCCAAGATGGCGGCGCTCGCCCCACCCACTGCCGTGCCAGTACAAAAGTCTGTTACTTTCTGGATCGCTCACGTATAATATGTTATATATGTAGTTATGGTCTTGTCATCGTTGTTATTGTCCCCTGTTTATAAGTATGACTGCAGCAACAAATATGAATATAGAGAATTACAATTTGTTATGTAGGTTTCTTTTGCATCCATGTTCAAAATAATTAAATTTAAAATAAATCCAATTTCAAATTTCAAAGTAGCACCAATTTGAAATATTTTTTCCCTATATAAATTGATTATTTATCTTAAAAAGAAAACCAAATCCTGGTTTTTTAAAGAAAAATGATATTATTATTAGTTGATCCCTTCCAGGATGAATTGTTGACTTGAGCATATCAAGTGTAGGTAACTATAAGCATAATTTTAAGTTGCAATAACACGGAATAGATAAAGTAGATACAATTTTTAAACCTTCAGCCCATGGTTGGTTGGTCTAGTGGCTAGAGCTCTCGTCTTTTATGAAAAAGGTTCTGGCTTTGACTTCTTAAGCCCAGGCTGTTTAAAATAGTTTCGGTGTTGATCCACCATTGTGAGTTAAATTGGGGGGTACAATTAGTAGAGAATCCTGATTATATAACCTAGAATTACAATAACAGTGTGTTGACCACACATGATCCGATGTGAAACCCATAACAGCCTATTTCATTTCATTTCTTTTTTTTTCTTTTCTTTTCTTTTTTTTAAATATAATTTCCAATTTAAATTATAGATTTCACTTTATCTATATTTTGTTTTACCAGTTTTAAACCTATAATTTAAAATCTAGGGGAAAAATTATTTTTTTGTAGCCTTTACCAAGTAATGAAGTTTTGCTATAAATATTTTTGTATGGATATAATCACCAAATAAATAAAAAACCTCAACCGAATTTAGATGTAATGTTTGAGCTTTATTTGGTTTTTCAATGTCATTTAATTTTAAAAATCAACCTATTTTATACTAGATTCAATTTACAGCAAGATTTTTAACCACCTTACAAATTGTATTAATCTGATATCCATAAAAATATAATTTTAATTAGCCAATTCATAGCTACAGTATATTTAATTTAACAGTATTAATAGAGCATTTCTTAAGCTCATAATATTTATTTTAAAGTATATAAATTTTTTGTTTCATCAACCATTTTTAAAAGTGATCAATTTCTTTGTAGGAGAGTTCCTAGAGGAGTAACAGTCGATGAAGTACCTCCGGAGAAGTTGTCGCAAGAAGCTTTCCGTCTCTTACGTACAGTACAGAGTTTGCTGGGTACTCGAGAACCTGATTTGGCACAAAGACTTACTCCAGTTCCTGGTGCATGTTCTGACATTGTTAGAGGAGATTCTAGAAACAGTACCTGGGTAAGTGTAAATATAACTTCGTGGTTACTCTAGTAAAGAGCGAAACTAAAGGGGGAGGGACGAGAAGGTAGCTGGGTGGGTGAGATATCTTAGGCATTATATGTCTCAAAGTAGGCTTATAGATTTTCTCTCATTTAGCTATTTCTCTAGAATATATGATATGCAGACAAGAGAGATTCATATAATGTTTATTATTTAATCTCATAAATTCATTATATCTGATATTGTAATTATTGTATGTTAATAAATAGTAATTTTTAACATCACCTTTATCAAAATATTACATCTTTTTCTATGATTTTTAATTTATTTGTGTGTTTTAATTACCTTGTCATGTCTTGTAAATGACTACAATTATTTTTTTTTGCCCTACATTTTTACAATTGTTTTCGTAGTTTCAACTATTTTCTAAGATTAAATTATATTATTTACATTGAGTAATCTTTTTAACAACACACCGATCACCAAAGTTTTGAGTTTTAAACCTTATGTTAAATGATAATTATTTTCTGCAATTTACAACATATTAGTAATTTTATCATGTTTCCAATATTTCCCTCAATTGGTAATGTTACTACTTTTCTGAATTTGTTAAAAGAAAAAGATTTTGAACAATTAATTCATTTTTTCAGGAACAAGTATTTGAAGGATCCATTGGCTATCGAAATGTTAAATTTCCATGCAAATAGAAACTTAAATAAAAAAATCCTGTAACTGGAAAATATATATACTACATTACCTGAGTATGTGATAGTTTAAAATACTGAAGAATTACAGTGCTTTTATGATACAGTCTCAATCTTCAGATTCCCAAAAAGTTAAAAACACAATACATCATAATATTTGATTTAAAAGGTGATAGTTAGATACTGTTAGAACCATGATTATATTATCACAAGTTATTATATTTCCTAAGAAAGTGAGGTGTATTTGCTTCTTTTCTTTCAGCATTTCACTATAAATTTTCATTTAAGTTTCTTTCGGTTCGGGAATGAGGCATTTCAGAACCATTGTAAGGACACGTTTTTCACATTCATATTTTTGTATAAGATCTGATGAACAATTTCATGCCAATTTCAGCAACTGCCTGTATGCTTAGGTGATAATTTTTCAAACAATTCTACCAACTATTATTTGAAGGTTGATGATGGTTTTTAATGCTCGAGGATGATCAGGATGATCAACGTATGAATCTTCTTCTCCAATCATTGCCTTTCTAAGCTGAATACATGATGAGCACTCAGTTATGAAATGAAATATTATAATGTTACTAAATGTAATATGAAAGTTATTACCAAAATCAGGAATTTTACTTACATTTTTACTTAACAAAAAAAAAATCCCTTTAACCTAATAACAAGCCTACATAAACATAATATAAATGTAAAATTTTAAGTTTCAAAGACGATTATTAACATCAGATTTCTTTTTACTTTCTTTTGCAAAACTAAAAACAATATTGTCTTTAGCTTGAAAATAGTTCTAAGCCTATTCATCAGCATTCATCTTCATGTACAATTCTAAAAACTCCTCCAGTGCATATGGAATCATTGCCATCAGGTCTGCTTTCTTCTCTTTTTTGATTAAAATAGGTCCTTCATAGAGCCTTGGAAATCTTGCTACTTTTACAGGTGGGAGCTTGACGTTCCTTCTTCCTTTTGCTTTCTTACCAAGGCAATGGGTGGTCCATGGTTGTAGAATGTTATGAGATGTTCTTGCATGCAATGAAGTTGGATCATCATGTGTTAATCTAAACCAGACGTAATGAGTTATCTGAAATGCACTTGGCCTTAGTGAGTAGGGCAATAGAGAACCTGTTCAAAATCAACACAAAAACAAATTATTGTGTTTTTGATAACTTTACCTGTCTTTCCATCATTTGCCAAAGTCATGTATGCACTATCTGCTCTAGCTAGATAGTAACCGACTATCTATTTAATTGCCTTAGCTAATTTCATTTCAATAAAAGAGAGTCACAAAGTTCACCAGTGTCTGATGGAGGGACACCAAATCTTAAAATGAACTTATGTTATAAATATCTCAATAACAGTGTAAAGTAACTTGAATATATGTATACTTTTCCTTAAAAAGATCTGGAATCCGGTTTGGTCGATTTTCATGTTGCATGACCATCATTCAACAGTTCGTTAAACTTATTTTTTTTACTAACATCTGAATTCTATGAGAAGTTATCTGATAAATGTGACACAAAGTCTTTCTGCAAAGTCTGAGTGAGGAGCCATCAGCTTTTACATAATTTTGTACAGTACAATCTCTATTAGAACATTTTTCACTCACCTTGATGGCGCTTTACTTCATCAATCACCAGACAAACGTGATTTAGATACAATGTTTAGTCATTGTAGTCTAGTTTTAGTAGTCCTTGAACATCGAGACCATGTCTTCATATTTTCCCACATTGATATTGGCAGCTGAAGACTCTCCCCAAAACAAAAAAAATTATGAAAATAAAAAAATAAAAAATCTCTACTTAAAAACATTATAAAATAAGTTTGGTTATGATCAAAATTACTGCTAGTTATCAAATGATTGTTCAAAATTTGTATTATATTTTGGACCATTGTATTGTCAAATACGATTTTAATTAAATAAATATGAGTTTAAAAATACAAACTACCAATAAGTAATATATACTGTCTTATGATAAACAATATTTGTTCACAAGGCGTTTATAATGTTACTGCACTCACCTCACGTGGAGGAAGTTTTCCTAATACAGGGGTTTTTTTTGGTCAGGTAAGATTCTCCTTTCGTTTAGAAAATTTCCTGGACCAATTTGTAATATTAATTTTCTGTCTTTTACTTCGGTTCAGACGGCAATAGACCAAGGAACAGTGAAGTGGACATCGTTGAATGCTTAGAACGTTACTGCAAATAGAGGTCCAAAACTGGTGGTATTCCACCTGTCCTAGTTTGCCAACTTGAGAGATTTCAACATAGAAATATCCTACACTATTACTGGTGGGAATAATTCAACTGTGAAACGTCACACCTAACTTACCAGTAGCTTTCTCATACCCAAATGTTCATGGAGAATATTAAAAACATGTTCCTCTGAGATATTTATCTATCCTGCAT
The DNA here is from genome assembly GCA_963513935.1 of Aphrophora alni. NCBI lineage: Eukaryota > Metazoa > Arthropoda > Insecta > Hemiptera > Aphrophoridae > Aphrophora > Aphrophora alni. The sequence continues at coordinate 19,896,104 of OY740766.1, read as the reverse complement.
ATCTTTACTTGACAGCGGTGTAATGAAATAACATGGATTTTAGTTGATTTGATCATGGATTTATTGATCATCTCATTAGTTGTGATTTCATTCCAAAGTTCTGGACACTTAACATCATTCATGTTTTTACAACAACAATACAATTCAGTAAATTACTAGTAAACTATTTCATGTGACTTAGTAGTCCCAATAATACCTTTTTAGCTTTTTCTAGGTTTAGTCATTGTTTTTCCGTACAAAAATTATTGATTTATATACACACATAATTTACGTTCTTCCTTGGCAGCAAAAATCACAAATTTATTTGCCTTTGTTGAACATAGTCAAAAATGTTCTATTAGACAAATCTTTTTTGAAACTTTGTATGTGTACAGTACCTAAATAAGATGGCAAACATCATAAATAAAATGAAACTTGTGATTTGAGCACCATTTCTCATTAAACATTTCTCATTTTGTTATCAAGCAGCTCTCATTTACCAAAGTTTGAAGTGCTTTATAAAATCGGCTGTTTCACTTGTCAGGGACTACCAACTCATACATAGTCACAAGTATTGTTATGTTATATTTCTTTGTGTTTGTAATATAACCTAAAGAGTTGTGATAGCAACTGATCCTTGAAATACTTGTGAAATATAGTGATATGTTTTTATTGTAGATATTGACAATAATAAGGTTAGAAATCGTTACAATTCAGTAGAAGGTGTAGTGTTTGGGAGGACTAAAAGTATAGGATTTATACCCATGGTTTATTATTTTTCCTTCTTAAAATGTTCATCGAAGAATAAATGTTCAGACGTTTTAAAATTAAGATCATTCGTGATGTAGAGCGTGACTTCTTAAAATATTTTCCGAGTCTTTTACTTCCTTAAATTCTCTTCTTCATGGATGTGCCTTGGGATTAGTTGAAGACTCGAAGTGATAGTGTATATCTCAAGATATAGTTCATTTTCAAGATTTTGTAAATTTCCAGTTCATTTTAACGATCAAGTAAAAAATGTTTATTTCTAGTTGGTCGGGAGTTGCAGTTCATTGCTCCAGAGTTCGTGTGGAGGACAACGTAAGTCTCTTGATTCTTCTTCTTGTTCTTCTCAAGCACCTCTGCAATGTGCAGGTGATGAAGTAGAAGTTGAATGTGAAGAAGTACCAAGAACCGAAGCAGGCAACTCAAGCACACCGCAACTCAGCGTTGGTTCAACAGAAGACGAGAGTGGATTTTCTTCAATGAGCAGTTTCCATGAAGTAGGTCTTCCTGAGATCCGTAGCTATCCAGAAGTTGGTCTTCCAATTGTCGAATCAGGGCACAGACGTTGGAGTTCTACACCCGTCTCATCAAACACATCTTACTGTGCTCCGGGAGAATCTATACGGGTGTTATGGGTGTGACATCCATTCACATGAATTGGACAATAAAAAAAATAAAAATCTTTATAAGACAAAGAATCAAACAATTTAGTCGTGCCTCAGACTCTTTACGTAAATGGATTATATAGGGTGCTGTGTGCCTTTTTTTGTGTGTTTTTTGTTGCTAATTTTAAAGGTCACACTGGTGCCATGTAATTTTTCAGACGTGCTCAGATTTAATCGACAAAATAAGTAAAGGTATCTGTAATCGTTTAATTTGATTATTTATTAGAATGGTAGGTGTTTCCTGTTTCAAATATGTACACCAATTAGTATACTTTATTTTGAATCGGTAAATTAATTTTCTTGTAAGTTAATTGCAGAAACAAAGCATAATTTTACTCCATTAACAATGTGATTTAATATTGTAAATTCAAAATACATAAGTCTTTTATTTGAAACTGAAATAGATTTGAAAATTCTTTTACATTTTTAACAAATCCAATGAAAGAATCCAGCACAATATTCGCTACTGAAAACAACCTTAGTTGACAATTTGTAGGTCTTCTGGTAAGTTAAAAATAATGTTTTGTAATTTTTTCGTTTTTCGAAACAGAATATCATACATTTTGTAGGTTATGAAGTAATCATAGTCATCAATATATTCATGAGATTATTTTGACTTTTTAAATGTCTTGCTTATTCTCCACCACTGTGTTATAATAAAGCTAACTGCACAAATACAGCTACTACATTCATAATTTTATAGTTGTGTTTTTAACTTCATTTTTTTAAATAAGTTTTTCTCTTCGTTTTCATTGAAATATATACAAATCTCAGAATATTACTATTAAATTGAGTTAAGTGTTTCGAAATATTAAAAACAAAATTTTTAATTTGCTCAGTTTAGAAAAAAAAGTTTACACTCGAGTATATAATATTGTTCAAACTTAGCCATCTTGTAATCTTACATTTTATATTGTTATTATTATTACTACTATTTTTAATTTCAAATTTATATTTAACAAATTAATTCTTCAATGTTTTAAAACAATATTTGTATGAAATTAATCTGTTACCTTCATTTGTGTTAAATTTTTGTTGAATTCTACATTAAATTTTCAATTGAATATTTTTGCATTCTTAATTTATTTTCGTATTATCTCGATTTTCCTTTAAATATAGTGAAATTTTTCAATGTTACTTTTATCACGGACATTGGATTGGATATGTTTTTATAAATTCCACTAGAAAATTTATCCTCCTCATCAATGAAATCTGTTTCATCATTTGACTTCTGGATATGTCAATTAGAAATTTCAACTAGAATTCTTCTTCTTGATAAGACCTGCAGTATGCGTATGAGATTACCTGACCAGAAGTCATCAACATGCTCGTCCAATTTCATATTTCCTTAATGTCCGATAATAGCTTCTAGCAAAAGTGTAAAAACTATAAAGGATTACAAATATATATAATAAAGGATTACAATGCTATGTTATCAACAAAAAATCTACGAGAAACTGATATTGCAAAAAGTTAAAACTAGTGGAAAACGGTGTGGATTTAGACAGATCATGGTCAGGAAAGGAGGTATGGTCAAGACACTGACAAATTTTATTGGTATAAAGAAAACTTATACAAGATGCAGAGAAAAAATATATGAAGATGGGTTTAGGAAGAGGAAGAATTAGTGAAGGAATTATAGAGACCATAAAAAAAGTTTATGAAAAGTGCAAACATTTTGTAGAATAGAAGAGAAATATTCTGATCAGTTCTAAATTGAAGGAGTAGTGAAAAAGAAAGTATTGTACCACATTTAGTTTTTAATGGATGAAGTATAAGGCCATACAAAAGGTTGATAGTATTTATAGGTATCACGAAACTGAGGAGGAATTGGAGAGAAAACTAGCCAAATGGGTGATGACATTTTAGAATGGGTACAGGATTGGATATAAATTTAGAAAAGAGTAAGATGTTGAAGTTGAACAGCAAAAATGAAAACAAAAAGGGGGAAAAATGGAAGGAAAGGATCTGGAAAGAGTAGCGAAGTTCAATTACCTAGAAAGTAGAAAACCACAAATGGTAAGGTACAAGAAGAGAAGAGACAATAGATTTGAAAGCATGACTGGGTTTACAACATGCAGTATAATATTGGGTTGAAAAATAGACAAAGAAGTCAATACAATGATGTATTAAATGTAATAATTTTAACATTTATTTCAGAGACATGGATGTGGGCGAAGAATTATCTGAGCAGACTGTAGGTGACAGAAGAAATTTTTGAGCAGATTTGAAAATGTTACAAAAATGGATAGTCTAAGGAATGAATACCTTCAGCATAGAGTCAAGGTTGAATCACTGAAAGACCAATTAAGAGGAAACGTTTGCGCGTTTTGAGTACTTAATGAGGATGGACAAAATCGGAATGTCTATAAGAATAGGAAAGCAAAGAAGACCTATGGAAAGGTCATGAAATTGTAGAAAGTTCAAATTCAAAAGAATATGCAAGCCAAGAGAGTCGACTGGAGATGAGTTGTGATGGTGATAGCTTCTAGTAAACTATTCTTGGATAAAACTGAGAATAACATAGTCATTTGATACCCAATAAACTATGGCTGTCTTATTATTAGAGATTACATACCATTCTTTTCACATTTAGTATTTACGTTTAATTTAGATCACATAAAGGATTCCTCTAAGATTAGTTCTTAAGTAAAAAGTCAAGCCCATTACATAGAGTAGCTATGAATTGTTTTTATTGATATGTTTCAAACACATTTTATTAATCAAATGTTAAGGTATAATTTATAAACAAGATTAGTACAAAATGTCTAAAAATGTTATTAAAATATAAACCGAGATAAGTAAGGTTCATAAGGATTTAGCCCTGGTGAGTAAAAATACTAAGCATAAAACCTAGTTTGTGTGTCTTGTTCAATGAAAGATGACAGGTAAGTTTTGCTAGTGGCGGAATATTCTCTTTGCTTCGCTTATATCAGCTTTAGACTCCTATATTCAGCTGCAATGATTGTGAGTTTGATCAAATTAAGGCAAATACCCACCCATCCTGATTTCTTGGTAAATAATAAGGAAAAAAGTAAAAAACTTCTAATCCATATTTGGTGTTATGCTATTGCATTTAGACATTCTCTTTTCTTGGAATTCATCTATAAAACATTTAATTAACCTTTAAATATTCTAATACTTTTAAAATTTTTAAAGTATGCAATATATTAGGACAAAATTAACGTGAAATATAATATACCTATTAAGAGGAACTGTGATCTATCATTATACAGGGTTATCATAAAAGAATGGTGGGGTTTGATTAACTCACAGTAGAGAAATTTTGTGGTGGTGTATTGATATCACTGACAGCGTATAACCCAAAAGTTTGTTTAAAAGCTGTTGTAACCTCAAAATTAGTTCTTGCATTGTTGTGTTAGTGTGTGTTGTGTTTTCTGGAGTGTTCTGTGATATTATTGAGTGATATTTCTGGAGTGTGATATTATGTTCACTAATAAAGAAAAAGCAAACTGTATTTTGTTGCTAGCTGAATTCAAGTCTATAATTTCAGTGCAACGTGCATTTCGACATGAAAATGGAAAAGATCCACCACATGAAAATAACATACAGCATTGGTTTAAACCATTCAAAGAAACTGGATCAGTTCAAAAGCAGAAATCATAATAATTTTTTTAGACAAAGCTACATTCCATATCAATGGGTCAGTTAACAGACACAATTCACGCATATGGGGATCTGAAAACTCACGCACAATTTTTGAGAAAATATGGGACTCGCCTAAAGTTAATGTTTGGTGTGATATGATGAAAAATCGTCTGATAGGGCCTTTCTTTTTTGCTGAAAAGACAATTAATGGAATTAATTGGGTATCTCTATATATTAATCAATTATTGTTTTTGCTCAGCTGGATGAACTCGAAAACATTCAATAACTTCATTTCCAACAAGATGGCACACCCCAGCACTTTAGTGCATTTTTCACAGACACTTTGAATGAAAAGATTGGACATTGATGGTTAGGCCGACAAGGACCTATACTCTGGCCTCCAAGGAGTCCAGAACTGACACCTAGCTGCGATTTCTTGTTGTGGGGTACATCGAAAACATTGTTTATCGAGAAAAATTCATGACCTAAATCACATGATTAATGAAGCAATGACAACCGTTAACAAAGACATGTTAACTATTTCTTGATTAAAGCAGAACTTGATTATCAGTTGGACATTTGCCGAGCGACTAATGGCGCACATATCGAAATTTATTAGTTATGTAAAAAAACTGTTTCAAACGCCGATTTAAATAAATAAACAATATCAGCTGTAAGTAATTCAGTTTTCATTTAAATCTTGTTCAAAACCCTGCCATTCTTTTATGATAACCCTGTATATATATATATATATATATATATATATATATATATCCCCTCTCAATTTTTGTCCAATTTTCAAAAATATGATTCAAACATTGATTGAGATTCACTTCCTGAAATAACAGTTATTTAATAAAACAGTTACATTAAAATTTAATATATCTTGTTCACTGAAAGTGAATTATACGATAACCTAACTCATTTGAATTAATCTTGATGAAAGGTATTGGAATTGTTTTACATTTTGTAAAAGACACAAATCAATCCAAAAACAATGGTTTCACTACGTAAATTGTGATATCTTACATAGCTTGTGTTTTGTTTCATAAATCCTGCAGTGTTATTGTAGAGGTACACTGTCAGATAGTCTTAAAAATATATAACAAGAGAGACATGCTCAATGAGAAAAGTAGCCAACATTTCTTCAAGATTAATTGGTCATTAAAGATCTCCATTGTTTTGTTTGAGGTGTAACAAATTAATCTATCCTGTTATGGATTGTACCATCTTGCACAGTAGGATTCAAGGCCCTAGATGTTTTCACCAGGTGAAGTGGGAGGAATTTTGGCTATTTACATTCTGGCTTAAATGGAACTAAATGCCTCAGTATAGAAAGTCACATTGATCTGATTAATAACATTATTGCAAGGATATTCCTTAAATCGTACACAGTAGCAATGTTTATAGTGTTCTGTAAACACTCGTGGCCAGCCGCTTTTAAACCTATCTATAACATTACCTGTGCAATTAAGTTCGTATACTTTTGTTCTCTCCCGAATAGAAGCTTCAATGAACTCTAAACAACCTAATGACTATATTATTTTCCGCAGTACAAGATCTCGGTACTGTTAGTAATCTTACATGAGAATCATGTTGGACAAACTACTATAAAACTGCACATGGTGGTCACACAATCAATAACGTCATCATTATAATACACATTGCCAAGGTGAACGATAACACCAATATCAATCACCAATTTTGTCTTTTAATAATATTTCAATTGACAAATAAATTTTCATAAGTAGTTCATAGACTTTAAAATAACTTTGTAACACTAACAGGTTCTTTATGCAGTGTTAAAAACAATTTATTAGTTATAACAGCCTGAATATCTAAAGTTGATTTTTAACTAATATTTTTTACTCTGCTTAATTTTGGTAACCATTTTACTAATTTAAACTTTTTTTTTTGCATACAAAATCAACTTTTCTGTCTTTTAATAAAGATAGATATAGAGTTAAGGAATTTGCACTCTTATAATAAAACTTAACAGCTTTAATAGTTCCTAAGTTTGTAAAGAAATTGTACTTTTTGTATGCAGGACTGATGAAAAACCATTGATATTTGGACCATTTTATTAAACATGTATACAATATAACCTGCATGTTACGAATGATTATTTGAAACAAAACATCTTTAAAAGGTAATAATTTTTTGAAATTTAAATTAATTGAGTGATTTTAACATATCTAGATTGATAATATAGAAACAGAACTCATCATTTACATAAATCTTTAGACTACTGAAATATGCTTATATTATATTTTATTATAACAATGTTACATTATTATTTGCTCAATTTTCAATTTCATAGAACGTAAATAATTATTTTAATCTTAGGTATTGGAAGTCAAGTCAGAATTTCCATGTTTTTAGACGGCAAATTGAACTTGAAAAGTTTAAAAAAACCAAAATATATACAAGTATGTTTACCAAATAAGTAATAACGTAACGTATAAGTTCATCTGGAAGCTTTCTAAATATAATGAAATCTCTACTCGAAAGAATACCAAAACAAAAATTGTCTTTTAAAAAAATATAGCATTAAATCTTGATTCGACATTACAGTTGAAGTCATTAACCCTCTATTTTGTCTAGTGTGTTATTATTAGGATTGAACTTTAGCCATCCATTTTATTTTCTGTATTGGTCTCCTACCTTCATTGTCCTATGAAAGTTTTGAAAACATATTAAAGCATTTCAAAGAAACTATATCAGGAGAGGATCTAGGATTATCCAGATAGGGCTAAAAATTCTGGAGGGGGATCCTTGAAAACAGTAGCGGCCGATGGTTAAGGGCAATGGGAGGGCTCTGTTTTATTTTATACACGTAAGGGAAGGCATGTTATCATTCACTTAACATTCACAATCACAAAGGGTTAAACTTAAAAACATAAACAAACAACTCGTGTGAGTGGCGAGACACTATTTAGAACAGTTGCGCCAACTTATTTTGCCCATCGAAAACAAGGTTTTTAGTAATGCGGAACATCTAATTTATGGTCGCTTCACTGACTGAAATCTGCGTGCACAGATTCGGACTCTGCCCTAGAAGCCCATTACACGCTGTGTAAATGACGTCACGGCACCCTCAGCTCTGTCTGCTGCTTGCCCCATATGACTAAATGCAATGAAACTGGGACGCTCTGGCCACCGTCCGAACTCCAGAATACATTTGTCAAATATTTTATATTGTAAAACTTCCGCTACAAATGATGGTGAAATCCATAGCGGCAATTCATAATTCATTTATCTCCACAGAATTAAATACACATAGGTATTTACATTATTAATATTATCATTGGGGGGGGGGGGCGTCCGAGAATCCTTATGAGGAAGCCGCCACTGCTTGAAAATTTTAAAGCGTAAAATGAGCTCAAAAGTTGTATTTTGTAGTCCTCCACAAAGGTTACTAGTGATATTGGATATAAATTGAAACAACCATGTTTCAATATTATCCACAATCAATAGAGATATTTTGATTATTAATTATTCAGATCTATTGACCTACAGATTAAAATATTAAGTAACATAAATATATACTGTACAACCGAATAGACTGTGTTTAATTTTACTTTATTAAACTAAAAAAATTCAACTAAGAGTAAAAAATAGCAGAAATAATTTTAAATTACATATTTAATACATAACTAAAATTAATTTACATAGAATTAGTACTACTACATAAAATATCAAAGGTATATATCATTAATTAATAAGTACACATGCTGTACTCTGGCATTCATAATTAGGAGAGTTTTTGTATTATATTAGTCATTGGCTCAATTAGAAATCTCCAGCCATCATGGTTTTGACTTGCAAAGACAGTTCTGAGGTTGATCTTCAGTCTTCTAGTTGTTGTAGTCTTCTGAAAAACTCCTTTCAATTGTAGCTGTTGTAATCGGGATATTTTGAAATAGTAAACATTGTTAGATAATTATTTTTATTGTGTACTTATCAATATTCTACCGTACAAAAATAATTGAAAACCCTTATAATAAAGTGTAAATCACCTAAAAGTGGTGGATTATAGCCCCTTCCTCTGAGCTCCAAGGGCTGGACAGAGATTAGGTATTTGTTCATGTATTTAAGTGAACATTTACAATGAATAGAATTGTATGAGATACTTGGCAGATTTACATTTTCACCAACCTCTGTGCTGAAGAATTGCAAATAAGGGAGAATTAAAATTAAGGAGTAAATGATAAAAAAACTTTAAGGAACTTTTACCTTGTCAGTAAATACTTGATCTCAACCATTTAACAATTAAACAATTAAGTATTAATTGTCAACCTGATAATTTGTATCAAGAATCTATCTGTACCTGATTTTCTAAACTGGTACAAAGGGTAGGATACATTCTGTATTAGTTTAACTACAGGATACATAAGAACACTTGTAGTTGTGATGAAGGCCAAGGAGCATGCATTTTTTTCTTCCACTTTAAGCAATCATAGACTTTAAAGTGATACGTAAAATGATAACTTTGGTTATACTAAACTGATACATTGGCCATTTATAGAGAGTTTTTGTTCCTAATTCGTATTTTCCATTGGTTTCTTATTCTAAAGTGATACTGAAACAAGCTGGAATAATAAACTGATGCAATGATCAAATGTAAAGAGTTTTAGTTACTAATTTGTACTTTCCATTGGTTTACTATTGCTAAAATGATGTAGAATCTGATACCTTTTCAACAATAAGCTTCAGGATTACTTTAGTAAAAATAAACCAATGCAACGTACGAATTGATTTTCATACTAAACAGATTGTGCCATCTCCATGGTGTGGGATGAAACTCAGAAATTAGAGGATTTAGTAGTGTCATCCAATTGATCAACTTCTGGCACTTCAAGGACAGCACACCCTATGCATGCAGATTCCTCTCATACTCGTACATTCTACTAAAACTGTTCAACCCACATACTAAGCCCCACGTTATAGTAATCTATGGGACTTCTTCTTAGATATAAATTCAATTGTTAAACTAATGCATCCATTATGCGCCAAATATTTTGTTGAAACTGATACTCTACACCAAATTGCTTCAATTATTCCACTAACTTAAACAAATCCCATAAATTCCTATTCAACACAACACATGCCCAATGCTATATACCATGCAAACATAACATACAGGACTTATGCCTACAACAGTCATTTTTATTTAAAGCAGTATCGGAATTAGGTACTGTCCATTATTAGTATCATGTTTTAACAGGTACAGACAATTTTTGCAACACCCACTATATAGTTTATACAAAATTGGTCCACTCTTTTGGTCTGTAGCACATTGCTACAAGACTCAAGATATTTGAACAAAAATTAATTATTTTATGACACAGGTTACCACAAAATGAACATGTTTGCAAGAACATTAATTCATAATACACGAGTTTTGACTCATTACATTTTTTTTTTTTTGTAAAAATCAACAGTAGATGGTAGGATATCCATTCATCTGTAGTACAAACGACCAGCCCATTTGCATGCTGTTTTCACTGGTAGGTTCCTTCATATGCCATGTGAGAAAGTAAACATAAAAAAAGTAAACTTTATTTACACTTTGTGGGAATACTAAATATATTACCAATGACCGCCTTCTAACTTGGAGTTATGTTACCCGCATGACAAATTGGTCTTACGGATCACCTATTCGTACTTTGGAAGGCACCACTCAGGAAAAATTCGCCTGTGCTCACAAATTTAGTTCAGAGAAAGTTATGTAATAGTTAAACAAATTAAACACTAGATTTTTATAGAAATGTTTGTGTTGAGATCTTCTGAGTTTTTGTGGAAGTAGTTTCACAGTACGATTTGTTTTGATACTTGCTAACAGTGAATTGATAAATCCATTTTTGTTAAATTTAATTATGTAGTGATAATTTTAAACTAGTTCAACATTTACCTGCGACAAATATAAAAAAATGTAATTCTTATTTTTAAAACTTTAAAATTTTTGACTTAATGAATCTTTTTAGGACTTTTACCGGTCAATCTGCATAAACATGCAGAGTCGGGAGTTACCCGACAATGTTGAAACAATTATAAATACTGTTAAAGATGTTCGTGTATTTAAAAATGTTGATCAAATGTAAAAGTTTATGACCCGAACCATATATAAATTAAACTCAGGTTAGTAAACTGAAAAAAACCAAAATATATGCAGGTCACAGTCAGATTTATTTTGAGTTTTTTTTTTCAAATTGTTTGGCAAATGTAATTTTGCTTTTTGTGCAATTTGGCGCATTCAGTTAAGTCATAAACTTTTACATATCATCAAAATGTAATCGAAATTGCTTTAGCCAGTTTTGAGATATTTCATCCTCTATGGTTCATCCATAGTTCATTTGCATTTTTGAGCCCATTTTGATTTTTTCGAGGAGATGACGAAAATTTTGTTTGTAATGTTTATGTATCATGTATTTTTTTGTAAATGAGCAATAAACACTTCTATTTTTTTCTGTCGAAATATTGGTTATCGTCTACAACATTTTAAAAATAGGAACATCAAATTTTGCAATACAAATGCCATATCTAAAAACTTAAAAATAAATAAATGAACTTTTTTTTATTTATTCCTATTTTTTTGATACAGCTTTGTATTTCCATAATGAATTAAACCTGAATATTAATGATAAATTTTCTCTCTTTCAAAGATTTCTATTGGAAAATATAGAAGTAATATTCATTTCAACTAATTAATCTCTTGCCTAATCTAGTAAACATGCAATCGAGTCTAGTCTTGTATGATGCACAATTTAGTGATAAAGATTAAATAAAGCAAAAAAGCTTAAAGTTTCAAAATATTTTAATAATATAAATGAGCTACAATTGTTTCGCCTTGCGGAATTATCGGGCGAAACAATTGTAGCTTTATATTATTAAAATATTTTGAAACTTTAAGCTTTATTGCTTTATTTTATCTTTGAATATGGAGTTTTAACAAGAAATATCTGCTATTACATTAAAATTTACATGTATATGTTATTAATTCCAGAAGCATCCACTCTGAGTAGATAAAAATGTATCAGTTCTTTAAAAAGTTAAACAAAATCATTTTTCAAATAACCGTACACTATTCGTAACCTATTTCCATCGAATATTCGAACTAATCTTAGTCTGGATTCAGTCACAATCTGTGATTTGAACTTAAACTAATTCTGTGACCATCAAGCTTTTCTCATAATTTCACAAATATATTATGACCCCAAATATTCAGCAACAATCCATCCTTTTTGGTAGTATAGTTGGCAGCAATAATAGACCATGGAATAGCTCAATGTAATTTTGTTTTAAAAAATGAGCAATAGATCAAAATTTGATAACCATTCAATTTTATAACATTACTGCTTTTTTTCCACTCGCCACCCTACATGGAACAAAGTAAAAACAAACAAATTTGAGTTAACAATTATGTAATACACTACATAGATTTTTTAAATTATTAAAAATTCTAACCCTAAAATTAAATAATGTTAATACCGATCGGATCCTGGTATCTCTGAAACACTTAATTTAAGATTGAATTACGAACTCCGTCGCAATAATAATGAGAGTCGCGGCATATACAAACAGTTAAGATTAATACAATAATTAGGGAGAAATCTATTATAGGTTCTTCAAGGGAGGGGTGAGTTAATTTATGTTAATCAATCACGACGACAGACACGTTTTATCCGCTTTGCAATTTGAAAACAGATGAAAACGTCTACCATATTTTAGTCCAATGCAAACTGAAGTCAGAATAAAAATTTTTGGTAGAATTTCACCGAGTGTGGATGTTTATATCAGATTTTAAATGACAGGGACTAGAAAAGTGCGAGTGTATTATTGTAAAAGCGCTAGGAATTATCGCTACAATTTAGTCAAATAGCTTAGTTATTAGAAGAATATGTCTTTGAAAAGTCGAGACAAGTTATACAATTATTTTGAGATTATTTTTATTTGTTTAAATGTATTTATTATGGTTATTCACGTCTGTATTTCAATTCTTTGACGATCTTTCAATAATTTAGCACTCTGAAAAGTCAATAATTTAGCAGGCAAAGTCAATAATTTAGCTCCCTGCAAAGTCAATAATTTAGCAGGCAAAGTCAATAATTTAGCTCCCTGCAAAGTAAATAATTTAGCACTCTGCAAAGTCAATAATTTAGCTCCCTGCAAAGTCAATAGTTTAGCACTCTGCAAAGTCAATAATTTAGCAGGCAAAGTCAATAATTTAGCTCCCTGCAAAGTCAATAATTTAGCACTCTGCAAAGTCAATAATTTAACACTCTGCAAAGTCAATAACTTAGCTCCCTGCAAAGTCAATAATTTAGCACTCAGCAAAGTCAATAATTTAGCTCCCTACAAAATCAACAATTTAGCTCTCTGCTAAATCAATAATTTAGCTCCCTGCAAAATCAATCATTTAGCTCTCTGCAAAATCAATATTTTCGTTTTTTCCCCTTTCTTTTCTTTTTTTCCCCTTTCTTTTCTTTTTTTCCCCTTCCTATGGTTATTAACACTGATGATGGATGTATTTCTGTTTGTTTTGTTAATAAAATACACCTTATAATTATTACATCAGATAAAATGTATTAAGGTTTTGGTAAAAATTACCTTCAATTTGATAAAGCACACCAAATTTTGAGATTATTTATAAATTTTTAACCTTTTACCTCAGACTCCAATTGTTTCCCATTTTTAAATGAATCGGACTCAAAAACCATACGACTCTGAATATGACAGCAGCTAATCCTGCACTCTTGCTGTTGTGCTGCCAAATTTTGTGGCAGATAAAAATGTGACAAACAAATTAGTTGATCAAATACAATGTATATTTTGTGACACCGATACAAACTTTTCGAAGTTATTACAGATTTTAATATACTGTAAGCATAATTTAAAAAGAAAAAACTTTTCGAATATTATTTGTCTAATAATAAACTCTCTACGAAAAGCCACATAATAATATTTAAAAAAACAACATTATTTATCATAGTTATTGTTACAGATAATGTTAAAAATATAAAAAATACCGTCAGAGATAATTCCTTAATTTAGTCAACGAACACTAATAACAAAATAGTTCTCAATTATTAAAACTGGTAAAACGTTAGACTATAATATATTTTATTTAATCCAGTCAAATGAATTTCATGCAAAATATGTTTAAACAAGTTTAAATTATAATTAAAACAAAAAGTGCAATACAAATATTACATATTTGATTAAAACTATTAGTATGCATAAAATTACGATAATCATTTTCCATAGAAAAACCACAGTAAGTTCTTTACAGATAGTCATCAAAACGCAAAATCGATTATCTCCAGTGATGGTACATGTATTAATTCTTCCAAATAAAAAAAAAAAATCACATTAGTTTTTACCTAGCGGACTACAGTGTAGAGCTGGGCCTTAGGATATGTTAGCCTAGATTATGTTGATGAATATTCGTTTCCTTAAATTAGTGTTATAAAAACTCCTCCTTAAAAGTGATATGTAAAAGAGCGAATGAATGGAACTGTAGATTCGAAAATCGTGTCTCAGCGATGAAACTTAGAAATATTTAATCTAGTGCAAGGATTCAGCTTGGCTTCTCTCCTGCTACAATGATTGGGATAATTCCAGTCGTCATAGGCAGGGTTAAAACTGGTTCATATTTAATCTAGTGCAAGGATTCAGCTTGGCTTCTCTCCTGCTACAATGATTGGGATAATTCCAGTCGTCATAGGCAGGGATGAAACTGGTTCATATTTAATCTAGTGCAAGGATTCAGCTTGGCTTCTCTCCTGCTACAATGATTGGGATAATTCCAGTCGTCGTAGGCAGGGATGAAACTGGTTCATATTTAATCTAGTGCAAGGATTCAGCTTGGCTTCTCTCCAGCTACAATGATTGGGATAATTCCAGTCGTCATAGGCAGGGATGAAACTGGTTCATATTTAATCTAGTGCAAGGATTCAGCTTGGCTTCTCTCCTGCTACAATGATTGGGATAATTCCAGTCGTCACAGGCAGGGATGAAACTGGTTCATATTTAGTCTAGTGCAAGGATTCAGCTTGGCTTCTCTCCTGCTACAATGATTGGGATAATTCCAGTCGTCATAGGCAGGGTTAAAACTGGTTCATATTTAATCTAGTGCAAGGATTCAGCTTGGCTTCTCTCCTGCTACAATGATTGGGATAATTCCAGTCGTCATAGGCAGGGATGAAACTGGTTCATATTTAATCTAGTGCAAGGATTCAGCTTGGCTTCTCTCCTGCTACAATGATTGGGATAATTCCAGTCGTCACAGGCAGGGATGAAACTGGTTCATATTTAATCTAGTGCAAGGATTCAGCTTGGCTTCTCTCCTGCTACAATGATTGGGATAATTCCAGTCGTCATAGGCAGGGTTAAAACTGGTTCATATTTAATCTAGTGCAAGGATTCAGCTTGGCTTCTCTTCTGCTACAATGATTGGGATAATTCCAGTCGTCACAGGCAGGGATGAAACTGGTTCATATTTAATCTAGTGCAAGGATTCAGCTTGGCTTCTCTCCTGCTACAATGATTGGGATAATTCCAGTCGTCACAGGCAGGGATGAAACTGGTTCATATTTAATCTAGTGCAAGGATTCAGCTTGGCTTCTCTCCTGCTACAATGATTGGGATAATTCCAGTCGTCATAGGCAGGGATGAAACTGGTTCATATTTAATCTAGTGCAAGGATTCAGCTTGGCTTCTCTCCTGCTACAATGATTGGGAAAATTCCAGTCGTCATAGGCAGGGATGAAACTGGTTCATATTTAATCTAGTGCAAGGATTCAGCTTGGCTACTCTCCTGCTACAATGATTGGGATAATTCCAGTCGTCATAGGCAGGGATGAAACTGGTTCATATTTAATCTAGTGCAAGGATTCAGCTTGGCTTCTCTCCAGCTACAATGATTGGGATAATTCCAGTCGTCATAGGCAGGGATGAAACTGGTTCATATTTAATCTAGTGCAAGGATTCAGCTTGGCTTCTCTCCAGCTACAATGATTGGGATAATTCCAGTCGTCATAGGCAGGGATGAAACTGGTTCATATTTAGTCTAGTGCAAGGATTCAGCTTGGCTTCTCTCCAGCTACAATGATTGGGATAATTCCAGTCGTCATAGGCAGGGATGAAACTGGTTCATATTTAGTCTAGTGCAAGGATTCAGCTTGGCTTCTCTCCAGCTACAATGATTGGGATAATTCCAGTCGTCATAGGCAGGGATGAAACTGGTTCATATTTAGTCTAGTGCAAGGATTCAGCTTGGCTTCTCTCCAGCTACAATGATTGGGATAATTCCAGTCGTCATAGGCAGTGATGAAACTGGTTCATATTTAATCTAGTGCAAGGATTCAGCTTGGCTTCTCTCCTGCTACAATGATTGGGATAATTCCAGTCATCATAGGCAGGGATGAAACTGGTTCATATATAATCTAGTGCAAGGATTCAGCTTGGCTTCTCTCCTGCTACAATGATTGGGATAATTCCAGTCGTCATAGGCAGGGATGAAATTGGTTCATATTTAATCTAGTGCAAGGGTTCAGCTTGGCTTCTCCCCAGCTACAATGATTGGGATAATTCCAGTCGTCATAGGCAGGGATGAAATTGGTTCATATTTAATCTAGTGCAAGGATTCAGCTTGGCTTCTCCCCAGCTACAATGATTGGGATAATTCCAGTCATCATAGGCAAGGATGAAACTGGTTCATATTTAATCTAGTGCAAGGGTTCAGCTTGGCTTCTCTCCTGCTACAATGATTGGGATAATTCCAGTCGTCATAGGCAGGGATGAAACTGGTTCATATTTAATCTAGTGCAAGGATTCAGCTTGGCTTCTCTTCTGCTACCATGATTGGGATAATTCCAGTCGTCATAGGCAGGGATGAAACTGGCTCATATTTATTCAGCTGGGATAAATTCAGTGAAGTAGGAGTCTACTATTCATTTTGTATTATATTTTCTTTCTTTTAATGTTTGAAAATTTTATAATTTTATGCTAAATATTACAGTTTATTATAGTCGAAAATTATATACATTTGTTCAAGTTAAACAATATATTTGTATTACCATCATTTAAAAAAATCCTAACTAAGAAACTCCAGTTATTCCTGTAGCAATTTCAAAAATATGAAATACTCTTTCGTCATGATGGTAATGTAAATAGATAGTTTGACCTGTTTTGTAATATCGCCTTGAGGGAAGGTCTGTAAGTTTGTCACAGATCCAAATGTCTCAGTTCTTTCTCGAACTGCATTCAACCATCAGGATACTCTGTAGTTTCCTCTTCCAGGCCACATTTCATGCCCAGAGGCTCCTCATGGACTCTTTCCACCCTGTGCATATGTCTTCACAGGTGAACCCAACCATCTACTTTATATTCCCTCCCCCACTTAATGAGAGGAAGACAGATTCAATTTTAGTTGTTTTGAAGGACACGAAGTGAGAGTTTGGTCATCCTCAAATCTTAGACATTCCTCGACTTCCTGTCGTGCTCTTTTTAAGACCAAATACTAATGACTTGCACAAACAACCTTTTGGATATTCCACAGCAAAGCTCAGATCCGATGGGTTTTGCTTCTGACAGTTTGTTAGCCTCGACGTCTATATACTTGCACTAAATCCTCAAAGATTAACATTGTTGAACCCGCCTTTATGTGATTCTGGAACAATTCCAGACAAACTTTGATTTTAATTAATTAATATTTATGATTTTAAAAGCAGCCTGACTGTGTCTGTCTTTGTAGATACATACTCTTGTTATACTTACAAAATCTGTACGAACTAATTGAGCTCATTTTTGTCAGATTTGCTATCGGATAGAATAACAAAATGTCAAGGCCATAAATGTTTTATACGAGCTGACAAAAAAAGAAATCCGCATCCTATCACACTGGCAAATCAGTTTCGTGCCGATGTACTTGTTTGGAAATCCAATACATTATTCTCATTAAATTAGTTTACTGGAGTAGAATTTTTCTGACAATTTGAGTTACTTAATGGAGATTAAATGAGTCGTAGGTCGAAGCGATTAGATTAAGAAAAGAATTGGTCTTTCAAATTAGACTGAAATATCGTCTTATCTATATTTTATTGCATGTTGGCCTCCCTTAATAAATTTTAAGTATCCTATGTCAATTAAAGACGTAAGTTATCATATTATTACGGGTGAACGTCCTGAAGGACAACCATCTGACAAGTTGAAGTTCTGCCGTACTGAAATCGTTTGTTCAAACAATAATGACGCATTTATTGAGTGTTTAACTCCATATTCCACTAAAACCTGATCTGATCAAAAACGGCAATTTTTAGAAACATTTTATAAATTTTGTATTTGAATTTCTACATCGTAATGGTAAAAACACAATTGTTTAGTGGTTTTAAAGTATATTCGAGAAAAAATAAATAAAAGTTCTTAAGTTACTCTTGAGGAAATTGGAAAGGTGAGATTTTACTTTCTGGCATAGAAAGGTGATTGGCATTTAAATATAAAATCGAGGTTTAAGTTTTTCATCGAAGTATCCGTTTTAAAATCCATTACGCATAAAAAAAAGTGTTTTTTCGATGATCTTTGTAGTTTATCGACTCTGCAGTGTTCTACAGTCCAAACATGGAAACTCTTGTTTTTGATCAAATTTATTATGATAGGATATTTTGGCCATATATTGATACTCTTGATTTTGATCTAATTTAGTGTGTTAGCATATTTTGTCGTTGCCTTGATACTCTTTATTTGGGTCAAATTTAGTACTGTATGTGGTATATTTCGGTCATATCTTGATTCTGATCAAATTTAGTATGTGGCATATTTCGGTTATACCTTGATATTCTTGATTCTGATCAAATTTAGTATGTTGGCATACTTCGGTCATACCTTGATATTCATGATTCTGATCAAATTTTGTATGTGGCATATTTCCGCCATACCTTGATATTCTTGATTTTGATCAAATATAGTATTTTGGCAAATATCGGCCCTAAGTTGATACTGTTGATTTTGATCAAATATAGTATGTAAATATGTTTGGCTATTCTTGATATACCTTGATACTTTTGTTTTTGGTGTAATTTAACATCTAAGACAGTATTGGTTGTACATTTCTAAAAAATCTCGTTTAAAATCGATCATATTTTCTATATGGAAAAACCAACTTTCTATAAATCGATTATACCCGTTTAGGTCAAAGTTTGATTAACCGTGAAGTTAACATCGTAACTAAATCAAATTTACCGTTGAGGAATAATAGTCTCAAAACAAAACTTGACCGTTTGAATCAGGGCGAGTTCATAGCACAAGGGTAGTAAGTGTTAAAGGAGCCTCTTCCTTCAAGGTTCCCCCCTCACGTATAATTAATATTATACATTTTTTTTCTGAGGTGGTAAAGATGTTTACTTTATGTTAGAATTTCTTTTGCGGATGGGTTAGTAAGAAAGTATGTGCAATGTTTTCGAACTGTTTATTGTAACTGTATCTAACTCAAAATTAAGAGTAATAGAAAAAGGAATTGATATAAAGTCTCTAGGTTTGATCAAATTAGAGAGGGCCTACAAACCAGAAGTAGGGAAAATCATTTCAACGGCTTCAATTAAATTATAACGGAAAAATACGCCAATATTTTTGTAAAAGACATTTCATGAAATCAATGATACAGTTGGCACATTCACTAAAAACATAACTTTGACATTTTTCACTGCAATGTTTAGTGGAAAAAGTTTGAGTGTTACCCTACATCGTGAGATGATGTGGTAGCCTATGATTAGTAGTGAATACTGGTTACTAAAGTTAGAACTACCGCAACTGAAAAACTATGTGCTGACCACACTATGTGTGTAACCCTAAACTTCAGTCGAATCCGTACAAAAATATACCATATGTAGGCAACGTATTTAAGCCTACAGAATATATGAAAAAGTGGTTCCTTTATTATTAATAATTAAAATTTAATCTTATTTCCCATTAAACCAAAATTTAAATATCAGATTTAACGGTTTAAAAAAGTTATTATAAATGTAGTCTACAAGGATCCAAACAAAAGCATGGGGGAGGGGCTAACTGGATCAAATCGTAAATCGAACATGGTGCCGTTCTTTAACTTTTATAAAAATTTCGGCATCAAAATTACACCCCTTTGACAAGTTCATAAAATATTGATATTTTCAAAATTGTTTTCAAACTGCCATTTTATTTTCTGTACCATTTGGTTTAGATAATAAACCTCCACATTTCATCGAGATTGCTTAAATATTTTTTCGTCATACTGCTTCAAAAACAGCTGTTTTCAATACATGCATTGAGATGTTAAAGTTGATCTTTTTAGTCCTAGGACCCAAAAACATCAGCTGAGGTCGAGGTCATCAGTTGTTACTTCATTTATACGAATAAATTATTAACGATTATAAAGCACCTATAAAAACAACCGATACTCTCGATTGTAAATAACCAATTAACACAGCTGTAGCCATCGATTTGAAGGAGCAAAAGAAGCTTTTCGATCCTCGCTTATTAAACTTGAGTTTGTATCGAAAAGCTTCACTTTTGGTCCTAGTGATGAAATATACTATTTTTTAAATATTTAATCGAGTTTTTAGTTATTTTAGGCCAATTTTATTTTTACTTTATGACAAATAATTCTGGACTTTAGAACATTCAGTAGATAAAGTCGATTTTAAAAACAATATTTAAGGGTATCTATGAAAGGCAATGCATTGTTTTAGTTTCTAACTGTTGCACTTTATTTACCTAGTTTGATGTAAGCCTCTATGGAAAAGTTATTAGGATTAAATAAAATAAAAGATAACAATGAGCTGTGAATCTCATACAAAACATTTGACCTTTATGAATATCCTAGATATCAGAGAATACACGTGTTTGTTGCAACAGAATTTTGAGAACAATTGAAATAAGGAACTTTTCATATCAGCACGTAGACCACACATAAAAATTGCATTTTAATTCATAACATTAGAACAGAAAACTTAGGTTAAGTTAGATTGTGGTACGTTAGTTATTTATGGCAGTTAAATAATTAAAACTGTCACAACCTCAGATAGGCCTAATTCTGAGGAAAGTACAATTTTTCATTCTTTATCTACTTGGTGACACTTAAAATTAATCTCAAATACTGTTTATCTTGTTTGCATAGAATAAACAACATTATATTCTTTCATAATCAACAACATCGTTAGTAGTTCTAAACTCTGCTACAAGATAGCAGCACCTCTAATCAATTCAAGGTTGTACAGCAGCTGTAGTGTTGGACTCTCATTTTCAATGTTTTAATTTTGGTTATAGAGCTCGAGAGAGTGCAGCCGGTTTGTTGTTGTGTTGTGTCTATTGTTATTTTTTAATGTTTTATATTTTGTTTGTGTTTATTGTGTTGTGAATTACTTGTGAAATGACCGATAAGGATCCACCATCGCCGATTGAGTTGGATTGCAGTCTAAAAAGTCTTTTAGAACAACAAGTCAGTTTATTCCCGCTAATAGGTAAGATTACACATTTGTTTCGGAGGTTATATCAATTTAAAGTTATATTTAACAAACACGTAGTTTGTACTTATTTGTTTTATTATAATATTGTGAAATATAATATTGAGACATTTACGTTGTGTTAAAACAGTCTAAGAATGTACGCGTTGATGAAGTAAACAGTATGAAATGTGATAATATATAACTCGTAGGCCTATGTTTAGCGATTATTAATTATTTCACGGTAATTTTAGACCTTTATACTGTCCAATTTCCCTGACATCGTTTATCTGCTTGTCTATAAATGTCTTCTCTTTATTCACAACGCTGGCACAAGTCCGAAGTATATCTTGCCAAGTTTAACAAATAAGATTTCTTATTAACTTCGCTACGCTGTAGACCATTTGTAGTCAGACAACGATTCTGTGGAAATATTGTTTCGTTCTTGAAAACTTTTAGCGCCAAGTATTCGCGCAGTCGCAATAAATATCTTCTTAAACATTTAGATATCCGTATCTAATAAGTTATGATCATAAGTTTAACGAAGACGCATTATCAGTAATGACGGTTTATTAGCTAATTTCCATAACAGTTACGTCAACTCATAAAATAATAAGATAACCTGTACATTTTATTTCCTACTTACGTTTTGTATTTTTCATAATAGGTGTAGGATAAAATTGATTGACAATATTGTATTTAATATTAAATCCGCATTAATTTAACTGTTTAATAAATTGGAAAAAACGGCGTTATTGTTTAACTTAATAATTTACATGTCAGAAAAGAAATCTACATAATTTAACTGTTTAATCAATTGGGGGAAAACGGCGTTACTAATTGTAATTGCTTAATAATCTACATGTCAAAAAATGATGTCGGCGAGATATAAAAAAAATATATTTTGGGATACAAAATGATGACGTTTTATCAAATTAGAAAATAATTTAGGCAAATTTTTATATTTTTAGTAGATTATTCAAAGTAGGCCAAACGCTGCGACAAACAACAGGCAAAAAAAAATCCAAATTTGACCATTTTGTACGATTGTTTTCCGTGTTCTACAAATATCGTACATGATAACATTCGATGGGGAAGAAATTTGACATAAAAACAATTATTATGGAAGCTCAATATTTTTTAAAGATATTCCTACGTTCCACCAATAATAACTTCTGGTTTGGTAACTAGGCCTATTTTATTTTCAACCTTAAATTATAAGAAAGATCCAAATCGCTTGTTGTTGTATAACTAAGGTGGATAAACAAAGACTCATAATCTATCAATTCTAACGCACAGATTAAATAGAAAATAACGTATAAATATAGTCTAATTCTTATTTGATATAGGCCTAACATAGTTGAAAATAATCCATCGAGATTGCGGATCAAAGTTTATTTTGAGTTTGCTCAACCTGTAAACAGTCAAACAAATTCTGGTTTATTAAGTTTCGATCTTTGTATTTCAGAAATATTAGATGGAATATATTAAATTAATTGTGTGGTATATCGCACGATCTTCAAATTAAAAGTTTAAATTTATTTGATGTTTTGTTTATAACACAAAATTTTAATGGAGATTGTAATTAAGTCGTTTTGTTTTTTGAGCTTGAGCTAAGTATTTACAACTTTTAAAATTTCGTTAAACTAGTAGAATTTTTAATCGACTGCACAATCCTCTGTGAGGAAATAACAATGTCCTTACTTAAATGGCTTACATTTTAATCTCCATACATTATTATCACGCGTCGAGAGAATGTGCCTACTATGGGTATATAATAAAATGAAATCAAATCTTAAATTTTTATGTCAGTCTTATGTACTACGTGTATATGTGTTTTTTAATTTTTAATTTATGACAACAGATAAAGTTCAGTAAAACTTGATAATGGCGGAATAACCGAAACAGTATTGAGTATTGCGACGTTAAGTCTATTTAATTTAAGTTTTAGCTGGCATCATGCAAAAAACAACTTTCATTTGTATATAAAATATCAAATTCAGATAACATTAGCTCGAACATAATCATTTAACATTTTTTATTATTTTTTGGACTGGATAAAATAGTGACATTTACAGAAATGAGCTTTAACGGCAGTATTTGTTTTAACTTTAAAGTGAATTCGGGGTATCCAATAATATATTCTAAATAACCGTCCACCCAGATTTTGGGGCAATGCCAAAATCATTAATCTGGCATTTTATACTATCTTGTTTCCCCAACATTTTGAGTAAAATGTTGTTCCTTATAAAATCACCTAAAACCGAGAAACTCGCATTGCAATCGAGCCAATTTTTGACCAGTTAGTAGGAGGTTTTAGCTATTTTTGAGCCAGAAAAAGTTAAGTTGTGTACAATTATTGTGAATTTGTATTTGTTTTAAAACCGACACCGATTAGAAAAAGTTTTTTCAAACAACTAATTTTATTACTGATATCTTTTATTAGTACAGTTTTGAAACCACAGGCACAGTATGAGTACATTTTAACCTTGATGTTAAAATAATATTCCCATATAAAATAGGTGTCTTTTTTAAAATTTTTTTTGAGATATATCCATGCTCACAGTTTTGCAAAACGAAATATTAATTTTATTTTAGTCGACATTTTTTCCACTTAATTACACCTAAACATCCCTTCTTAACGGTTTTTACATAAATAAATTATTTATTAGGAAGCTTTGATATTTTTATTTTCACGAAAAGTGAGCAAAATGTACTTCAAACCCTCCTTGCGAATAAAATGGCAGACAACTTGTTCTACTCTAAAATGTATTGGCAACAAGTTAAATATAAAAGAAACCATTTTCGGTCTGATTTTATTATTTTAAATACTTTTGCTCCAAAAATTTAGTGGACAAATACTTTGCACATGTTTTCGAATATCCTGAACTAAACTAGTAAAAAAAGTGCAGTTAAAGTACATTTCTAGAGAGAAAAAAGACGGTTAGACTAGCGTATGCAAATAAAGTTATACATATATAAAATATACAATTACTAGACATGGAGTGTCTTAGAAGACATAATTGAATGCCATAATAATTGGATAATGTTATCATTACGACTGTCAAAATTAATATATTTAACAGATTAGTAAATAATCATCATAATTGCTTCTTTTTTTTTTTTTTTTGTTTGTCCTTTACTCTTTTGCCAATCAATTTCGCTGGCAAGGAAATTAATTAAAAAAAAAGCGCTGCGTTATGGTTCAACGTTTAGAGTCTCTTTGGCACATATTTGTACTATTTTCAAAATAATATTTGTTCATCTGCCCGTCAATCTAATTTTTTTGTTCTAAGGGTGAAAAGTATTTTTCTCATAAACAGGTGATCTGAAACACATACATTTACAATTCGGTGGTTTGTAGGTGATGAAAGGAATGGTTATTCATTGGCCAAATTTGTTTTAGGAGATAATGTATTAGTTTGGTCTAAATTAATTGTATAAAAGTATTTATTAATGGTTGGAATATGAGGAAAGTCAATATTTATTTTATTTGCAGTTCTAATAATTTTATATTAATTTGTTAGGCTTGCAGAATATTTGGTACGTTAAAAAAATTGTTGAACTTTTTAAACCTTACGTTGAAATTATACTATCTTTCAACCTATATATTTACAGAACTAATTAGAGGCTTTTGGACAAAAGAAACATTTTCCACAATTTTAATGTTCTGAGTGTATAAACTACTTATTCACAAAAAGGAATTATTGTTTTTTCCACGCTTGTATCACGTTTCTTCCCCTTACATCCCCTACAGCTCTCTTGGTGTTGTGGTTTTGTAATAACTTTAGCCTCCTTAGAGATTTTTCCATTTCTCACTGTCTGCAGCAACTGACCAACATCTTCTCACTACCATCGTCAAGCTCCTAAAGTAGAGTCAACAACTAAAGTATTTTATTTTATAATTGATAAAAAAAATTTGTAATGAGAAGCGTTTATGCTGATGTGGTTGAACAGCATGGGACCGTGGTCCGCGACGACGCCGACTGCGGTGCGCGTAGAACTGAACATAGCGGTTATTTACATCGGAGTATTGAACAAACTAGAAGTTCTATCAAAAATATTTTCGAATACATTTTTAAGATCAACTAATTTGCTACAACTTTCTCGCTGGAAGTTTGTTTCTACCACAAAAATTAAAAAAAGTTCTCGCTTACTGACTTTTTCATGTCATTTTGTTTCAACTTTCTAATATCTTTCATTATTAAAAATTACACATAATTTTAAAACTAAAATATATTTATACCGTTGTATGCGGAAATTCATGCAGAAAAGGCATATATAAGTTTCATTGTAGTTTTATTATTCTCAAGATGTCTAGGAACGTGTAAACGACAACGCGCTCACCGCTCTGGATTACTCCGTTGTTTTGCCGTACTATAGCCTGATGCGGGGACCGCTGGCGCTGGTTCGCTGTTTCAAAATGGCTAGTAGCGCCGATTCATCAGTCAAGATCTGTGGCGACCCTTATAGCCATCCCTATCGTAGTCTCCTCACCCTTTACCCGCCTATTTTCCTATACATAAGTTTCTTTGGCGAACCATCCTTTCCAAAGGGCCTAGAGAAGGTTCTTTATGGTTCGGAGTTCTGATTCTCTACCGTTCTCCTCTACATCCTAAACTTTCTCTCACAAATATTTAATGCTTTCTCATCTTGTTTTTGTCTGTACTTAAGTTTTCCTAGAATACGTGACTGTTGAGCATATTGTGGTCTTTCAAGTTAACCATTTCTTCCCCTGGACAACTATCTAATGCTTCTGTAGGCCTACTGCAAATAGGCATGTATTGCTTGGCGCTATTCTCGCACTAATATAGGCTACCTCACACTCCGGTAGATATGTTTTGCTTAAATTTGTTGTCTCATGGCATATCACCGCCATTTCTCAAAAATGAGGGTTCGGTCTAAAAGTGAAATTGAACCAAGGGCGTCGTCTAAGAAAGTTGAGCATCTCTAAATCGACTTCTTGTGTTTTATCAAGTTTCTGTGAAAGTTATTATCCAAACCAATGTGGCAACTTCCATGTAAAAAGAAAATTACAGCTAGCGAGTAAAAACAATTATTAAAATAATGACAGCGGTCAGAATGTATTTGTATTTCTTTAATTTATTTATCAATAGTTTTCCTGTCCACAAGGATAAAACAGCAGAACATTGTTACATTACATAGAACCACTTACACATTAATTCTGCCAATCTCAAACTCAGAAATAATCGAAACAACAAATAAAGTTCGTATCCTAAATAGCATACAAGACTTGTATGGTGTTAATCTACGGTCCCATCTCATTACCTACTAGGCTATAAGAATCAAAATCCTTTGTTTAGCTTCTTAATATTTTGACACTGATCAAATTTACTTCTCTTCAACACACACAGTTCCACCAACATATTGACAACTCCCACAAATAAGAATAAATGTAAAGTATTAAGAAATAATTGACGATTATATGGCTTTGAGTTAAAAAAAAAAAGTTGTTAATCTTTAAAATAGCTGTAATTAAGATTGAATCTTAATAAAACTGGTTTACGTCCTCCTCTGCGTTCCTTTGTCGAATATTTTCTGCCTTGACGAAAGCAAGTTTTAATTACAAAGAAATTCATGAGTCGTCTATGGCGACTCCCAACTGCATTTTTAAAAAGCTTGAATCCGTCTTTGTGTTATTGGAGGAAGGTTAAGGTGTCAAAGAATAAAATCTTGTTGGTGATAAGTGATGATGATAGGACAAGTAATATACAAATGTCGTAGCTGTGATATATTCGTTTGGAAATAAAGTCAAATGTATTAAACTGTTTGACTTCAAAACTATAATCAATTACAATTATAACCAAACGTATCCCAACTAATTCACCCTTAACGAAATACGCCCACTGCCACCTCTGCGAACGATATGCGACAGTGTTTTTCATTTCATCGTTCAATCTATCAAAGATATCCATTCCATTCGGCTCAGAAGATATTTCACTGGAAGTAATCGTTCCGGCATTAACGCTCTATGTCCAATCTGCATTGTTCGGAATTTAATAATTTGGAGTTTTCTAATATCTTTTCAATTTTTTTCTAATGATTTACGTTTCTTAAATTTCTGTACGTATTTCATTATCAATTTTGTTGATTTTATGAGAATTTATTTCACTCAATACATTTATCAAGTTATACACGTTTATTTTATCAGTTATTATTGCTAAATAATGTTGTAGATCCTTTTATTCTCTAGTGATTCAGACATAAATAGTTTATTATCGGGATATAACTTTAAACATTTTATATTATATTGCTAAATAATATTGTAGACACTTTTATTCTCTAATGATTCAGATGATAAGCCTCAATCTCAGGTCTTAACTTTACACATTTTATCTTATAATTATTTTTGCTAACTAATATTATAGAACCTTTTATTAAATTAAATTGTCATTTTAGTTTACGATTTGTGTAAAGGTGACAAATCGAGAAAAGTGTAAAATTCTTTAAAAATTCAAAATGCTTCTGAATTTATTCTCCCTCAATTAAAGTCAAATATATTTGACTTCCGAAAATTTTGCTTTTAAGGAGTTATATTTTGAATTATAGTTTTCTTTAGCAAAAAATTGGTACAAATGTAGATTTTAGTTTTCGCTACAAGTATTTCATAAGAATGTTTAAGTAATTTCTTACCCCCCCCCCACTCGGTGGTAATACACACCAACATGGGTATTTTCATGCGGGAGGAAATACTTGGGGCGATTTCATAGACTAAAACTATTTGAACGCGATGTCAACTATTCTGCTTTGAAGTTGTACAATATACTTCAACAATATTAAAAAAAGTAAGAATCTATTGTCGAGTTAAGGAAAGGTTTGTAGTTAACTGACCCAACGGATATTTTAATCGGTTAAATCATTTTCGGCGCTGTAAAAATGTGTGTATGTTATTTATCGGTATATTATTTATTATACTATTTACTGTTTATTAATTTACTATTTATATAAAGTCAATTGAATTTCATTTATGACAATATAAATATACTGCATGTATTCCTAATTGAGGTTATAAACACAATGCTAAAAGAGGTTAAGTTGGTACAAATCAGAACTCATCTACTTGTTTTCCAAAAGTCTCAGAGAATAAACAACAAACCGAGTGGTATTCATTGAGATTAAATATGTTTACATTATCCTTGAAACCCAAAAGTTACTATTAATAGCTCATTTCCGTTGAGCGTATAATCGTTTTAAAATGGCAATCATTCAAAATAAGCGACCATTCTTAGAACAACAACAGTAGGCTAAATGGAAGCAGTTGTTTTAGCTTAAAATATGTGTAAATTCCTAATGCTTAATCAGCATTGAATTGGAAATAATCTTCTTACAAAATAACAAAACAGGGGAGTATTTCTGTAGCTATATGTTCAGTACAGATATTGTCATTTTAGTGTCAGTTAAAAAGTACCATGGACGACTTCATTGAAAAAATATTTATATATTTAAATAGGGCTTAAACTGCTTCGCTCGTGACACCGTGTTGTATTAAAATCCAGCTTTTAATAATGGCGGTCAAGCTTTGTCATTATTTGTTTTTTGCCAATTCTTCACTTAAGATTTTGCACACTGTTTTGGATCATTAATCTTTACATTTAATTAAAATTTGTAGAACCGATTTTGAGAAATTACGCGTTTTATAACAGCACCATGGCCGAACAATTTTATTTTGTACCGATAATTCACGAACTGGTCATTTTAAAGATGACACGTTTTGTTAGGGTCCTCAGAGGCTAAATTTAATAAAAAATGTTAGAAGAAATCTTGAGAAAATCGTAATTTTGTGCTTCTTTTTCTCATGACAACAATCCCCAAATTGTGAGTTATTAAAAAAAGGGGGGAAAAGTTCTGAGTTGAGCCAATTATTGCGTACATATAAAATTTTGTTAGAATCGGTCCCCGCGTAGAGAGCTCTAGAACACTGCACTTAATAGACACAACGTCAAACTGACGTCGTCCCACAAAACCCTTTTTTGGACTCAGGGGGACCTGATATATCCCCAAACATAATCCGACAAATTTTTCACCCATTACATGACTTTATGTACTATGCATATATAAAAAAGTATAAATCAACAACGAATGGTTGGACGTTCGATCTTCAGCACATTTTCATGCTGAACTTAGCACGATTGTTGAACGTTGATTTTTATTGTTTAAAAAAATAAGTTGTTTTAAAAATTAAAAATTTATTTATGTAATTTTTGTCTATTTTCATTATAAAACATGATCACCTTATGTTAAATATAATATTTTTTTCAGTGGTTATAATTGTTTAGAATTACTAAATTTAAATTTTGCACATTTTAATTTTAAAATGCTGCAAATGTACTGATTCTGAATAAACATATTTTCCCCTCTCTCTCTTTTTCCTTATTGCATTACACAATTTTATGAATAATGTTGGTATAAATCTAGACTAAAATTTAAAATTGACGAGACTGTAAATTTGAACTAAAACAAAACGATTTTAAAACTTTTTGGCACTTCATTGTGATTTTACATTAGGTTATATCAAATTTAGTACAAACTAACATGTTTAAATAGAAACTCCAGAAATTGTTGAATTACACCACTGCCTTGTTGTTGATAGTAAAGAGAAGCAATATTGTGATGTTGGGAATAAGTTAAAAGAACAAAATCGCCATAATTGTTTTCTTCAAAAACTAGTGCTGAGGTTAGGTTGGGTTAGGTTAGGTGAGGTTGGTGGCTGAAAAGAAAGTATCCCACCCACTCTTATTTATAAAATATATTTGAGATATTTCAATCTCTATCTCTCTAAGTGAGAGGGACAACGTAAAAAAGCAAAGGTATAGGTTTTTTTTTAATTGTGAAAGTTAGGGTTCCTTAAAAATGTGAAATGGTACCTGTTGACAATGTACCTCATTTTAAATGTCTCTGTGAGACAAGAAAAATGACAAAGAAAATTAAATTCTGAATTCTGACCACCCAAAACAAAATGGCGGCCGAAAGACATACTTTATTTCGAAGCTAGATTGGTACGGTACATCCCCTAGTATGACATTAATGTGTTCTTACTTCACATTAAATGTTCAAATTGTTTTCCCCGTACCTTCTTGAGTAATACAGTCTTCGTTGAAACATATTTCGGGCTTAAATCTAGATAAACAAATGCATGAAATACAATTTTCCACAAAAAATCACTTTGTGTAAACCTTTGTTTATTGAAGTATCTACAAGTGTAGCTCATTAAAGTTGATTTAAATGTGGCTTAGTAAATAAAATAACTCTTTAAGCCGCCATTTTGTTCTGGGTATTGAGAATTTAAATGTTTTGGTACATTTTTTTTTCACAGAGAGATGTTTAAAATGAGGTATGACAAGCCTATACATTCCATTTGAAACCTTTTATCCCATTATAAAAAAAAGAGCATAAAATAAAAAGCCTCAAGCCTTCGAATACTCTAATAACGTCAGGGAAGGAAAAGAACTGCCGTTAGTCAAGGAAGACCTAAAGAAAAGTTGATAGAGGGATCTAACCCAAGACTACACGAAAAAAGTGTAGGTCCAGTTAGGTTTCCATCTGAATATCCACACCTGTACACCCTAAAGTGAACCTCTTGTTGTTTAGATGGACAACAAAGACTTATTGAGTATCATTTGTCACACGCATTTTATAATATTATATGTGTTAGCAATATTTAAAAAATCAAATTTTACAAATCAATTTTTGTTATGGCGATAGATATATAATAACAACATTATTATACCACTGAACTCACCGCTTAAAACCAATGTTGAATTATATGTCACAGGACAAATCCAAGAGCCAAAAACTTGTATATATCATAAAAAGTAGAGACAGGAAACAGATAAACTATATTTTGTCCCAAATTAATTGACGAAAATTGTGTTAAAAAATACTGGTTGGGGGACATTTTGAATTTTTAAGTTCTGAATTAATTTTGTTGGACAATTTCTTGAATATCTGTTAGTACTAATGTTTCATAAAAGTTATTTATAGTTTATCATTCAAATATAGTTTTAAGTTTATAACTAGAATCAAGGGCGTACCCAGGATCAAAACTAGGGGGGGGCAAGGGGGGGCAAGCCATGGTCATTCAATATACAATTCATTATTAAAATAGTTATTTCAAGAATTGTAATAAATTCCAACAACAAAATGTATAATAAAGATTTATTTTTTTGCTTCCAGGGGGGGGGGCAGCTGCCCCCCTGCCCCTCGCTGGGTACGCCCATGACTAGAATACAATTTGTTTAATGTTTATACAACTTGCAAGATGTGACTGAAACAATTAATACAATGAAAACAAGAGACAAGTATTGAACGATTAAATTCATAAAGATATGTTCTTTTCTATTCTATTAGCGTTCATGTGCACTGAAAGCGTTCTTTTTGCTTGGTTGTGTCAACTTGATAAGCGCTGACTCGTACCCTAACAAATCCACCTGCATGTTCACGTAATTACGACAACAAGGCCTATGCAAAGTAAAAACGTAGTGCTAATTAAAAAGCCGCTTAAATGAATTAAAATAAAAACAATTGTTGGCGTGAACAGCGCTTCACTACTTTAAAACTAACAATCAGTTTCAACACAGTTTTAAAAGTCATTCAAATATAACTTCGTTAAAATAACATGAATTTCCATACATTTTTTGGACACGATTCTTCTAGGATTACAGCAGATCTTAGATTCGAACTCAAATCTCTTTATTCGAACTTTGTTATTTTCAATTCATTTTCTTCAAAGCAGTTTCATTGGAAAAGCCACAAACGTTCATCCCATTCTCTGAAACAGAGCTGTACAAACAAGTCTTCAGTTGTTAACAGAGGTGGTCCGGCATAATGTTTTGGATGTTCGCCAAACCTTCCAAATGGCGACGCCGATATTGGTTTTAGAGTTTTTAAAACACGAAATAATCACATGGGACCGCGCTAAGAAATGAATGCCCTTTTGACTAAATGTTAATTCACATACAGTATAGTGTGACAGGGAACATTATAGTGGTTATTTCGTTTCAGTCCTTACGAAACTGATTAAAACCTCTAGAGCTGATTTAGAGAAATCGAATTTTTAATAGAGACTCTCAATTTAAGTTTATAAAAACTATGAAGCAACAATCTGGATATATAGTCATTTTCTATAGCTATCTTTGTGCCACTTTCCGATACCCATCCTTACCAACCCACTTCATTGATTTCTTTCATATTCCTTCTCTCTAATTTTTCTGTGCCCTCCCCCCCTCGTTATATTACAACTCGTGTCCATTGCAATATCAATTTTGGCAGTCGATTTTCACTCATTATTTGCACATGTCCATACCAAATCAACTGTTTAGTTTTAACATTGTCTTTCAAAGTAAGAAAACTCTTTATTGTTTATTGCACTCTTTTGTTGGTGATCTCATCTTTTCTAACGTCACAACCTAACGTAACGTAACCCAACCTAACCTAACCTAACCTTCTCTCAAATTTTTCTGAGCCCTCCCCCGTCGTTACATTCCAACTGGTGTCCATTGCAATATCAATTTTGGCAGTCGATTTTCACGCATTAGTTGCACATGTCCATACCAAATCAACTCTTTAGTTTCAACATTGTCTTTCAAAGTAAGAAGACTCTTTATTGTTTATTGAACTCTTTTGTTGGTGATCTCATCTTTACGAACGTCACAACCTAACGTAACGTAACCCAACCTAATCTAACCTAACCTTCTCTCAAATTTCTCTGAGCCCCCCCCCCCTTCGATACATTCCAACTGGTGTCCATTGCAATATCAATTTTGGCAGTCGATTTTCACCCATTAGTTGCATATGGCCTTACCAAATCAACTATTTAGTTTTAACATTGTCTATCAAAGTAAGAAAACTCTTCATTATTCATTGCACTCTCTAGTTGGTGATCTCATCTTTTCTAACGTCACAACCTAACGTAACCCAACCTAATCTAACCTAACCTTCTCTCACATTTCTCTGAGCCCTCCCCCGTCGTTACATTCCAACTAGTGTCCATTGCAATATCAATTTTGGCAGTCGATTTTCACGCATTAGTTGCACATGGCCATACCAAATTACTATTTAGTTTTAACATTGTCTTTCAAAGTAAGAAAACTCTTCATTATTCATTGCACTCTCTGGTTGGTGAACTCATCTTTTCTAACGCCCTAACCTAACCTAACTTAACCTAACATTACCTAACCTCCTAACCTGCCAATCGTCGCCAGAAATTCATTTCGCATTAAGCAACCCCTCTGAACCGTAGCCTACGATATTTTTAACAATGACATCATTTATTCACTTTTTGTTTCTTTAAATACCTTCTTATCCCAGAAGCCCTCATCAACACGATCTGGAATATAGATTATAGAGTGTGTCCCAATCGCTCTTAGGTACCTATTAATCAATGCACCATCAACATCGTAATCACCAAATATTGCAATATTCTCATTATTGTTTATTGCTTTTATTATGCGAGAAACAGCTTTATCCATATCAAGGAGGTGAGTAATGCTTGCCAATATACTTCTTTCTTCTTTTGCTATTTCTTCATCAAAGTGGAAATCAACTTCCGATTCAACTTGTAAATTACTAACTATAACTTCAATTTCTCCTGTGGAAATAGAGCTGTTTACCGTATCTTCGGTTCTAGCTTTGACTGTTACTGTGACATTAATCACACTCTCTGATTTTAAATTTGAAATTTCATGGAAAAAGTTTTTATCATTATTGAACACTAGCTGAGTGATTCCATAAAATTCACTCAAATCAACAAAGATTATGTTACCATGGTCACGTTTGCGGTACAGCCACCCAGAGAGAGTAACTTCCTTTTCTACATCATTCTTCCTTAATTCATTACACTCGTGAGTTTAAATGGATAGCAAAATACCATTTAGTGAACTTATTCCCTAAATAATGTTTTCCCTAATGACTTCCTCCAACGTTCCATCCTATGTCATATATCCCACCCAATGATCTTGTAATGTCATATCTTGTAAATCGTCTAAACATGTAAATTCTCTCTTCTTTATATTTACCTCCAAACCCATTCATCGTAGCCTACTCCTTCATCAACTCTGAGTTATGTACTCCATTCCAAATGAGCGTAACATTTACAACTAATTATTTACATGCAATTTGCACGAGTAAATACCTCAACAAGACGACGTTTCAACGAATATATTGTCATCCTCAATTATAACCAGTAAACATTTATTTTATGTCATACGGTATCAACGTTAAATGTGATAAACTACTTTATTGCCTAAAACAGGGAAAAACATAAAACCTCGGAATTCATTTTTTTGTCATCACAATAATTTGTACATCCTACGCAAATCAAAATAAGTTTTAATGCTTATATTTCGCTTTCTCGATCAATGAATTCTCGAGGTGTATTTTTAAAATTAACAGAATTGACGTATCTCTTGAAAAAAGTCAACATTATTTATGCAAAAATGTATGCACGAGTGTGTGTGTGTTTGTTTATTTATTCAATTTGAATGTTTCTTCCAACAGAAGTACTTAACTTGGAATAAATGAGTGAATATTATTAATAAACTGGCGGTACATTATGTAAGAGAGTTTTGAAGTTTAGAAGACATTATAGTTGGAATTGATAAGTTAATGGTTATTTTATGGTCAATATTAGTTTACAACATAACGGTTACACAGTGTAGATGCCTGAGATGTGAATCTAATAGCTTTGTAATTAACATACAAACAACTTAAGCCTATTTATGATTTGTAATAGGTACGCTGTACATGCACAATGACAAACAAATTTAACGTCTGTATTTAAAAATAAGGAGAGAATTCGGATCGCTCTGAAATCAAAACCGATACATAAATAGTGAAATTTCTTAGTTTTTACATCAATAGTTAATTTTGTTTTAAATTTTAAATTATTTTTCCATGAAAAATTTAGCTTTGAAAATCATTTACCTCGATGGAAATATAAATTTTATTCTTGACATTAAAAAAGAATGTCTTGGTCGCTATTGTGGTACTTACCCAGCCCCATCGATTATAAATGCGATATAGAAAACGATTCTCAAAATAATGCTGTGCCTAAAAGTTGCACTCTTGGGTCTTGTAGGACATGTTAAATTGTATTGGTAGATCAAGAGTTTGTAAGGATATAGCAAGGGGTTATTTCAAACAGTTGTTACACAGATTTTCTGAATCTCGTAATTGCGTATATCACTTCTTCATGGCGTAGACTTTTAGCTTTGTAAATATTAAAACGTTTCCATTAGCTTCGCTTGTGTAAGTGTCTAGTCCTGACGGGCCTCGAAGACCCATTACACTCGTGTTGATGACTCGGCGGCATTGCCGTATTTAGTAACTATACGAATACCACATTTCTTAAGAGATCGAAGTTTCAAATTATATTTGTGTCAATAACATCGCTGTCAAAGATTTATGAGAAATTACTTATGAACGGCTTGAACTTATGAAGGAAAAAGAAAGAAAAGATCCCTCATCACCAGTTTGGCTTTAAAGATAAACAATCAACTATATATCAAGTACACAGAATCACGCATGTAATAGAAAAATCCTTGGAAGAACGCAAAATATGTTCAGTTTTTTTTTGTTTTTTTTGATGTTGGTAAAGCTTTCGACAAAATCTGGCACAAGGGATTAATCTCCAAACTACAGCGAGATTTTCTGAAGCTGATTTGTCTGATTCTGGAATCTTACCTATCAGAAGGTTTTTCAGAGTTAAACACAATGGAGAGTTCTCTGAATTGAAGAGTATATCAGCGGGGGTTCCACAAGGAAGTGTCCTTGGACTTGTGATCCAACTTATGTACACCGGGGACATTCTTTAAGAAGTCGATACAGTGACTCTACTTTTTTGCAGATGACACAGCAATTTTGACGACACGTAACACTGCGGAAGAGGCAACACAAAAATTACAAAGAGCGATTGATAGAGTGAGCATTTGGAGGAAGAAATGGAGATTAAAATTAAGTAAATCTAAATCAATTTATATTAATTTTATAATTAGAAAAATCAATTCAATTTCAATTTAAATAAATTTTCATTTAGTAATTCCAGCTAATACTGCTAAATACTTGGGAATGGTATTGATGCTGAGCATGTTCAAAAGAAGGTAGAATTAAACATGCAGTGATACATGACTACAATAACTAAAGTTATCACTGAGGATGGCGACTTTGTCGTTGAAACGCGTTTAATTAAGTAAACGTAATTTTTGTGAGATCTCGTGTTCCAGTTTTATTTTATTTCTCACAAGTCAAGCTTAATATTTATTTATGTATGTAGTCTGTTTATTAATAATTTTTTGTTGTTAATAAATTTGTTTAATGTATAATCAAATTGATGTTGGACAAAAATCGTGACTATTTATATAAAATCGGCAAAAGTAAAAAAAAAAAATACTATTTTTCTCGTTCGTTATACTGTACTTAAAAAAAATGTTAAATTTGTTTTGTAGTTATGTTTACTTAATTTCTATACAAGTAGTGTTACATTTTAATAACAGTTTTTATAAAAATAAGCTCTTTCAATCAATATAATTGGTTAAATGTTCAAAAAGTACTAAGATAATTAATTAGTCACGGTCAAATAATTAAATTGTTACATTTCCCCGAGAACATAAATAGGGTCACTGATAAGGCTCTCATAGTTTAATATAATGAGAGTGTATACGACTACACAACAAGATTCCCGAAAGATTATCATCATAATATGTTGTGTTTCTGTTTTGTATCATGAAGGTGTTTTCCTCTTTTAGATATTAAATTCTCAACAGGAAAAAGTCTTTACAGAAAAGTAGTTTTTGCACAAGTTTCTAATGATGACGGTCAATTTTTGGATACATATTAACTAAACACATTTGAGTTATTTTTCATTTGAAGACAAACTAGTTAAAGCTGTCCAGTATTATGAACTATCAAAACTTATCTAGCTTTTGTACTTTGATAATTACAATATAATAAATTAGCTTACGTAACCTCAATCATTTCCAGAAAGTAACAATAACCTCAACCTTCATACCTGATACTATCACGACCTCTCGAATGTCTTAACGTTTTAATCGATATTTGATGTTACGCAGCTTTAGTTCAATTATAAATTTTACGGACTTACTTTTAAAGTAGTTTTTGGAAGATGTGTTGGTAATTGTATATCCTAGGTAACCCTAAAATGTCTCATTTTGTGTACCTTATCGATAGCTTATTTTTGCACACTGTTATATTCTAGTTTTTGTTTACAGAAAAAAACAACAATACGAATTAACGAATTAAGACTTTTACGTTTTTTTTTCATATGTAAATTTTCCTAACCTAAGTCTACGTGTTTCTTACAAAATATTTCTGATAAAAGCATTCTTTCCTGGAAAACTTTTTCAAGTTCATCACCAAAAATATCGCTTTAAAAA
Organism: Aphrophora alni; assembly: GCA_963513935.1. Lineage (NCBI taxonomy): Eukaryota > Metazoa > Arthropoda > Insecta > Hemiptera > Aphrophoridae > Aphrophora > Aphrophora alni. Next base: position 19,858,199 of record OY740766.1, on the reverse strand, counting down.
GGCTCCGTTTTCATTTTTGTAGTCTAATGTTCTATTGCACACTGCACTGGCAAGTGTAATTAATTTTCATATTTTATTAACATTGAAACAAAATTGGTGTAGCCGATATTGGGAAAATATTGCAACTGGTATGTGGCCGATTTTTTTAGTTACCGATACCTGAGGAGCCGTAATTTTCGGGAGATGTTGATTTGTTTGGATCCTTAGAGGCTACACTTAAACAAAATTTGATCAAATCGTTAAAACCAATTTTGAAAAAAATCGTTATTTTGAGTTTTTCTTCACCTTCAAATTTTGAATTGTCGAAAAAATTGAAAAAAACTTTTCGAGATATGTCAGAAAACAGATTTTGTTATTTTTCGTACAAATTTACTTGTTTAACCCACTGTAAGGAGATTTATGTTACATTTATCAAAAATCGGATAAAAATAGTGTTTTATAGACAGGTTGAAATGTATCGATATGTGGAAGTAAGGAATAGAATATGTGAACATTTTTTGTTACCTAGTTTTTGTCTCAAAATACCAACTACTTTTCCAGTGTATCAGGTAATAACAGTACATAATGATAGTGTTTAGTACTTCTTATCTATCCTGAATCTTTATGGCGTTTTATAAACAGATTTTATTATACGATATTCAAAACACGTCCGAATACTTGCGGGATTATTATACCTATCTAATATATAATTAGATTTATTAATTATTAACTGTCTACAGTAGGTAGTGATAGCCTAATTGTTATCAGTAAGGTTATACATAACATTTTGTCGGCATAGAGACCGGATACGAGGCAGTACATTATCTTATCTTAACTGAACCTCATAAAACTATTAAACGACTAAATTCAATGTCATAAGGTTGCTCATTTGTAAATATAACCTCAAATACTTTGGTAGCATAGAACGGTCTTTAAATAGTCGTTAAAGTCTTTAGTAATGGAGATTGCACATGGACTGTGAATCATTGCAAGTTACGAGTGTTGAAGTTTTAAATTATGTATAATGTTTTATGTGCTTTACTTACTTTTCTCATTTGGGGACATAGAGTGACTGCTCATTTAAGATTCATTTATTAATTTCGCTCTTAAATTACGGAAATTAAAATTGATAAGAATAATCCGTGCAGAAAAATTGCGTTAACTACCTCGTACACCGATCCGCAAAAACAGAAATTATTTTCGTCGCCATCTTTCTGGCAATATCGTTATTCTATATAATTGTAAGTGAGAAAAAAGCGAGTTGATGGGACCAGCATGATCCATCATACAAGTAGAACATGTAAATTTCTAAATCAACCCCCAAAGTTGGTTTTTTGAGCCTTTTAGGAATTGTTAAATCGTGTTGTTAGGTCAAGGAGTGTTAAGACAGGGTAAGTTTGTTTAAAACTGTCGTTACACATGTTGTCTGAACCTTGTAATTGTGCATATCACTTCTTTCTTGACGTCGGGTAGGCCCAAAGGTGTTTCGTAGATGTGCACGCGCCCCCGCCGGGTCTTGTAATTATTCGAATATCACACTTTCTCGACAGTTCAGCGTTCGAAATTACATTTTTATTTTTTTACAATAACCTGGTTATTTGTCATCGTTCAATAGGGAGGGTTTGCTGTCATTAAATGAAAACTTTTATCACTTGTATTATAAGTTGAATAACACATAAGATATGGGGGGGGGTGTTTAATGGCTGTATTTTGACATTTTAAATTGAATTTTCTGATTTTCAATATGGTTCTATACGAGCACACTATAGTTCCCTAAACCATGTTTCATATTCGTATTGTAATTTTGGTGGCTGATATCGAACTTACATACAGATCACAACGACTATAAAACGATGGTATATCGGAAATGACATTTTGGTTTCTTCAGGCCACGAAACGTGAATATCTGCCAAAAAATGAGGTCGATTTTTTGGAATTACCTAAATTACCCTTCGTATACGTGTAAAAATTGTAAATAAAACATTTAAAAAAATATATATATTTTTTTAAAAAGCAATTTATATTTTATAAAGCAATTTATATTTTATAAAGCTATTTATATTTTTAAAAAGCTATTTATATTTTTAAAAAGCTATTTATATTTTAAATACTACTTTATAATAGAAAGTATCCGACAAACGTTTTCTCTGTACAAAACCTAAACGTATAACAAATATTCGTGAAGTAATGGTCAATTTAAGTCTTGGGTGCATGTCAGTAAATACTGAACTCGTGTCATTAACAAAATCAGTGAAAGTTTAAAACAGAAACGATTAAGTGACGGAAAAGAACAAAAGAAATATTTTATGACGTGACGACTTCCCAGAGGTTGATGACAGAGCTGGGGAATTTCAAGGTATCTGCCCGAAACCAATAAAAACAAATCTGTATCGTACCGGATACAATTAAAAGAGTTTCTTCTTCATTCTTGCTTTTATAGTCTACGTGGTAATAAAGTAATTTAAATAGTAATGGCGTTAACTGAATTAGTTCTACGAATGAATTTGTTTAGGGTAAAAGTGTTACAGAGCTTGGAATATTTACTAAATTTATTTGAACTTTCTCTACCCTTGTTTGACTAATTAAAGTATTCCTTTAATTAGCTTAAAACAGATCGAGAAAAATAATATTACACTACAGCTACAATAGTCTCTTTATGTAGCCTAGATGGTAGAGAAGAAGGGGAAAGGCTGAATTAAATGAACATTATTTGGAGTTAAGCTACAAATAAAAATAAAATCGTTGTTAATTAATAAATTGGGGGGGGGGGAGATAAAATGAACGATAATTTCAATTATGTTTTGTTTACGATATTCTTTAAATTTAGCTCAAATATACTTCGGTACACACCACGAACAACATTGTAATTTTCAAAACTTATTTTAAACTATGTTTTGACGAATAACGTTTAAAATTTCAATTCTAAAAACAAAATCTCCTCGTCAGCTTGAAAATCTATTTACTATAATGTGTTTTTTAATATAAAAAAACAATGTATCAAAAAAATCAGTAAACATATTTCTAGTTGCTAAAATTGTACTTGCATATCAGTGAAATTTAGCATATAAGCTAGATTGAACTATTCATAAAAAAAATGATTTGTTAATACAGTTTAAACATTTGTGAATTTCAAAATATCCTATTACAAATATTTAGAAGAATTTATATTTTAGTTATGGATAAAAAAATCTAAATACAAGTATGTTTAGTATTTATCTGATTGACCCAAAGACGCTCATGTCTCTAGCATAGGAGCAAGACAGATCCAGTGGCTTTGTTAACTTAGTATTGAAATTTAGCATCAACGATCTTTTAATTATTTTTAACATTTCTGAGTAATTATAGTTAAGTTTAGTCATCCTTGAAAAATGAATGTAAGTTCGGGTCTATATATTTATGTATTAATTATTAATAATTGCAATGCGAAATATTAAATACTTCGGCAAGTAATGTACAAAATAAAAACAAAACATTAAGACTTCTTTTCATCAACGTTGTAATACTTATAAAAGCTTCAAAGTAGAATACTTTTATGAACCCTTAAAATTAATACGTTAATCGAGATTATTAGAGTTTAGGTATATTATTTTTAACTTGAATTTGAGGTGTTTGTATTCAATATAAGCAATTTATTTCCAAACTACAATGATTTACATCTATATTTCGTAATGATAAGCAACTTGTTCTATAAATTAGAATTTACGGTAATTTTTTTTTATTAACAATAATAAAAATCGGCTCAACGTATTAAACCATACGACACAGGTTTTATTAAAATCCGAAAGTTAGATCTCGAGATATTTAAAGAAAAGTTACAATCAATTTGTTGCCGACATTTACTTGAACAACAAAATGAAACTTTACACTTGTCTTTATCCTAAAAATAAAATAAAATAAAAATAAATTATTTAAAAAAAGATATTGGTTGTCTCAAACTGAGCACTTATTTATAATTTAACCCATTTAAATGTTTTAGTTTCTGATATATAGGCTGTGTAGTTTAGGGACAATTTTGTGATTAGTAAAAGAAGATAATGAGTTTACAATGAAATCATCTTCTGGGTTCAATAAAGTGTTTTTTTTTTAACAACGCGTTTAGTGCTTTGCGCCAAACGTCATCGCTGATTTTGATAAAATATGTATGTTGGTACTCTATATCGTAAATCCCTTATCACATCCCTCCTACATTTACCCATTGTGTTCTACACATATTCAAACCAAGATCAACTTTTTAAAACGAACAATTCTCCAACTATTATTAAATAAAATTATTCTACAATGCCAGTAATCACAACGGTCTAGTTATTTCATTTAGCACCCAACAGTTTCAACTCAAACCTAGTTTGACCTTCCATTCAGCTATTAACCTAACCTAACTTAAACAAACAAGATGGGACTGTCTGCAGTGTATTTTGTTTTAAAAACCAGTTTATCAGTGGAATAGTTTACCACGCCCATTATTATAGTGACAAGATAAAAAAAAATCTACCTGAGTTTTGTGGCTTCTTTGATTAGTGGAACCGAGTGGTTCAATTTGACATAATTAGGAAAAAATATTAAAATTTTAACAGGGGTCAACAGTATAAAATGTTAGAATTAAACGGAATATATTTGCACCCTATTATCGTGATGTGTTTTGTGATGTGTCAAATGTTTCGTGGGAATATCCGTTTTGAGGTACTCTGAGTCCAAAAAAGTAGTTTTTGAAATAATGTCTGTCAAACATGAAAAAACATGTTGAATATTTGTAATTGTGTGTTTTTAATCACCTGATGATGGACGAATAATGACTGAAACACGTGTTGTGTAATTAAGAATTTAAATTGAAGAAAACTTCAAAAGGATCGTTGGGGGTAAGTGACTTAATAAACAGTTACAAAAGTTTAACAGAAATATTTTAATTCCAGTTTTGGTATTCCAATAACATTACTTGGAACGAGGTTATCTTAAGGAAGAGCCAAGAGTGGCAATTGGGAAAAGACAAATGTAATAATTTTTCGCAAAATTTAACTTGTAAACGAAGTTTTAGTAATCGTTAACAAATGTGAGATGCAAATCATTGGATAGGTTTGATTACAGGAAAAATCGGTTAGTAAATTTTAAAATGGTTGCAAATTCGTAATGAAGGGTTTTGAGGATAGTTTTAGCCTAGAACATTGTAAAACGTTCTACTCTAAACTATTTGTTGTGAAATACATCGAATTATTCCCGAATAAATTTTTTTTCAAATCAAAAAATCGATTTTTATTACTAAAAACCGACATTGTAAAAGACATAACCTCAATGAGAAGGAGAAACTGCAACAATAGCTTAAGTGATCGGCAATGCAATCAAAAACATACATTTCACGTTGAATATGATTGAGCAGTTTTTCGAGAGTTTCTTATTACAAAAAATGGTGACTTATTTTCAAAATTCAATATATCTATTTGTTTAAGGATAACGTTCCTTAGAACATCGTACAATATGTCATTTTTTTACACATTTGAAATCTACATGAAATATTTAAAACAAGAAAATTATTCATGTAAAATTAAATAGGTAAATAAATTACTTCAAGAAATCTTCAAAATAGCTTTAGTAATCGTAATTGCAGAAATTTAACATTTAAGCTAAATTTTATTATTCGTTAAAAAATATTTAAAAATGGTAGACAAATTTCAAAATGAACGCAGGTTTAAAGTAGTTTGTTGGACCTTAACGATAACATATTTTTCACACTGTTATAAGTTGATTTTTGTTTACACGAAAAAGGAACAATACGAATATTTTAATTAACTAAGGTTAGACGTTTACGTTTTCTTTATATATAAATTCTTCCTAACCTAATTCCATGTGTTTCTTATTAAATATTTCTGATCAAAGGATTATTTCCTGGAAAACCTTTTCAGTAGCGATTTTTAAATGTTTGTGTAAAACTGCGTAAACTTCTTTTTTTTTTTTAATTAACAAAAACAAAAAGTTAATAAAGATAAACTTTAAATGAAGATAAAGAACATGAATTCTCCATAAAAAATAATCTATTTTTTTTGAAACAATAAAGTTTTACAATTTTAATTTCTACCAAAAAAAAAATAAGCAACCTTGAAAATCCTCATATTTTTAAAGAGAAGCTCCTTTGGTAGAAAGTTGAAATCAAAATTTAATTAACTCTAGATCTATATCTCAGAAATCTTTTGATCTATTATTCAATTTTTTTTGTCAAACGTATAACTTAACACTATGTGACGTCGTGAGGTTTATTGTTGATCTCAATCAAAAATTATAATTGTTAAACAATTTCAAATACACTGAGCTTATATGAATTTGCATATCAGTTTAAATCGTTCTATTATCTTTTACAAATTCTTAATTTAAGAGTACGGTATACTGCGAACCAGCTAAATTTGTTTTTATTTATTTATTAAATATTAAATTTATAATAAGATGAAATAACTATTGTAATGTAATTATAGTTATTTATTGATTTTATGATTGGTTATTGTAGATTTTACTTTCAGACAAAATGTTTAGTGAATGGTAATTTATTAGGGTATGTTTACACCATGTGTCCAAAAAGTCCCACCCCCTCTTATTTTTTTTATTAATGGAAATAGACAGACTTGCTTTGGGGAAAGTTTAGATAACCAAAGGAGGAATTTTTTGAAGTATCAAAATTTTCAACACTTACCCCCAAAATGGGGTAGTTTGGGGGTATGTCAAGAATTTTAAACAGCAACCCCTATTGAGTGATACCTCATTTTAAAGGCCTTTTAAAAATAAGAATAATGGCGCAAACTAGAGGTCTCTAAGTTCATCCTTTCTACGTAAGTTGAGCAACGTATTTTTTTTAATAAGTTCTCTAAAATAACAGATTATTTGCATTCCCTGCCTGTATCACTTATTTTATTCCCCCTAATAATGTCATTGCCTTAGTTGCCTTAAACAAGAAAGTCTGTAAAACCCCATACATTACTTCAACTGTGAGTAGCGCTGTGGTTTTCTGTTCTCTGAGATTTTTATTGTGATATTATAAAAAATTGACATTTATAGTCCTCCTCCCATTTACAATAAGGTTTACCATGTATTCATAAATTTGTTTATTTATCGTGTGCGTCATAATTATAATATTAAATATGCACAGATTTGTCTGGATTTTTCAAATATCCCTTTTAATCACTGATCAATGATTATATTTATTACCTTATACAGAACCATATCAAATAATTAAGTACATCTCCTAAAAAGGTTAATGAATTTGTGAGTAGGTTACGTTTAAAAATACGTGTATAAAAAATAAACAATTTTGGCCAAACCTTTTAAATCGCTGTTTGTAAATTTGACACATGCCGCAATAAATGAAAATAAAAATAAAATTAAATATAACTGTTTATTTAACTATAAAATAGGTTATTTGGTTTTATAATTTATTGATAATATATTCAGTTTTTTTTTAAATTCTTTAAAAGCCATTTGATACAAAAACAAGACCGCAATGTAAATTTAGAATTTCGATGAGGCTGTATTTATTAATGATGAAGTAAATGTTGAGGAAGGCTAGTGTTGAGTATTATTTATTCATAGACTTGCTAATGATTTCTTGAGCAGTAGAGTTTTTTGTACAAACAGTAAATTGTTCTTGATGTAAACAAAAAGTAGCTACTGCTTAGCACGCGAGGTGACGACAGACCAAGACGGAACGGAAGATAATACCACACCGACTGTAAACAGGTACACCACTCAGAGGGAGGAATAATTAAAGTTATTCCTCTTTAATTGGTTTGATTCTTGATTAAGTCGTGATGAACCTTGGAATGACGACTGCCTTTATTGAAAAACGATCTACGCTTGTGGCCCAATTCGTTGAAAGCGTAAAGTATCAGAATAGTGTTAGGGCCTACACGAAAGTTTAAGGAAGTCACAAGGAACTAAACAGTGTAACTGTTATTTTAATAACTCTATGAAGCATGAAATGAAAGTTAAAAAAAAAAATAAATAAATAAATAAATTGGTCAAGTAAATTTTTAGTGGGAACGTGTTGAAAAACAGTTCAAAATAGGTTTTGTATTTTAAGTTTTTGTTCTTCCATGTTAGGCCAATTAATACTTTGGGGCGGAAATTGTATTCCAATTGGGAGCTCCCATGTCTATGCTTTGGTACATTGACTGTTTTGAGTGCACGCCATTTTACAACGAAAAATAAAATAATATTTTGTAGACATTTATGTAAAGGAACATTATTTTAAATTTAATATAATTTGAATACAATCGTTTGGATGTAACTGTGTTTGGAATGGTTTTTACTAATTTATTCTTTTGTAGGTTCTATATAAGTCTATATTTTGTGGAACTGGCGAATTATATTAATAACAATATCGAAGTTGGCAAAAGAGCGATTACACAAAAACGTAAAAATAAATTTCCGTTAGTATGGAAATTTATCAACTTCTTTCTGTCGAATATTTTTATTTATTCTAGAAAATATAGCAGCGTCAGAAATTATTAAATTTTACTATTCGCAAAAAAAAAAACTTGTATTTAATAATTAATATTTACAGCTTGTGTTTACATTAAAAACTTGAATGAGTGGAAAGAAAGTTTTAACAGGATTAAGTTTGCTTACTCCAAGCTTATGTCATATATCCTGGAATATTTACCATGTTATTAAATTCTCATTTACAAGCGACCAATTGATTTTTTGCTGCGATTAACATGCTTAAAGGGTTTCGAAGGTTTCTACATTTATGTTACATCATCACAATTTACCTGCATTAATTACACGTGCAGTTAAAGTTAACTCGTTACCAATCGGGTTTTGAAAGTTTAATATGTAAATTGTATGTTTATGACAACATTTCATAAGACAAATTATAGGTTTTGTTTGACCTGAGCGACATGGAACTTTAAAGGATATCTTAATTCTATAATTCTTGTTCGTAATAAGTGACGTGCTAATAATAGATTTGAATAGTTCCCAGTACGTAGTAAAAAACAATGCACTAGGTCATCATCAAGAAACAGACTGGAATTAGCAAGTTTCTTAGTTAATTAATGTAGATATAGAAACTTTGAGCATTGTTGTTAAGAACTTGGTATCGTATAAAAAGTCTGTCTTTATTTTTGTATTGATTATTATACTTTGTAATAGTTTGTGTAAAAATGTTTTTGCTGTATAATGGACAGGTTTCATCTGAGCTGTGGAGTTTGGGTGCGCAGTGGGTCTAGGCGTGGTCTAAGCAGCAGTGAGGTGGTGGGGGAAGCAGTCGTCTAAGTCTGTGTCGGGTGTTGGTACTAACAACGATGTCTGCAAGATCGCTGGATCGTGGACAGTAGCCGGCGCTGACTGTTTCCCCTACAATGCCTCTGTCCCCACGCGGACTCGAACTACAAACTTGTACCTCCCCTCCTCGCGCGGCTCATAGCTCAGATGAAACCTGTCCATTTATAGTTTTGTTGTCTATACTTACATGCAATACAACGGAAATAATATATATCACGATTAAAATTTATCGTAAATTTAGTTGGTTAACATAACCTCAAATTGATTTTATTTTTAATGAATCAGCTGTTTCAACTTGTAAAATTGTCTGTTAAGATAACGAATTATAAAGAGGTTTAAATTTTCACAACAAACAAATTATCTCTAAGTTCCTATATGTTAAGTATGTTTCAAAGTTTTGGTCAATTAAAATTTTTGGCTGAGGTAAAAATAAAAGCTCATTTTCGCCGGCATCGTCACACTGTCCAGCAAATCAGTGATATGATATGTTCTGCAAATCATGATATGAATCATATAATTTTCAAATTACAGTGCTTGTGCATTTATATTTTAATCCTCCTCGATACAGAAATTCATTATATTGGGAGTTATTTAATATTTTTAAGGGATTCGGAAATAATATAGATCAAGTACAAACTTAATTGACTTTAACTTCCAAAATTCAAAGAAATGCGGAGTTTCATCAATTACAGACAAAAAAAAGAAAGTTTTTCTCCATATATGTTTCATAACGGAAAATAGTCGTAGAAGGTTTCCATTTTAGAACTATTAAACGTTAAAAAATTAAATAAATATAACTGAAATTGTTAATTAAAAAAATAATGTCAAACTTATGCTATCAGGTAGAACATTTATACAAAATTTGAAATCGATTTTATATGATTGTACTCAATTGACTTACTTTATTCCTTATTTTTGTTCTCAAATAGACAATTTTAAGGAAAAGAAATTTAAAATTTTCTGGAGCTCCGGTGAAAAATAGAATACAACATATAAATGTATATTGTGTTTCGAATTAGCCAAGTTTGTCATTATTTATTTTCAAATGTAGAATTAATGTCAAATATTAAAATGAATATTTGTTTATATATTTTTTTCTTTCATAACTACAAATAGTAGATAAATCTCTCACTCTCTCTCCCTCCCCCCCCCCCTCTCTCTCTCTCTCTCTCTCTCTCTCTCTCTCTCTCTCTCTCTCTCTCTCTCTCTCTCTCTCTCTCTCTCTCTCTCTCTCTCTCTCTCTCTCTCTCTCTCTCTCTCTCTCTCTCTCTCTCTCTCTCTCTCTCTCTCTCTCTCTCTCTCTCTCTCTCTCTCTCTCTCTCTCTCTCTCACACGCTCAATATCATTCTTTACTATTCTCCTACTCTCGTACAGCAAGAATGGTGAAATTTGTTAGGTTTATTCCGTACCAGGTATTTATGAAAAGTAATATATTTTAAGGTGAAGGAATTAAAAAAATGTGTTTTCACAGATTTCTCAACATCTCTTAAATTTAATGAGATATCGTTTCAATTTTTGTTAAAAAAAATTACCCTTACAATGCCTAGGAAAGATGATTCATGATTTTGCCTTATTCAATCCCTAACTAAGGGGAGGGGAGTTTGTTTATTATTTTTTCCACATTTTAAACGTTAGGACGAATTTAAATTTCCGTTTGAAATTTTTTAAATACACAATACAAATTATTCCTGAACTAAAATATTATTAAATTTTTTTTTCTTCTTGAAATTTGACGCATTAAAATATGTCTCACTAATTTCTCAATAATGTTACATCTACTATTTGTTTGGTTACAAATATTATTCTTACAATTACTTAACAGGAAGATGCGGAGTTTTCTCAAATTAATTACAAAAAGGGGAATTTGTTTTCGAAATCCAACCTTAAAGGGGTGAAAAGAAATATTAGTGTTTTCACTCATTCCTCACTCTCGCTTATATCCGATGAGATATCAACTCTTAAAAACCGTGAAAAATGACAATCATTGATAGCAAATTGACGGATAGACTTGAGTAGCGTTTTAAAAATGATTTGCGATGACGAAAAATTATTTGAAATTAGTAAGTAAATATTTAGAATGTTTATACAAAATGCATATAACATAAATGCCTTTAATTTATTGAACTGTATCGTGAAACATGTATTTTATTAAGTGTTTACATAAATTTTAAACCACATTGTATTTCATGGATAAATTGTAAGTTTTATCTATATAAGTAGGTAAAGCTTTATTGAATGACATCTTTAAATAGGTTGACATTAAAAATTCTCAGTAATATTTAATTTGTATAACGTTATCATTATGAATTGAAGTTGGGCAATCTTTTTCAATATCTAAAATAAGGAAACAATATATTATTAAAATCACTTGGCTACCTATATCACAAAGGTATTTTTTCAATCTAATCAAATACTCGTAATGTTAAAATAAATAAAACTCTAGACTTGACTAAATTATGTAAAGGTTATGCAAGTTATGCATTTTAAAATAATCAATTCAAAATGTTGTGCCATACATAATATCTTTTTTATGCGTACGATTTTAATTTATGTTTTATTAAGTTGAACTTGTTTTATATATTATTTACATTTCCTCGCGTGTGGAATAATGGCAAACTAGTTGTTTAACTGTAATTTGTTTGAATGCTACACTTATTTACTGACATACCCTCGGTTAGTCTTTGATTAGACAATAACTTTTGGTCGTGTTATCAACTACTGAATTACATTGTCACTTTTTACTTGGTCGTGTAGTCATTTATATAAAGAATAAAAGACACTGGGCTCAAGATAGAATCCTGTCGGACACCGTAATTTAAGAACAGTTGATTGGAAGATGTATTTCTGATCTGTATCACTTGTTTGTTGTCGTGTGAGACTTGAATCAGTAGTGGTACACTTCTGATCTTATACACTTCTAATTTATGACAACACAGTTACAAACTTTGGCGACATTTTGAAATACAGTAACTGACTGTTACCGTTCATCTAGAGCTATTAAAATGTAGTTAATGACTGCATTAATTGTTATATTTCCCTTATGATTTCGATAATTAATATTATTTTGTTTTACAAATCTTCGATTAAAAAGAGTTTCCCAAATATTATCTTGTAATCGATAGCAAAGACATATTAAATTGGTCATTACTTTTTGTTCCATTTTTAAATAAGAGAACCATTATTGGCTACTTTAAAACAATCAGAAAAGATACATTCGGTGAAGCCATTATTAGCTTTAAAGGACATTCCTTTTAATCCTGCAATTTAAATTTATCTGAATGCCAGGCAATTTGTGGTGTTTTGTAACCATATATCAACAATTCGAATACTGTTGCTAATAGTTTTACTCACCATAATTTAAAGAATAAGTTAATATTAAAATAAAAAAAAAAAACAATATTGCATTTGTTCACCTCAGAAAACAACAAAACTTAAAAAAAAAAAAAAAAAAAATTGTTGCCTTGAAATAACACAGTTTTCATAAAAATTATAAAAATATCATTTTTATTACATAGGAATGATTCAAAATAAGATTCAATAAGAAAATGTTTAGTTTTTACAAGTTTTTTACTACAAATATTAATTGCATAGCTAGGAGACGGAACCTCTCAGTTTTGCCAGGACATCTTTAATGTTTTTTAACAATACTTTTACTACAACACAGTGAAAGTATAGACGGTTGAAGTATAGATTTTAGGCAAATATTCCTTTTAATAATTTTTTTAATAGTAATATTTTTTTACTTACGATTTTGACACGGGTTGGGACATTAATCTTACATTTCATATCTGTTCGAAATCGGTATAGTTGATGTTTTTTATAACAGCCACGACATGGTCGATTTCATTTGTTCTTTTTATCGATAACTCATAAACCAGCACTTTTGGAATACTGACGACCGATAAGTTTTTTTTGTTGAGTTCTTCCTCGTTTTGTTGAGAGGCTACACTCGAGCACAATTCCGATTTTGAGAAAATCGTAATTTTTATCTTATGACAGGAAACCGAAATTTCGAGTTTTTTGAAAACAAAAATCTTGAATTATGGCTAAAATATGCTGATATATCAGATTTGATTAATCTATAGAACATTGCGCAGACGACAGACGCATCAATATATTCCAAAATCACTTTTTTAGATTCAGAGGACTTCAACACTGTTATCTCCTATAAATTCGACAATGATCACATTCGTTTCTCTTATACTATGTATTCAGAAAGTAAAAATCATTATTGTTACTTAATATGATCATACTGTAAACTTTTTTCAAATAACGTATGCGCTTTCCTACGAAAATTGTAATTTACGACCTCAAATAATCTTATTTCGTCAATTTTAGATGTGAAAAAGAAGTTACGTAAATAACCATAAGCTGGTTAAAAATATTATCTTTTATTTTTAGCTGTAAACACTTACAGTATTTTAAATTCGAGAGGTCGTGATGTATGATATCACTGCCAGATAAAGACATATATCCACATTTCTTGAGTGCATTGTCTGATAAGTTCACTTTCTAGGAATAATTGAATTATGATGTAAATCTTTAAAATATTACTATGAAAGTTATCAAATTCGTAAAAGGTAAAAATAGAAATTTGTCTGATTGGTTTGTTTTGAAACCTAAGCGTAAAATCATGAGAGAAGTTTAGAGGATCGGCGCGGCTGTCGCTTTTAAAACATAAATATTTCAGTATTGTGCTTCACAGACTGATAGCAGTGCTCAGTGCCACGAAGTAACTTCTGTAGGACTACGTCAATTTAATACTTTTGGAACATTTTAGAGCAGCAAGGAATATGGATCTGCACCGCACCGCTTACTTCAACGCCGGCTGAACACTGAATACGATGCATATCTTAAGGTCGTAAACGATACTCGATAATTATCTTATAAGTATTTCTTGTACGCGTTCAAATTATGTGTAGTACGATAAAACACATCTATAGTGAAATACCAAGTGTCCTAAAAGTCCCACCCCCCTATTATTATTTTTAATAATGGAAATAGACAGATTTGCTTTGGCGAAAGTTTAGATATAACCAAAGGAGGAGTTTTTTGAAGTATCGACATTTTCAATCCTTACCCCCAAAAAAGTCAAGCATATTAACGAGTGATACCTCATTTTAAAGGTTTTTTAAAAATAAGAATCATGACGCAAACTAGAGGTCTCTAAGTTCATCCTACCCAACATAGCGACCAATCGAATTGTGAATTTTACGTTAATAATTACACCGGAAATGTTACAAAATGTACAACATGCTTTTGAGTCAAGAATCTATTTCTGCCAAGAAGTAAATGGTAGCCATTTCGAGAACTTAATCTGAGCTAAAAAAACAAGGGAAGGCTCTTACCATCATTTTACCAACATAGAGCAGTTTGTAATGTAGCCTAATAAAAACAACCGGAGTTTGTAGGTTAACAATCACAATCCGATTGGTCGCTATGTTGGACAGGATGAACTTAGAGACCTCTAGTTTACGTCATTATTCTTATTTTTAAAAGACCTTTAAATTGAGGTATCACTCAATAGGGGTTGCTATTTAAAATTCTTGACTTACCCCCAAACTACCCCATTTTGAGGTAAGGGTTGAAAATGTTGATACTTCAAAAACTCCCCCTTGGGTATCTAAACTGTCCCCAAAGCAAATCTGTCTATTTCCATTAATTAAAAAATAATAATAGGGGGGTTGGGACATTTAGGACACTTGGTATATTTATTAGTGAACACGCTTTATAAGCTAACCTAGGCTATATTTTCGCTTAGTATCATTTGATAATACAAAGTGGCAAGATATCTAGAGGTTACAAGCGATGCTGAGGTTTTTTAATTTTTTTCATCATTACTTTTAAAAATTCCTCTGTTTCTGGAATTATAAACTGAAGGACTCCCATAAAACTAACGTGATAGGTTTGCCCTGGACGATTGTTGCATCCGAATTAAAAAAAAAAAACACAAGTAAGAAATTTTGCTTTTCAAAGAAAGGTGTCACGAGTTACAAAAATGAAGCCTTTCAGGGTTTTATTCTAAAAATGTTTAAATTTCTTTTTATGTTGAGATACTGTACTACGAAACTGTGTCGCATATTCGTTAAATTATAGGACTGCACCCAATCATCTCCTTACTTATGTTTTTAAATACCAAATGTACATCACGAAAACTCTATATACACTGGATGAGTACAAGTGGTAACACTGACTTAAAAATGTCTCCTGCCATCGCTTTGATGTGCAGAAAATTATCTTAAGATAAAATTCGCCCATCGCGATGATTCGATGACACATCGTATCGCTCTGGTTTGCAGCCCACCTAAAGACATCGAGGTAGACAAATCTTTCTGATTTCTCCAAACACCCATCAGATTACTCGAAGAATGCGTTATCAGTAATCATACTTGTCCATGAAATAAATGCAATTCACAAAGTTAACATCATTTCCTACTTTCACACATGTAACGTATGGGTAAAATCCTGTGATATGTTAAAAAATTTGAAGGTTTTGATCAAATTTGGTATATAGATATATTTTGCCCTGTTATAAATTTTCAAAACTAATAATTTGAGGGTAGCTACTATAAGAAAATATAAAACATGAATTTCATCAAAATACTTTTGATCAAATTTTGATAAAATATAGCCTCTACAAATCAAAACTAAATGTATTGGTTCCCATCTCCACAAAAATGACGAGAGTTATCGGTAAAAGAACAAAATATCGTGTATGGACCTATCAGAAAAGGCATCATTTTATCCTAATTGGGTTAACCGATTTTGGTACATTGTGTAGTTTAGTTACTGTACCTAAATGGATCAATTTATGTTTGGTATGAGATTAGACACAAGTTAAATAACAGAACACAAGGCTCCCCATACAGAATTATAACCCTATACAGATTCCTAACCCCATACTGATTGTCCTGAAAATTTGTAGTTGTCAATTTTTAATAGCTATGAATAACTTGGGACGCATAAAATAGAAAATAGAAGATTATCTCCATTTATTGCATTAGGAGCTACTTGATATCCATTAGGAATTTTGAGAGTTTTCTCAACGACAGCTGCTCCCTACACTCCATATATTATGCGCCCCACATTTTACGTTTTAAATCTTACAAGTATTTTCACAGCTATTAAAATTTCACAAACACAAATTTTCAGGACAATCTGCGTAAGGTTAGGAATCTGTATGGGGCTACGAAAAATTATTTGATACTTTTTAGTCCGTTTTCAAAAACGAGGAATAAAGGTTTATTTAAATAAATATTTTCTGCTTTTTAGTCTTGTGTGTGTGAAATTTTGCAATCGATTTTACACATCTTAATGAGATTAAAAAAATGTTGATGTCACCGAATGGTGCATTCCCTCTTTTTTTAGTTGTCGGAAACTAAAATCGATCGTGCAAAACATTACGATGAAACAATGGACGAACAGAAATTCGATGACCTTCCACTGATTTCGTAAGAATTTTAAATAGTTACCAGTCCTCCATTTCTCCATCCTTATCAAATGATAATTTAAATAATGTGTGAAGCGTTATTCCACCAACACGTATTGCCAATACACCGGTCAATGCGCCAACTTTAACTGTCTTCTTACCATAGCGGCGATTGACGGGCAGACAAGAAAGTTAGTTCATGTTGCATTGTCGTCCGGTTCTGAGCTATGTTTAAGATTTCAAGTCTCTAACTAATCAGGAAGTTAGTTTAATATAGATTACAAAATTTGTACCGACAGACGAGAAAGCGAGTTAATAAAAACACGTTAAAAAGCCATTGAAACCGCTGTGGAAGAATACAGGAGAAGGCGAAAAAGGATTCATAGAAGAAAAAAGAGAGTGAGAAAAAAATTGAAGAGTTGGAAATACTAACGGAGCAGGATAGAAGGAAATTGTATAAACGTGTCAATGAGGGAAGAAGGTGTCTCAGATACGAATTGTGACGGGGCTCTAGGTTGTGCCAAAGAAGGTGAAGATTTATATATTATATATAAGTTGAACCTTGGATTTGTGACAAAAATAACACGTCTTGTTCGAGCAACAATGATGAATACAAAGTGCTGAGGAGACCTAACCAAAGATTTTAAATGTTAATGAGGCTTGAGACAAGGGGTTTCTTTTGTATTCAATCTTTTTATTTTATAGTGTGAAGTAGCACCAGAAATTCACAAATTCAAAGAACATTTCTGATTTATACTAAAAGAGTACTAGTGTTGTCCGACGCTGATGATGTGTGTATTGTAGAAAGTTCACTGAAATATGTGATGGAAGAGTTCAGATCTCTTAATATGCCAGTAGGAAAAAAAGTTCTTGTAGTAAATGAAGACAAGATGAAATATACGACCACACCGATTCACGATAAACATGTACTATAATCCAGATTGGAAAACAGAGTATAGAAAAAGTCAGCAGGTTCAAATATTTGGTTTAAAGATGGTGGACAATAACATAGACAAAGGCTTGTTGCTACCAATAGATGATAATATGGGGTCCTGAAGCATATGAAAAATCGTACTTTGTCCAGATCCACTAAGATAACATTAAACAAAATATTCAAAAGACCCGTCTTGAGCTTTGAATTTGAGAAATGGATTCTAGACAAAGCGATGGAACGTAAAGTATTCGTTTTTGAGAGAAAAGTATTGTTAATATATTGACCGGTGAAGGACAATGGAGATTATATCACAACCATGAGTTCAAACCCCATTAATAGAACTCATTGTTGGTAAATACATAATATTACAAAAAAAGTCCTATCTTATTAAATGTCAGATTAATTTGCAAATGACATTTACTTTTTTTATTAAAATAAATTACAAAATGACATTGATTTGTTAGTGTTTTCTACACGCGATTAAACGCTCCAGGCTGAGTAATTATAGAAAGATAAATTCTAAAGGTTATGAGATAATTTCAAAATAATTACTTACCTTACGTACTGTGGTAGTGGTCATTAAGAGTACATATAATGACTTAATTTACTACTTTCTTCAATTTATTTTTATTGATTTCACCATAATTTCTTTAAATTATCAGTATGAATGTCAACCCCGTTTGATATTAATCTCTGTAGGTCCTCGACAATTTAACACTTGTACTTCCTTGTTTTGAGTAGTTTTATTCTTCCATGGTTTATTCGTATACCGAAATTTGATTTCTTACAATA
This sequence comes from Aphrophora alni, assembly GCA_963513935.1. Taxonomy (NCBI): domain Eukaryota; kingdom Metazoa; phylum Arthropoda; class Insecta; order Hemiptera; family Aphrophoridae; genus Aphrophora; species Aphrophora alni. The sequence goes on along the minus strand of OY740766.1, from coordinate 19,839,807 downwards.
CAAACTATTAAAGAACAAGATTTCTGATGAATCTTTTTAATATTGTTAAGAGTTTAGGTATATAAGTAATAACTGCGTAGTAAGATTATTCTCAATTTGACAAGTCCTATATATATTTATCCATGGACCTATATGTATGGATTATCCCCAACCATCACTGTTATTACTGCTGAATTCTTTGCTTTAATATACTATACAGAATGTAAAATAAATCCTGATATACCTGTATACAATTTAAACGTCTTGATAATATCAACGGAAGACCTCTATTAGAATTAGTTTTATTGAGGTTAAAAATCTTGCCCCCTCTTTAAGGGGAGAATACTTTATATTATTAATAGCAACCCTCATTTTAGCGATATATCATTGGTAAGGTTTATATATAAGAAAAATAATGTCACCAAGAAAAGGTCTCATAGACGTCCCTAGCGAAAATTACAAACCAAAATTATCACTGTAATACAAATTTGTGTATTTTTGAAATTATAGAAATGTGACATCTTATCTGTTTTAATGTAACAAGTGCTCGAATTATTGACTTTGAGTTGTTTGACAACGTTCTAAATTTGTCTAATTACTTGATACAGCATTCGAAATCGATGCGTTAGGAATGGATTAAGCTGTTTTAGCCTGATTAAAATTTTAACCTGACGTTTTTGTAGTCATGTACGTCAGTTGGTTCCATCGTACTCAATGGTTTTCATGTGACACCAAAAGGAACAGTCAAGTGGATTAAGGTCAGTAGACTTTGCTGGCCGTTTGACAATGTTGTTTCTTAAATTCAGTCTACCGATAAAAAAATGAAATGAATGTAATTTACTGTCGTCTTTATTTTTGTTGTTCATAAGTGGCTGTAGGAAGTAATTCTTCAAATTAGTTCAAATGATAAATTTTCCCCTGTGCCCTCCTCCTACTTACAAATTCTAAACTAATTCTCAGGATATGCTCAAAAAATGAATGAGCTTTACATTGTTGTCAGTTTGGTTTGTAATTTTGATTAGGGTTGTTATAAAGACTTTTTATTGGTGTTATTATTTTTCTTCCAAATAGATCTTTACAATGATATGGTCACAATTAACCATTCTATACCCCCCCCCCCCCCCCATTGAAAAAGGGAAACCTTAAGCCGTTCAAATTTTAGTGGTTTCATTGGTATTCTTTTCCTTAATAACTTTCCCCACCGTTCTAGCCTGTGGTATGTTCCCTCCCAATTATATATCCATTGCAAACTTGTTACAGTATATCCATCGTCTTGTTGTCAGCTGTTTTTAGACACATATTAAGTCTTTTTATATTTACCTCAAGTACCCGTTTCTGTACTTCTCTATTAATACGGTTCCTACCATTATAACGTTGATCTGGTTCAAGAAGTGTTCTACAGACTGTATTCTTGGAAGAGGGCATTATGTGTTCCATATAACATACCCCTGGAGTGTATCCATTATACTGAATAACTGGGCATTGTAGAATAATTAGAAAAGTAAAAGCAAGCAGTGCTGCAGAAATAAACATTATAAGCTTAATCAAACTTTGGAAGTGGGTTTATATTATACTTTAGGCTATTCGGATCCCAATAACCTACAAACCTATGTCAAATTTAAATTCAACAAATAAAAACATAAATATTAAAATATAATTTTAAAACGCTTAGTTTCATTCTCAACCTTTTGATCTGACCAACGTTTAAACATTTCGTGAGGCCTTTACTCCATACAATGTTTTTAAATCAAACTTTAAGAACTTTCTTTTACTCTCAATTAAGAGGTCTTGTAAAAAAAAAAAAAAAAAAAGTTCAAACTTTTAAAAAAGTTGATGCAATCGGAATATTCGTTCTTGAGATGATGCGTTAAGAAACTACCATAGACGGATTGACGATCGTAATCATAAAATGGTTTAAATGTGATTTTAGGATTTCTTATTAATTGCTAATTTGTGTTGTAACTAAATTTCTCTTTTCGTAAAACCTGTACATTTCTGTTTTATCTTATTGAGAGGGAGGATATGATTTATACATAAATCAGGTGTGTTTCATCCAGATTACCCACTACAAACTGTGATCCTAGGGAGAATTCACCCCAGAACTAAGTTCTTACAATACCTCAAGATGGAGTCATCCATTATTATCCTGGAGCAGCTCTACTTGAATTTCTATGTCTTACGAAAAAAATCCAAACCACTAGATTTGGTGTTCCACGTTGAGTCTTTGCTTCTTACTTCTTTCTTCGCAAAACCAACTCCTCTTACGTCTCAACATTCCAACATTCCTTTAATTATGTTCACCTTGAAGCATCACTTCAACAATGTTACCAGGAATATAATTTCTCTAATGGCGTCTCTCTCTCTCTCTCTCTCTCTCTCTCTCTCTCTCTCTCTCTCTCTCTCTCTCTCTCTCTCTCTCTCTCTCTCTCTCTCTCTCTCTCTCTCTCTCTCTCTCTCTCTCTCTCTCTCTCTCTCTCTCTCTCTCTCTCTCTCTCTCTCTCTCTCTCTCTCTCTCTCTCTCTCTCTCTCTCTCTCTCTCTCTCTCTCTCTCTCTCTCTCTCTCTCTCTCTCTCTCTCTCTCTCTCTCTCTCTCTCTCTCCTTTCCATGCAATCTACACAAAAAACGTGTGATGCACGTTATCCCTATCCTTTTCATTTTGCTAACCGATTGGAATATCTGCCTTTCTCACACCATGGAAATAACTCGGGAATGGAAATTACAGGAGATGTAAGAAACTGTGACAGCTAAAAATGTACACTCTCATGAGTCCTACTGATTCTGGTTGTTAATCTTCCTTTGCAGTCGATTGTTTTTTTTTTGCCACTGCATCATTATTGGGAGTCTTGCCTTTTTTCGAATGTCCTGTTTATCACTACTTCCTCCTATTATCTTTCTCTATTGTGCTAACATTTATCGAAATTATCTTCGCTAACAATAAAACAGTTAATTCCAGATACTGTTGATTATAAAGAAGAGACTCTAAAGGCTCTCATTCTTTGTAACGATACCATTGTTATCTTAACAGATAGCAGTCAACGCTTCCAAGGTCTAGGTCCACTGATGTTTGCTATCAACCTGTTTAAAGATGTAGTCACATTGCATGGTTTTTTCAGACATGTACTTTAAGAGTTTCAATAGAACTAGGAGTGCCGATGTATGTATGTATGTAGAGCCTTTCGACACAACACCGACACCCGCCCAAAAAAGGAGGATACACTCATTTAATCTGATACTAGAATGTCATCGATTGTTTATCCTATGTAACTGATTTGTCGAAATTTTAACAGGAATCGGAATATTCGCCACCAACAGATAAATTTTGTAAGACCTGAGACCCCTAAAATAGGTAATATATTCGCTAAATTTAAAAAAATTTTTTGAAGGGTGTAAACAGTATCTGTCATGATACTAATATCCCGCCTACAAATACACCATTTATCTTAGCCAGTGACATGTCTATTGAAATGGTTAATAAAACGCAACGTGCAGACAATTATAGTATAGGTTTTGTGCTAATAGTGTTTGTTGTACGTGTGTTTGAAGATTAATTACGTTTCAAAAGTTATTAAGTGATAATCATCTTCTAAAGTTGTGAACAAGAAGTTTCTTGTCACGTAGTTGGGTAGCATCCAACAAAACCAGGTAGCTCCCCCCCACCCTCCCTTCCACTCTTACGTGTACTGCTTGTGTTATGAGTTTTCGTTCTATATATATTCGGTTCATGTTCAAAAAATAAGTTGTGTTTAGTAGATGACTTTCAAATTTCATACACGTGTTAGTTTCAGCGTTACCCACTTTAAAACGCATAAATTCCATCTAAATAAAGTTTCATCTAAATATCGCCAATTAAAAATTATTTTCATATTTTGTTTTAATTTTTAAGGCACAATTACGTTGTCAAATTCAAACTCAACGATCCAAATATTACGAGTGTCTTTGAAAAAAGGCAATAAATAAATTGTAAACTGAAGTATAAATTTAAATATAACCTTCTGTGACGTTCAACCAGACCTAACCTTCTTCACAAGTGTTGCATATAATGATATTTATAAAACATAGTATAATTAGACAAGAGAATTCCCAGACGACCAACAATTGTATGGAAAATGATACTAGATTTTGTTTACGATAAATGTTAAGAGATGTCAGAACAATGCGTATTTTTCATCACAAGGTCACTCATGGTGTCACAATGTGCAGGGGTAAATTATCTGTAGATATGTGTTGAGCGTTGGCAGACGAGAAAGTAATTCTTCGAAATAATCTGTGATATTACTAATAATTCTAGAAATCTTGTACTGTTGTAATATCATTAAAATTATAAAGCAGCAGTGAAGTGAAATACATTTTAAACAAGTTTCATCAGTACATTTTAAACAAAAGCTAAATAAAACTATTTTTCAGAGAAAGAATTAAACGGTGTAAAAACATTGAACTAACTTTCTCCCAACCTATCCACAAAACAAAAAAACAAATACCATATAACTAAAACATTTTGTAGTTTGGTGGAAGTTATCCCCAGAATTAATAAATTTGGTAAAAAATCTTTAATTGGATATAGCAAAATATTTGTGAAATACATAAATAAAATATGTATTTTGAATTCTAGAGATCGAATTTGATATCAGTGTACTCATCTGGGTTTCAGGTTACCTATATATTATACTCGTGGAAAAAATGTTATACATAGATTATTAATATTTATATTTTAGTCGAGCTGAGTTTAAATATAAGACAGATTATTTTTTTAGCATAAGTAATTAAAAAGTTGCGTGTTGGTCACTTCAACTGATTTGTTTATTATATTTTCAGAGTTACGAAGCTAGTGGCTATTTATTTCACCACTAAAATAGTTTCATTTTTTGATCGGTTATATTATATATTTGTTCTAGGATTAAAAGTCATACAAGACTAAGGTGTACAAATATTCAACCAGGAAATTACAAAACTGGAGGTCGCTAGTTGCTCGTCAACTGATAAAAATTAAAAATGTACCCACTTTTTTTACTACTTCAACTTCGAAGAAGTTTTTTTTTACAAATGAAAGATTTAATATACCGTACACTCTTAATAAATGTAGTGTTCACAGCAACATTCTTTTGGGACTTGTGGCCTACAGTGAAATAATAATAGAGAGGCATACATGGATTTGTGTAGCACCTCATTAGAACGCTTATATGTAAAAACCAGTTCTGTAAACCAGATGTCGTTTACTTGGTCGTGTTTAAAATGGCGATTTATGTAAAATTAACCATAATGTTTATACCCAGTAATCGGGTTAAAAAAAACTTTCCATTAAGGTACGCAATAGATATTTTCCAAAAATGTCATTTGAGCTTTCCTCCCACACAAACATTTGTTATTTCTTTGTGCAAGAGCCAAATATTTCTACTTGTCTAAATTGGCCTAAAGTTTCAAATTAGTTTTTATTATTTATTTAATCAACATCGGCACTTTTGTAAACTGTATATTAAATTACATACACAATGTGAACCAGAAAAGTTACCAAGTTATTCTAAATTGGTGAATTATATAGTCCCGGATATTGACATTTTTTAAGAAAAAATGGAATCTAACATTTTTGTATTAAAAACTCTCGAACACCTCTATATATAAAAAAACAAAATACCGGTTTTGTGAGGCATTAATGATGTGCAAGGAAACGTGTTTTGCTATTCAAATATCTTCAGGCGCCACTAGTTACGATCCATTACAGATAAACTTTTCGCACTTGAGCAGAAGGCGTGTTAAATAGTCGTCTAATATCCATTATACTGTCAATAATTAGATATTTATAATATAGAATTTCTAACTCTCGCTATTTTGAAACACGAACACTATGTTGTGAAATGTTCACCGATCCAACCTATAGGAGTAATTTGACACCATATATAGCTAACTGTAACAGAGTTGATCAAAAGTTTGAAATAGTTATATTTTATCTCAGCTTCTAGTCCGCGTAAACTAGCGTTGTAAGCTAGTTGTGAATGAACTGCTTTAAAAAATACAAGATGTTCAAAAAATGAACAAAATATAATTTAATATAACTGTTTTTAATGATAATATATTACTATCAGCAAAACTGCGTGAATACATAAATTAAATGCACAATTACAATTTGAAAATGTCGGCCGTATTTGTAAATTAAATTAATTATAAGTTGAAAACATAGACAACAACTATTTTAAACGGCCGATCATTCCAAATTTCAAGTGTCTGTTTTAATTTATGTTCCAACTTTCGTGTTTACGTATAGACGACAACAGGGCAACATTTTTGGGATTGGTATGGCTCAGTTTGTAGAGGTACGCGCAGAATGTGAATTTTATTTCATGTCATTTTATTATTTCGAACTTATCCGTCTTTATTACTGTAAAAATAGACAACATCCAGAAAATTATTTCTGATTCCTTACTCCAAGGAAAGTAAAGATAGGTAAAAAGAAAGGAAGTACGAAGTATGTGATTACCGTTATTCCTCTATACCGGAAAGTATCAAAAAGCGACAATTTCCGAAACACAATTTTTGATATACCGAATCCAATTCAGATGTTAGAATACTGTAATATACAGGTATTAAATAATGTAATTGTTAAATTCAAAAAAGTTTTTTTCCGAATTATTTGAGAATAACGCTGCTGGAAAGGTAACAAATACTCCCTAGTCAATTTCACAAAACACAATTGTATTTGTAACAGCTGTTTCGCAGTTTAGCATCATCAGACAACTATTGGTACTGACTAACTGTGAGTGTAAACTTCAGAACCATGATAGCGTAGATTTGGTACCACGTGTGCCTTCTATTCACCTAAAATAACCAAGGCTGTATGTCAAGGACAAATAGCGAAGCAAACTTTCACCCTTAGCATAAAATAAACATAATATAATTGATTAACTTCAATTGATATTTTAATTTGTGTAAAATTATAATAATAGGTACAAAAACCTTGCGCTAACTTTCACACATACCTATCTACAAAGCTAAAAATAATATTCCTCACTTTCTCCAATTTCTAAATGTTACTTCTACTCCATGTGAGAAAAAAGTTTCTTTATTACTGAGTTGTCTTGTATTTATAAACCGAACCTAACCTAACCATACATACTTCCTTTTTTTCTATATAGGAGATGAGTTGCTATAGAAACGAAGAGTGGAAAAGAAACTGAGAAAAAATAAACAAACAAACAAAACTAGAGATATGACCAAAATATACCCACATATTAAATTTGAACAAAATCGGTTGACTCGTTCGGACTCCAGAGTATTTCATTAACGTCAACTAACAGAGAGATATAACTTTTTGGTTTTTTGAAGAGCATTCAATTTATTTCCGTTAACAACTCAACATTGATATTAACCCATTACATAACTTTCTCAAACATACTTTTACGTGAGAAATAAAAAAGAACAGGAACCGGTTAGTTAAAACTTAAAGTGGCTATATTAGACAGTTTAATAATTTGGAAACGACACTAACGTATGTAAATCTGTTCATGAACTATTGATGTTCTGAACACACCAGGCCTACTGTTCTACTCGTGCATACAAATCACCAACACAAAGCGTATTCTAATAATTATTTCATCTCAACATTTCAATTTCCTGTAGGAGTGTACATCTCTTCCATATTGAGTAGAGTGTAGACAATCCCACACTAACTCGCGGACATATGGCGTATAAAACTATGGTAATTAGATTTAGTGTGAAGTCGTAGGTTAGAATAGACCACACTAGGGTTCCGTAGGAAGTGATTGGACAACGGGCCGGAAAGGTTTCATCAGATGGATATGTTTACGTCTTAACACGTGTACAAATATGTCTTTAGTTATATAATCGAGACCCTCCAGCGCCTAAACGTTATTAATGATGTTTGTCGTTTATATGTCTGTCATCTGTGCAGAGCTGTACAATACAAAAAAAAGTTACAGTTGTGGGACGGTAGACAGAAGTAAAAACTTTAACTATCACTTTTAAAACTTAATAATAAATAAATTAAATTTTAAGCTTTGAATAAATGTTTGTATGTATGTATGTATGTATGTATGTATGTATGTATGTGTATGTGTATGTATGTAGGCTATGTACCTATTTCCAGTCATTTTATCTCAAAAACTGCTCCAACGATTTTCTCAAAATTTTTTTATATAAATAGTTTTCAACATCAGCAATCCAATGGACTTGGTCAAAATTTCGACAATTAATAGAAGCAAGTCTGTTAACAAATTGGGTGAAATCAGACTTGCTTCTATTAATTCTCGAAATTTTGACCAAGTCCATGGGATTGCTGATGTTGAAAACCCTTTATATACAAAATATGGAGAAAATCGTTAGAGCCGATAATTCTACAAAAAAAGATAAAAAATATATTTTTATAACTTTCATAATGGGAGATAATTATTGTACTTATAACAAAACCAAATAACTAATAACATACCCAATTTTTTATAAATGAGACAATAACCCGATCAGAGATCGGCTTTCCTGGTACTATATATATATGATGTCCATATATATAGTGGAGCGTGACTGGACAAACGACCGTGATGCGTAACGGATTTTGATGACGCCAAATCAGATTTTTTTCTTCTTCATATAAAATGTATAGTATTATAACGTCCCAAAAGTAGTTTACATTTCAAAAAGTAAACAGACTTTAATCAAATTTGGTATGTGGATACATTTCAGCTATACGTGTAGAATTTTAAAAAAATCAATTTTTCGATTAACTCAAAATTTGGATGTAATAGCTACAAGAACAAAAATCATAATTACATATTTTCTCAAACTCAGATTTAAGATTTTGTCAAATTCAATCATGAAATTAATAAAATCAGAGTACATTTGTTGGTTTCGAATTTTGGTTTTAACTTACACTATGAACATCTGACGTAACATCAGCTAATAAACAGGTTGTTGTACAAGCTGATCAAAAAGCAATGAATCAAGTGGAATTTGATAATATAAAATTGAAAACACTCCTATTATTTCATAAAACATTCTTTAAATTTTGTGTTTGTTTAGACAAGTTTAAAGCAAAATAAAAAAAAAACACTAATCATCGTGTATCTCTTAAAATTATATGTTATCATTTTCAAACACTAATCCGCATATACTTATCATAGACTATTAGTCACATATAGTTGCACATAGTGTGCACCCTCCTTCCCCCTCTCCAATTCATAATATGTGGAAATAATAATTTCTCTATCTAGACGCTATCGGGTTTCCTCAAGGTTGCAACTTGTTTCTTTCACTTATAAAAATCTCCAGTACTTATTTAATTCTCTGCTAATAAATGTTCAACTTAAAGTAACGCTCTACTAAATATAATACGTGCAGATATAAATAAGTCATCAAATCACAATCTGCAGTGGAGCAAGTTTTTATATTAATGTATTGAGAATGTAGGAGTGAGTGCCATCCGACACAAAATTTGACGAGGGTAATCTAGGTTTTGCGTTTAGCGGAGCGAGTGCCATCCGATCCAAAATCTGACGAGGGTAATTTAGGTTTTGCTTTTAGCGGAGCGAGTGCCATCCGACCCAAAATTTGACGAGGGTAATCTAGGTTTTGCGTTTAGAGGAGCGAGTGCCATCGGAGGACGGTTGCAGGATTTGGGGAGGTCTAATGTTGTTGACTCCATTCATTTTAACTTTAAATTATTATTTAAACTATTACTGTATTGTAATTATTAATGGAACGTATAATATCATATAATATAACTTATCTTACCCTATTACTTTACTACTATCCATTTGTTAATACTGTACAGTAACACTTCTACTTCTATAAATCTAATTAGTTTTTAAGGAACTACATTTAATGCCTAGTCAATGGTAGGCCTACCATACTTGTTTTGTTACTTCTGTCAAAGAATTCTACATGACACTTGCTCCTCAAGTGTAGATTTGACAGATGTCTGTAAAAAAGTGATGGCACTCACTCCGTTCACCGTGTATCGGAACCTTGATCGTCGTCAATAAGAACTCGTCGTTCAAAGTTCTCAGGTTTTTTGTAATGCATATATGTTTGGGTGAGAATGTTTCACGGTGGTTTATCTATAGCCTACGTAAATAGTAGGCTAAAATCAGACACAGAAAATATTATAATACGACGATAAATTTCCAGTGATCTTGACGGTTAACCTAAACTGAAACTGATTGTATGTTTGTTTTAATAAATCAGCTGTTATTACGTTTCTAAAATGAATTATTATGACACTGAATATTGAAGTTGTTTACACTTTCAAGAATCTAATATATTTATAAGTTCTATAGGCTTAGTGTATTTGATATTTTTTGGTCAATTAGAATTTTTGAATTGGGTCAAAACTTAAAAGTTCTCTTTCGCCATAATCGACACATTGTTGTGTTCTAATTATATTATAATGAACGGTCAAATAATTCTCGAGATACCGCATTTGTTATTTCGATTTGAATTCTCTGCCAAGGTTCAGTTCTAATTAACAACGAAATTAAATGATTCTCTACCAATATCGTAAGTCACGGGGGAAGGTATTAATCGTTTCTTTATTTTTATTTTGTCACATATGTAGATTTTCTTAAATATATTTTCGATAATTTTAATTAGACTACTTCATTATTCGAAAAATATAATTAGTGAAACGTGGTGAGGAGATATTTAAGATTCACAAAATAACTGTAGTCGTTCAAAATCACTTAGAACCTAACCAATATGTTTATCAAATAAATCAAACAAAGTAGATTTGATCAGAGAAATGGCGGAGCCACTTGGCAAAGACCAAACCCCACCCAATTTGTAGCGCCAGAGTGACAGGTCAGGATTTGATAATTATAACATAAAATTATGAATAAAGATAAATACTGTGTATGTATCTAAAAAGGTAACAAAGATTGGTTGAGGATAATCGTATATTTTAATAGATAACTCTAAGTTCTTAATATTCTTAAAACACAGAACCATTACAAGTATAAATTCAAATCATACTGTTTTATCGCACTACAATAATAAAGCTAAAGGCATCAAAAAAACTTTGATCGGAGTTAAATATAATTATATATAATTAATTCACTCGTTATATATATATCATCACGTTGACAGACAGACTCTGATGCCTAGATGTGGATAAGAAGATAACGCCACTAGACGTCAAGTAGAAACTGCAAAATAAATAAAACATGTTTTCTAGCTTCGCATTTATCTTTCATCTTGTTTTTTTAAAACTTAAATTGGAAAGTACAAAAACAAAACATGCGTTCATTTTGTAAAAGAATATTAAATTACTCGATTATCATGATTGTCCACGTCACTAAAAGTTGTTGTTTGAAATGTTAAATTTTCTAGTTGACATGGTTCGTTTTCAATTATAGAGTGGAACTATAGAACCAATCTTTCAGGGGAAAATTATAATCGGTGCTTTTTATTTGTGTATTTTTATTTTTACAATCTACGAATCACTTCATAACCATCTTCATTTTCCCACCACTTCTATGACTCTCAAATCATGCTCCAACAATCTTACTGTCGTTGTCCTACACTAGTCCTTGTTTCCTCATAAATAATTTCTTTACCACCCATGTGTCATCCACCCTATCTATATGTTCAAGCCACCTAGGCAGGGTTACTTTTACCGAGGTTACATTTTAGAAAATTAGTATACATATCATTAATGCTAACTTTGAGAATTTTGTTTTTTATTGATCTGATTTCAGATACCTTTACAGCGTTTTCAGATTTTCAAATTACAAAAAGAAACAGAGCCAATAAATGCTTATATACCAAATTTTATAGAAATTGGTGAACCATTTTGTCTGAACGACAGCCAGTAAACATAGTTTCGAAAGCTATTTTTTGTTTACCTAGCTGATATCAAAACTGATATTTTAATCACTGTGTCTATCACTTAAAGAAAGTAAAACGAGTGAAATCTGTCCAAAAGTTTAGATTGCACATCAATGAACGCAACCAAGCAATCAGAACAGTAAGCTAAAAACCTGGGTTACTTCTTCAATGATTACTAAATCTTACAGAAACAATTTACGTTGAAGTATTTTTTTCTATACGTGAGAAAGTAATTTTGAATATGTGAAGAAAGGCCTTCCACAAAGTTGTAGACATGTTTGTCTTTAGAAATAATTAAAACATGCGATTAGTAATTAATAAAACTTGGATATCTCGAATAAAAAGTCTTTAATTTAACATCGGATAAATAATTAGGACAAACTTCATTTCGTATTTCTTGACAGTTAATCTTCTTGTTTTCACCTTTCTATGAACAAACTCGTTATTTTTTCTTCCTCCGATTTTTCCATTTTTCACTCATAACTACAAACCTTTAATTTTCTATTTTTTATCAAAAGCACGTGCACCATCGATTTAATTATGCAATGTCTATCGGCTTGTAGAGTACAATAGATCGGAGGTAAGAAGAACTGCTCGGTGAATAAGACTCGGGTTATGCAATCCTGAAATTGTAAAGTGCAACTAAAGGTGATTTACTTTTACATAATCATGATGCATGTTTAGCGTAGGTTATTATTATATTTCATAGTTTATTTTAAGTACAGGTAAACAAACGAAAGCAGAGTTCTCTTCACTTATTGAGTCTTTACCATGTAAACAATACTTCTTACAAAACACTTTTTATTTCTGTACTTGCTATTTTTCAATTTTATCAAAGTTTGTAGACGACATTTAAATATAATTTTAAAAAAAGTAGCAGATAACTTTTTGTTTTCTGTCCACTTTGACAATATTCGGAACAATATCGTTTGATGTCCTGACGCTAGTATACACATAGAACAGAAGCCGGTTTTGGCGAAAGAGGATTTTAAAGTTTTGACCTAATTCTAAAGTTCTAATTAACCAATAATTTTAAATACACTAAGATTTATAAATCTTTTTGTTTCTTAGAAGTATATACAATTTCAATCATGGTTGTTCAAATAATTAATTTTATCGTTTTTAGATTAGGTTATTGATCAAGATTCGCAAAAAATCTACTGGCAAAATGGTTAAGCAGATTTTCGTGCCGAATTCACTAAGGCCTGATTTTAATTCTTTTTGAAAACTCATTAAATACCTACTTATCTTCCATAATAAATATACTTAATTTTAATGTAACAGCATATATTACTTGTTGAAACTCCATATTCAAGGGGTAAAATAAAGCAATAAAGCTTAAAGTTTCAAACTATTTTATTAATATAAATGAGCTACAATTGTTTCGCCTTGCGAGTTGTACACCAAGTTCTTAAAACCAACATGAGGACCGTTCGAAACAAAGAGCGAGAAAACAAAACCAAGATTGATAAGAAGAAAAACAATGACCAGCCACCAGAAGTATCAGTTTTTGATATTAAACCTCCACTTTTAAAGTGTCAGAATGAAATCAATGACATAAAGAAAAAGGATATTATTGCTGCATTTCCCTACATGCCTTTGCAAGACATAGAATACTACAAAGTAATTCTCCACCTCTAATGTATAGGATTAACTGTTTGTAAATAATATTTTTTGTTTATGCTCTTACAAGAAATGATATAAGTTTTGTATCTTTAACAAATAAATTGATATTTGGTCATAGAAAAGTTGCAGTTATAACCATGATTTCCTAAGTTGTATTAAATTGCTGCAGAAATGCTAGTTTGACAAGTTTCCAAGTGCAGTTAGAACCATGTCAGTCTCAACTTGTGCTATGTTGGGAATGACAAGGTTTTAACTGCAAAAGTGTACATACCATAAAAAATGTATTTGAAGGATTTTTGTCTATTTCTCACAGTTGTTCGGATAAAACCTGTGATAAAACCTGTCGGATTTAAATGTAGATACAAAAAATAAAACCTATCAATTTGAATTAAAACGAACAAAATTATGAGCCAATAAAACTTTGACTTTAAATATCTCAACACTTAGTGTGGAGCAGTTAGAACCCCGCGATGATGCTACAAGGCGAAACAATTGTAGCTCATTTATATTATTAAAATATTTTGAAACTTTAACCTTTATTGTATCCTTTAATACACTTAAGTTGAGACATTTTAGAATAGAAAACTTAACTCTATCGCCTTAACAAAGAAAAATAATTGCTTGAGGAATGGAGGTCACTTTCTACGACACTGGACAATTAGAAATGTATGAAAAGACAAGTGGCGGGGATAACGATAAAGAATGGTGGGGAGGGAGCTCGGTCATGTGCAATACGCTTGTTCTTTGGTTTGTTGTTGATCTATAACATTCTGATGTTGAAATGAGTTTCTACTGGAAATTATAACAACTTAAGTAATTATTTAAATACTCCCGATTTTATAATTGATCGATCGTAGCCGAGGTCATTTTTTAACCTGATCATTTCGCATTTCGTGTGTTATCGTGGCTGCAGTTATAGGCAAACGCGTTTAAAAATCGTTATGAAATTTGGGAATGCAATTTATATGCAAGGAGGCTGAATTCATATTTATGGTTTTTAACATTTCATTTCCTTTTTATTTAATGACAGCCACTCAAAACAGTGTCTGCACGATTCCGAAGAATGGATGCCGGTGTCTCACTAGGACTAAGGCCACAATCTGAAGTATATGGTGTGAACGAGACATAAGGATTAAGGAGCATTAATTTTGAAATCTCTAGTGATAAATTTAATTTTTACTTTTTGTAAAACTTCTTATGTGAATAAAACCAGACCAAAATTTTAAAAAAACTGCCTTACTACATACTTTATGTTATTTTGTCGATATTCACAGAGATACTAAAATATGAAATTAATTATTCTATAAATAACAATTACATCTTTTTGTTCTACGATATTCCTCTAAAATTGTATATAACTTTTATGTAATTTTTATAATTGGTATCAATGCGAATTTAGAGTAAATTATAAACAATAGTCAGATTCTTTACGCAACTTTTAGATCACCAGTCATCCAATAACAAATCACCCACAAAACATTTAACTTTTCTCCGTGTGTTTGGTGTTTTGTTCACGTGTTCATTAGCTGTGGTATTATTTACAGTTCTGCATCACGTCACCCTAATGAGCAGTCACATCGAACGATTTATTGAATGCCTTAAAACATGCTAAGAAGCCAGGTTACTGTTTACACAACCTCTAGTTTCATTTAAAAGGATCTCATTATATTTAAATCAACTCTAATAAGGAAGTTTTTGAAACTACTTTCCTCTATTCCCTGATTACGAGAGTTACCACAAAGATGTCAATTACATAATGTCCTAAGAAACATGTAGGCTTCATTGAACGCAGTCAATTTTGACGACACAGTAGGCGCTAAAGAATGTTGATTGTTGAAGTGTTTATCAGCTGCAAGCAGCTATGTGCAACTACCGGACAATTTCAGTGGTTACTCGTTAGTGTACAATTATTGTTGATGGAGATATCGTAAGATTCTAAGTTCTAATTATCCTTACTCTCTTAAAGTCTTCGATATTTTTAATCTTACTACGGTTCTGTGAACATTAGATCTCGCTCTTTGTATATCTACTGTCTGAGCAAAAAGTAACTACTGTACACTTGAACAAAACACCATTCAAGGTAACCAGGGTAATATTTAAAAATACATTGACAAACTTTAGGAAATGTTTTAAGTGCAAAATAAAGAAAAAACATCCTTTGTTAAAAAACTTATAAGATTATCGCTGTCGTTCTGTTCGTATTTTTTCTACAAATAAATATAAATTCGGGAAAATTATAACTTTTTATATAATAATTAAATAAAAATGTGAAGTACAAAATGTTTGTCTTACACTGGAAAACGATACCAATTAAATGTAATTTCCAAATCTAGACTCAATATCCATTTCTGAAAATAAATTTTCTGTAAGAAAACAAACAAAACGGAGAGAAATTAAAACTCTTAGTACGTTCGTATTATTTTTGTACGTTCAAGATGTTTGACAACGTAATTATGAATCTTCCTGTATACAGAATTGTTACCTATGAATGGTGGTGTCATTATTTGTTGTCATGGTCTTTGACTATTGTGCGACACGGTACGCGTTAGTTAATAGACTTATTGCTTTACAAGAACGATTTAATGAATATATTGAAAGATCCAAGTAGTGATATTTGCTTTTCATTTGAAAATGATACAAAACTCTGGACCTTTTGGAAAATTACAAACTATAGTATTGATTTATTTTATACTGCTAAATTTAAAATCAAATAACTCAAGATCTTATTCATTTCTGTTGTTACAATTTAACGTAAACATTGCAAAAACAGCACAAACTTTCTCTCTCGCCCATCTTTAAAAACAAATAAAAACCAACCAAAATTATTTGTCACCAAAAATCAACTGGGGATTTAAAAATGTACCACGGACGCTGTCTTTGAAAAAAAACATTCCTACGTTTAAGTAAAAGCAGAAACTAGATTCGCTTGTGTTATAAACACGTTCTCAGCGTAAATCGTTATTTGTTAAAATTAATTATCAAGCTTTATGACGGCGATCAAAGTTCATTTTTGTTTTTTTCAATTACGTCTGAATTTCTAATATTTTTTCACTTGCAATTTTGCAACACAAGTTTTGGTCAATAATCTTCACACTTCACTAAACCGATTTTTTTTTTCGCAGATAACTCAAGAACCGGCGTTTCGTGAGATATCTCGACTGCTATGTTTTTTAGATTTCTTAATGACTAAATTTTATCAAAATCGTTAGAATCAATTTTGAAAAATCGTGTTTTTTTTCTCATGTCAGAGCAAAATTTTATCAAAATCATTTCAGCCAATTTTGAAAAATCGTGTTTTTGTCTGTTTTTTTTTCTCATATCACAGCAAAATTTAATCAAATTCGTTAGAATATCTTTAAAAACAATCGTGAGTTTTCTCATGTCAGAGCACAATTGATCAAAATCGTTTAGGCAAATTTTGAAAATTAGTGTTACCTTTGTTTGTTTTCTTATGTCAGCTACCTACAAATTTTTGAGTTATCGAAAATAACAAAATAATCCCGAGATATAGTAAAAATACGCTCGCATACCAAATTTGGTTCACATCTGTCCAATATTTGGGCTACAGGCACTGCACATTAGACAAAAATCATTATAAAAACTTTTTTGGAATCCAAGATACCTCACAGACAGACATATTCCCAAAAAGCTGAAAACGATTTTTTTTTACCACATCACAAACTACGTATATTAGAGAAATACAAACTGATCTACAGACTAGAAACGAATCAGTTTCGTCCACTTGTATTTAGAAACTTTAACCCTTTATTTGTTCACTGACACTCATTTCCTGAAGTTAACCTTCATAATTTAGAATCAACAGCCCAAAAATCCAAATAAACTTAAAAAATTTGACAAAACTTAACTTAGAAAATTAAGAATCGAGTATGACAGTAAATCGTACTCAAAATAAATTATGTAAATCTTAACAAAAACGAAATATTATCAACCTGTCTAAAATTTCACTAGATACAATCTCCAACCATGATTTCTATTGCCCACATAACCTCCAAGAAACGCAGAAAATTATTTATACAGCCCGTTTTAGATATTCTATCTTCAATTAATTATAGATATCAAAATTATCGGGACTGAATGTAGATCCAAACTGGTTGAATTTCCACACCTAAGTTTATAATCTACCAAAAGAAAACATGTTCAGACAGAGCGGTTTTTAAGTGATATTTTCTTTACTTCAGAACTTCTTCAAGAATGTTTTCGAAAACTATAAAAACTAGTGTTCATTCATATTGTTATATAGATGTCAACACTGTCAGATGCCTATTGTAGAAACGCCTTTTGGACATCTTTGTATTTATAAAATTCAACAGTTCTCTATCTGCTTGTTTTCCGCTTCACTCGAGAACAGATCATCCAATTTTAGTATAATTTCCTATGCCATATAGGTAAGTTATTTTGCCAGGTTTTAATTTACGTTAGACCGAAATTCGTTCTCTAGTTCTCAACTTATAAGAACATTTGTCTGCATTTCTACATTTATAAAACTCAACGTTCTTTGTTTGTTTGGCAACTTGTAAATCATAAACCGATAATCCGATTTTCATACAGTTTCCTATCTAATATAGGTAAGTTATCTTGTAAGGTTTTAGTTTACGTTTGATTGAAATCGGTTCCGTAGTTCGCATGTTATAAATACATTTGTCTCCATCTCTACATTTATAAAATGCAACGTGCTTGTCAAGTAATAACTTGAGAACCTCTGATCCGATTTTCATACAGTTTCTTATCTCATATAGGTATGTTATCTTGTACGGTTTTAGTTTACGTTTCATTGAAATCGGTTTCGTAGTTTGCAAGTTATAACTACATTGGTCTCCGTTTATAAAATGCAATGTGCTTGTAAAATAATAATTTGAGAACCGCTGATCCGATTTTCATACAGTTTCCTACCTCATATACGTAAGTTATCATGCCAGGGATTAGTTTACGTTTGATTGAAAACGGTTCCGTAGTTCGCAAGTTATAACTACATTTATCTACATCTCTACTTTTATAAAACCCAACGCACTCTGATTGTATGTTGTTGAGTTTTTAAACTCTAAAATCGCTGATCCAATTTTAATAATTTTCCATTCTTATATAGGTATGTTATCTTGTCAGGTTTACTCAATCTTTGATTAAAATCGGTTTTGTAGTTTCCAAGTTTTAACAATATTTAAGGTACGTTTCCATTCCTACAAGTCGCGGGGACTTGTGCCGGGCACATGTCCCCGGCACATGTCGCACGGTTTTGTTTTACTGTTTCCATTTCCTTGAGACAGATGTTGGGGGGAAAAAAATACTCAGTCCCTGTTCGACACTTTGCTGAGCAGGTGCGTTTATTGTGTTGGTACAAACATGGAAAAGGTCGTAGCTGCCTCCGCCTTTGTGGTTATCGCGGGTGCATACTGTGAACTCAAGAAAAAAAGGCGTAAACGTCCAAGGTGGTGGATCAGAAGTTTTTTAGCGAGACGTGAATCAGAAGGGGCCTACAATTCCCTTATGAGAGACTTACGTCTTCAAAGCGGGTTTGACAATTTTGTTCGAATGACGGCAGCAGATTTTGAGTTTTTATTAAATCTGATTGGTCCTGAGATTAACAAAAGTAGGTCATGTCGACTTCCAATATCTCCGGGAGAAATGTTGGCTGCCACCCTTCGATACTTGGCAACAGGGGATAGCTACAGTTCAATCATGTACCTACACCGGATCTCAAAAGCGTCAATTTCAAGATTTGTACCCGTAGTGTGCAAGGCTATCGTTGCATCATTAAAAGACTACATTCAGGTAAATATGTTTAAATTCATTCCATAAAATAGTTTATTTCATCAAATAATACCTATATATAATATCCAATTGTGTAATTATGTAACTGTTAATATTAAATAAGATGTTAATAGTAAATTGAAAATTAGTGACAATGGTGTACATATAAAAAACTTCTTATGTTTGATGGTATCCTATTAGTAGAAAGAATTTTGCATGAGCTCATAATCTTGTACTGGGGTTTGGTTAAGTTGTACTTCAGGTTGTACTGGTTGTAAAGGAGACAGCTGTGGTTGGTGGTTGTTTGCTTGAGGGGAAGGGTATGGACTAGATGAAGAACTACTAGCAGAGTTATGTTGGTTGTATCCAGGAAATGGTTGCGGCGGTTGTGCACGGAAAAATGTGTTCTGGCTATTGTTCCATGGAGGAAACATGTGTCCTCCTGCTCCCCCACATTCAGCTTGGTACAAGATATTGGAAATACTATGACGTATCCAAGCTTTTGTTTTCCTATCTTGGAACTTTTTCATTGATTCTCCTACATATTCTCCAAAACATTCGTCGTCATCCTTATTTTTAGTCATAGTTGTTGTCAGCACTTCATATGCGTGATTGATTTTCTTTTCCAAAGCACCCATTTTCGATGGTGGCGTACTTCCTTTGTTTGAGATTGTTCTTTTTCTGTTTGGTGGCTCTTGGGATTCCTGTTGCGCAGATCTTTCGACTTCTTCAATCGCAGGTTCTGATCTAGTAGCCTTATCAGCCCCGTCGTTATCTTCGGGTGGATCATCAGGGTCAATCTCATCTCGTTCTTGGGTTAAGTCATCTTGGGTCTAAAAAAAGAACAAAATAATTAGCTACATTGTTTGAACCAAGTAGTATATTTTGTACATTGTGCAGTACACGATTATATAAAGTTTTTCTGTACTTTATTAATTATTTTCAGGTACCAAATAACGGAGAAGGGTGGAATGATGTGGCCGAAGGGTTTTACTCAAAATGGAACTACCCAAATTGTATAGGAGCCCTCGATGGAAAGCATGTTGTGCTTCAAGCTCCAGCCAATAGTGGTAGCCTGTATTACAATTATAAAGGAACTTTTAGCATTGTTTTAATGGCACTATGTGACGCAAACTACAACTTTTTATATGTTGACGTAGGCGTTCAAGGCCGTGAATGTGATGCCGGTGTTTTTTTGGACACAGAATTATATGCTGCGCTGTATCAAAACAAACTGAACATTCCTAATGGACGGTGTTTACCAGGAAGAAGCGTGGAAATTCCGTATGTGATAGCTGCCGACGATGCGTTTGCTCTATCAGAAAGATTGATGAAACCGTTTGTGGGAAGACATGTAAAGGGCACCATTGAAAGAGCCTTTAACTATAGGCATTCAAGAGCAAGGAGGGTAATTGAAAATGTTTTCGGGATAATGAGTAGCGTTTTTCGAGTACTTAGAAAACCCATCCTACTTCAACCAGAATCAGCTAAATGGGTGACACTGAGCTGTGCTTATTTGCACAATTTTTTAATAAAAAATTCGTCGGCTAATATCTACAGCTCCGCCCAGGCTTTTGACTCTGAAGACAGCAATGGAAATACCATCAACGGCACTTGGAGGAATGAAGGACAGGAACTGCCCGGACTTCGATGGTGCAAAAATAAAGGGGAAAATCCCGGTGTATTTGTTCGTCAAGAACTGGCAAACGTTTTTCACAGTCGGCCATTGCCATGGCAGCAACGATATGCTTAGGACGGCAAAGTGTTTTATTGGCCTTTTAATTTAATCCTTTTCTTCAGTAGCACCCAAAACGGGTTAAACTAATCATTTTGTTACTATAGAAAATAAGCATGGTTTTATACCTTTCATAAATACTGTAAAATATTGATCATATTTTGGCAAGACACCATTTATTTAACTGGTGTGCCCTTTCATTGACCAAAAGTAATATTATACTAGTATTATATTGCTTAATGATACGATATTATAAAACATGCATAATAAAAAAGTATGCCAGCATTGTTGTATTGTACTCGATTTCGGTTTTAAACCATATCCTAAACTATCCTAAACATATCCTATCCTAAACATGGTAGCTGTTGATAGCTTAGGCCTGGGGGGTTAGATTTAGCTGTTGATAGGTTAGGCCTGGGTAGGTTAGATTTACCTATCAACAGCTAAATCTAACCTACCCAGGGCTAACCTATCAACAGCTACCATGTTTAGATTAAATAGCAAAATTAAATAGTTTTTAGTGTGTTAATTAGATTGGTTAGCTTCTATTGAGGTGTTGTGAGTGTTAGACATATGTTCAAAGTTTTTAAAAACATAAACATATTTTGGATATTGTATGCCAAAATAATTTATTTTGATAGGTAAAGTACTACAATTGCTCTCCTGAAAAGTTGTGAATTGGAGGATTCGCCCCTTTTACAGAACACCGATGATATACTTTCCGCAATAATTTTTTTTATTTTGATGTTGAAATAATTAAAATCAAAAGAATTAAACAAAAATCAACAACATATATTCAATATTGTACTTACCAAATTTAAATTCAGTGAACTCGTGTGTGGTAGATTCTGAGTCGAGTTGCTCAGAAAGCTTAACAGTGAGTAGTAACACCACTTAGGCACGTAGACGTCACTGGCACCTGCCCCACTCTTCTTGCATTTCTCAATCTTCGTTTTTTCCCTGAGATACTGCGAACGAATATTATGAAGTTTCTTTTCTATTTCATCACTTTTTGAGCCTACTGCTTCTGCAATTCGTTGCAGGGCATCAACACGGCTGTTTGAGTTTTTGTGATGTGCACTTCGAACATTCCACAAAACAGACTCCTGTTCAAACAGTTCGATCAGTTTGATAGTACGGCATTTGGTCCACTCCATTACGTACAAATAAACGGGGAAGAACTACACAAAACAAAACACACACTGATCCACGCGAAACACACGTTGGAATCTGAGACAGAGAGGTTAGATTTTGCTGTCAGGAGGATGTAAACAGTGGTCTGCGCATGCGCAAGTCCCGGGCACAAGTCGCAGGCCGTTTCCATTCTCCGGGCACAAGTCGCGGGCACATGTTTTGTCGCGCGGTCGGCTGCGACATTTTTGTCCCGGGCACTTGTGCCGCGACTTGTGCCAGACCGTTTCCATTCTGCAACTTGTGCCGGGCACATGTGCCGCGACATGTCGCAGAGAGTTTTGTTGTAATGGAAACGGGGCTTTAGATGCACAAGTATTAATAAGAAATACCGGATTTTTCTTCTTATTTTCCTAATATTTTCGGCGACATTTATTTTTCAGTGACTAATTTGGTATATGATTTGAACGCCAATTGAAACTGAAAACGTTTTTTGAAATGGACGCAATTTTGCCTGAATCATAACGAATATTTTCCGCTAAAAATATTAAATTCATATTTTTCTAATTTTCCGCTAAAAATATTAAATTCATATTTTTCTAATTTTCCTATAATATTCATCTACATCAATTTTTTTTCAGTGACTAAGTTGGTGTGACTAATTTGAACCCTAATTGTGACTGAAAATTTTTCAAAAGTTGTTCCCCAGTAATAATAATGTTTTGCTGAGAAAAAATACTAAAATTCCGATATTTCTATATATTTTACGTCTTTTATTAATATTGTCAACGGTTTTGCCCTGATAAAGTTATGTTTGAACGATAACTGGAACTGAAAACCTTTTAATTTAGGTGAAGTATTTTCCGAAGCCTTATGCATTTGAAATTGTTGGTCAATCAGAACGTTTTTTAATCAAATTTAAAAATTCCGACATTATCGTATTCTAATTACCTACAAAGACTCGTAAAGTTGTGTAAATACCTTTCAAGATTGAACGTTTATTACATTTCGATTTCAACCGTCTACCTCGGGAGAGCCCTTCTCCAATAGAGCCTCTCGATTCTGACATCGGCACCTTTCAATTTTTATAATACAATAAATCTCGTATTATTACATCACAGTTATGAAACAGTAGCTTAATTATGTAGAAACCATTAACAGACTTCTCAGATATCATTCAAATTTCGGCATCACTTAACTTCGATCATAAGAGGTGCTGTTGTCAACAAAATACGAGTTGTTGCTTGTGGTAGTTTTCCACATCTATAACCGGTTCCAAGACGAGGCCACACAAGTAAGCGGCTGTAGATGGGTTTATAAATTGTCGAATTTTAATTGTCCCGCCTATTTCTTGTCCAAATAGTCTTCTTCTATCCATGAAGTAATCTGAAATATTTATGGGTAATTATTATTTAGTGTTCCTTTCGAGTTTAAGCGCGCATATGAAAGTTTAAGGGTTTGGAGTATGATGATGACATTTAATTTAATTTTAATTGGTGAGATTCCAATTCCATTCCATGATAATAATTGCAGTGATCACTGTCGATAAAATACGTTTGTCAGAATTATTCAAATTTACCTTTGTGTATATTCACTAAATGTCCAACTTTCAACGTTACTTTGTCACATATAGACAAGATATCATCACGTATAGACAAAGTTATATGAAAGGTCAAAAAATCGAGGTTGAGTTTTTTGCGGTTATAGCAATTTTAAAAACGTATTTGAGCATAAAAAAGTGATTTTTTTTTAGAATGACATTTGTCATCCGTGCAGCCCAATGGAGTGGACCGATATATTAATTTTTCTTTTCTTTGTAGAATTAAGAATATAGCTAGCTAAAGCCTAAAAGTAAAAGTCAATTTACTCACAATAGTTGATCAATTGTTGCTGTAATGTAGTTCCTAACGATCCAAACTAAGCCCCACCATCTTGAAATTGTTAGTGAATTATCAGTAAAACAACAAATCAAATTGGTCGAAGAGCTGTTATATAAAACATAATATATATTGTAAAAATCTGCTTTACCTATTCCGTTTCTAATTTCCATGAAATGTGAAGAAAAATTAATCATACACTAAGCAAAATCGCAAATATGAAAATTACAGTTCAAGAATAGTAATTGGTAATAACCAAAAATGAAGGTTGATTACAATATAATACGATTTATACTCTGGTCAATCTAACAAAACAATTTATATAAAATATTAGACAAGATGTTAACCAGAATAATAGGTTGATAATTCAACAATAGCTATAGATTTTTAATTTCAAAACAAAACAAAAATTGTAGAGATATTTACCCTTACATCGTACAACTTTCCACAATAAATCTGCCTTTAATGATACCAAAATTCGTATCCTATAGTAAAATTAAAAGAGTTATTACCAAAACTAAAATTGTTAAATTATAGCATTAAAAGTTTGAGAAGAATAACGAATAATAGTTTCCTAGAGTTGAATACGTGTATGATTGTATAGTTTACAGCCCTCATGGGTTAACTTGTAGTGAGTATGGTCATAACAATCTAGAGGGATCTTGGCTGAATCTACACTTTTTTTTGGAGTAATAGTTCCTTTTCTTCTCTATCAGTTCTCTTTTGACCAATACGTGTTCTTTTCCGACCCTGATGCTATTAATTTTTCAAGGTCAAAGGGTCTATATTTCATGTTTTTTATAACGCGATAATGACAAAAAGGTTTTTCTCTTTTAAAGAAAAGGGGGGGGGGAATGTATAGTTTCAAAAAGGCGGTTTTGTGAGTAGTTATCTAGGCTTTACGCAAGGTCTTATTAGCTCATTATTGCTGTTTGCTGTCTGTATATATTAATACCAAAATTCAAATTAATTTTAATCCGCTTTTAAAACTAAAAACGGCGACCTAAAGTTACATTTTTCATTTATTAATAGATAAAAAGAAATCTGTTAAAAACATAACATCCGGAAGTCTAGTTAAATTTAAAGAGTACGTTCGGTTTCATTATACAATATATGAAAAATTGTTATAAAATTTCAATATGGCGGGAATGTGAAACAGCGTTTATGTAGTCCCTTCTCATATATGAGCTACATATGGTTCACTTAGTTCAGTCTGTAAATACTAGTTTCAAGGTTGAGGATGTAATCGAGCAGACACGTATAAAGATGAAAATAAATACGCGTCCAACACGTCGGCGTATCAGCTGCGTACCGCGTATTTATTTGTTATTGGCGTATCAGCTAAGTTTCTATGATTTCTATGATCTTAAACATGGGATATTGTCATCTAAGATCTGTTTTTTGTTTAATTTTAGGATCTGTCAAGTAAACGGTGGAACATATTCCTCAAAGGAAGAAGTAAACTAGTTTTAATATAGTTCAATCTTGATTACAAGTATAGTGCTTTAAAACTTAATAATTTTTAAATTCAAGGTTGAGAAATCAATAATTATATTTTAATCTGCCAAATCATTCCATGGCATTTAAAATTGTGTCGGTTGCATATATGTCTAGGTTTATGTTAATGGGATTGCGCGTGATGGAGTGTGTGTTGAAGAGAAATATTAACAAAGCCAGATAAAATACTGCCAATCTGTGTTGGTGTGGGTGGAACTGCCTGTGATTGAGTGTGTGTTGAAGTGAAGCAGATTTGATCCACGTCAAAGTATTAACAAAGCCAGATAAAAAAATTTAAGCGTGCTAGTAATGATGTGGGAGTGCCAACACTTTCAATTATGTAAAAATATTAGTCTTACAGTCTATAGTTCGGCGATTTTGGACGCAAACATGTTTTGTTGATCAGATCTCGACCCTGCTTTCCACCTGGCTGTAGAATATGCGCCATTTAGACTCATTTAAGGTTTGACATATATTTATGAAAAACTTATCCATTATATTTTTTGAACTAGCTATTATCCCCGACGATGTAGAGATCAACACTTAGTATGTTATAGTTTTTAATCATACATTTATTTCAAATACGTTTTTAAAGTGTGAAATATGAAAACAGTTATTCTAAAATATCATTTGGTGTGTCACAAGGAATTGTTTAGAACCTCTACTGTACATTCCTTACTCAAATGATAGAAGACGCTACAATAGTAAGATTTGCCGATGACACTGCCATAGCAGAAGTCAACGTTAAAGGAAGCTACCAACTAACAACAAAATATATCTGTAACTGGACAAGGAAAAGGCGAATTAGACGTAATGAAATAAAATCTTTGCATGCTAGTTACACTAATCGTCAGGTTAATTACATGTTTCAACAAATATTTTTATACAAATTAGTGCAAAGTATTTTAAACATTACTCTAGATATAAAGTTGTGGTGGAAACAAGTTTTAACTATGGAGTGCAACTGTACATTTTAATACGACAGGGAGCCTGAGGAAAGACTCTTACCAGTAATAGAATATTGAGATCTTAATACTTTGGGCAACAGTGGAACAGCTCGGTGGCTTAAAATAGTGTAACCATTCGAGTTGGTATAGTCTAACACTCATAACACGCGAGAGAATTGTTTGACTTAATCTTAGTGATTATCCGATAATAGCGAAAATGTATTAAAGATAATTTGCTAGCTAAACTTTGCCTAGTTACAAGTGTATATTTTTAATGGAAAACAGTTTACATACATAAAAGAAAAATCGTACTTTGGACTTTTCTCTATTGCATAATAAATACTCTATTGGTTTGGTTTGGTTTCTTTATTGGTTGGTTATTTTAAAACTGCCAATCGGACTTTAGAATATATAGCGAACTTCGATAATTTTAAAACGCCTAATCTTAAGATTGAACATTTATTTCATCCAACGACCGTTTTCGGAGTTTTCTTCCAACATATATCTGGTGGTTAAAAATTGCCACCGTCTCTCCTCATTTGCCGAAATTTTGTCATCGATTTAGGACCAAATTAAGTCTATACCCAATCAATCAAGGATTGAGCTTAAGTCGCTGCTCCAAAAGTGAAAAGTTGCAATGTTTGATTTGTTGTTCTCGTTATCATCTTTTATGAAAATGAAGAAGTCGACCGGCTTGTCTGAGAGAAAAAAGGAGTTCACAGATTACTTCAGCTGCTTGAATGTTAAACCAAATTTTATTACTTTAAAAGTAGTAAATTTTATTACTATCAGAGTAAATCAAGACTTTAGTTCTTAAGAGTTTTCGTGTGTTGAGTGCAATTAATTACTCATTTGGAGTCAGTATTTATTAACAAACAAATTTGTTCCTCTCCAGTCTACATCATTTTATGTTGGGTCTCCAATATACATATATTTCAACAGCAAGATAAAACGTTTAATTTATGAGTAATTTATTTTACATTTAATATTTGATTGTTCTCTAAGTGAGAGATTGACGTTGTTTTGTGTGTGTTTTAGGTGAGTTAAGCCGCATGCTCTGACGTTTAGATGGGAGACTCTTCTCCTTTACACGCTATAAAAAGGCAGGTATGAATTATTTATTATTTTAATCACTGGACAATCTTTTAGCCGTTATTAAACCGATTCACTTCATTGCTTGGCTAATAGGTTTACTCAAGGTAGTTTTTAGTTTTTTCAATATCTTGTGTATAGTAGTTAATCAGGAAGTTAAGCAACTAGTTTTTAATTGAAGCTTTAATTGATTCAGCGAAGCAAGATCGCTTTCTAATCTCGTGGCCATTTGACATTTCGTTTGTATGTTTGTTACGGCTAAACGTAACAACCAATCATTATGAAATTTAGGAATAAGAAGGTTTGTAAGTAGACCGAACGATGTGTGTATAAGGATTTTTAATTTCTTTTCCCGTTCAAACATGGTGGCCATTAAAAATAGCAGTCCACAGCTCATGACGAGTCTATATGCTTCGACTGGAAATACAGTGCGCTATTTGAATATTAAATAAAATGGTGCAAATGGAGCATTGAAAAAACAATTAAACAAAAATGAAACTCAAATGCTTTCTTAAACATCCCTGATAAAAAAACAAGTATATTTTCATGTTTTTATTTATATAAATTAAAACATTTGCGAGAGTATTTACAGTTAGACTGATTTGATTTCAGTGATTTCTTTTAAAACTTAATTAAACTTCATAACTTCATGTATCAATAAATTAGAGTACAATATAAAACAGTATTGGATATTTCACACTTCCAATGAGTGGTGATTTCTACTGTGCCACAGAAACACTTAAATGTTTTCGCCATAGAAATATAATTTAATGTAAGACTCACTAAATTAAGTTCAAATATTATTATTTTCCGGATTGTGAAACCTGCAGCCAGGAGCACTGCACCTAAACTATAAGGTATTCTGTGGGCCCAGAACCAGGCAGTAGTTCATATCACAACCCTCTTTCCTCTCGAAGACTTTCCCTTCATATTATTTAGTGTCCGGATAACCTTAACCTAAACGCTGGTTTCTTTGTCATTCCAAAGATCACACTCACAACACAACGTGAAATGATGACTCCACATTCTCCCCATACCTTTAGTTAACTATCAAGCCTATAAGATGAAAGTATTTTTTGAGGGAGTTATACCCAATTAAAAGACCAACCACCAACTTCTATTTCCTACCTGACAAGGCTCAGGCGTTCTCCGCCAAGATTTCTATCAACGGGGTCAACGAAATCATATTCTTGTCTCTAACCCTCATATTGCGTGAATGTATTCAAATCGAACTTTTTTTCTTTCCTGAAACTTCTTGAGATGCCGATACCCAGCTCGGGGTCCACTGGTGGTTTCTCATCAAAGTTAAAATAAGTAGATTTTAATTGTAATGATACATATGCACTTTGTAACATAAAACTTAATCTTTTCGGTTATCTTGATTTACCCCCAAAATATCCTATTATTGATGCGATGAATTAAACTGCATAATGTAAAAACAATATCTTCAAGTTTTAGTACACGCTTTAGTTTGAAGTTTTAGTTTTCCTCATTAAAAAACAGTATAGTACAGGCCTAGTAAAAGAATTGCTCAACTATTGTCCCTTTATTGTTTTTTAGAGGTACATTTTTTTTTTTAATGTTAGAGTAACGTTTTCGACATTTGACTAGTCGCAAAACTAAAATTTAATTCGGTAATAAAGCGATCTCTAGTTTGTACTGTTTTTCTTCCTACCTTTAAAATTATATATAAATCGATGAGGGTTTATATTTAAATATTTTAATTTACTTTATAAATATCCATTTCTAGAGAAAAAGTGAATGAACCTAATTTGTTAAAAAATAGGTTTTATTTACATCAGAGAATATTTGCAAGATGTCAGTTTTTTATATCTTTACTAGTTAATAGTTAACTAACAGTTCCAAGACGTTTTGGACATCCTGTATACTGTTTCGAGATCAGTTGAGACACTTTCACGAACGAAGCGAGTAGATGACCTTTAACACCTTCACAGATTCGAGGTTCGATAGGACAGAATTGGTATACGATAGTAGGGAAATGCACAAGTATATGATTCAAACTGTGTACTGGTTAGATTACCTAACTAGGCTAATAGGTGAATACTATGATAGACTGTCAACTTTATTTAAACTAGGAAAATGTTAAACTAACTACAAGATACACATGCTCAGTGAACCTCACGATAAACATATAAATCGTAAAGTGTGTAGCCAACGGCAAGACTGCAATTCCTAAACTAAGATTACACGCTCCACAAGATGTACATCGAGTTATTTTGGAACCTTTCCAATTAGTCTTTAGTTAAAACATTTTATTTTCGCGACGACAGTTGACACAAGGTCTGCATTCTTCGACTTCCCCACCTGTTTTACGTTGTTTATTAGCCGTTCCTTTAAATTAAGTGTTTTAGTTGATTTATGTATATTGTTGGCTACTTACTGTTCTTTAAAAATGTTACATGGTGCTGTTTCACAACTGTGCTTTTTTACGCTGGATTTGATAACGCATACGTAAATATTAGAAAAAAATATGTTATGGAGATTAAAATCCCCCACACCGTTACTTGATATTTCTATTGTAAAACTGTATTTGACATTAGGGTCTACAATTTTAAGCTGAATAAATATTTGATTCGTCAATTGATGAAAATTCTACGATCATATCTATTCAATCGTTATATCATAGTAAAATGCGGAAGAAATACTCAGTGTCACAGGTGAGCGTCGTTGGACTAGCTCTTTACCTGGTATTCACCATCCCAGGAATGATGAAAAAATGGCAAATTAAAATCAGCTGTCGACAGTGTCAACAACTCGACTAAATGAGGCCAAGTTAACTTATGTTAACTTTACCAATAGACATTATGATTACACAATCTGAAAATTTTGTTTATCAGTGTCATATCTCACCAGGTAATGGGTACTTTAAACTTGGCCTCAGCATCTGTTCCGTACAGTCTGAGTGTACCAAACCAGTACTTGTTACTTTAACTGCCTTAACAAGATTGAGTTTTACCATAAAGGGTTAGACAAATTAGTACGTCAAAACAGTCTTGTCAAGCTAACTTCTAATAATAATTCTGGATGTTTGTCACCATTTATGACTTAGTTAATCGCAGATTGATCAAGTTCATTTGAAGACTCAAATTGTAACTGAGATGGTTTCGGGATATAGACTTAAACTCTTCTTCCTTCTTTCTTCATTTTCATATCAGGTGTGGTTTTTGAGTCGTAGTTAACAAGTTCCTCTAGGTCAGTTAGAATTGGTTTATTTATCCCACGATCACCCTAGACAGAAAGTTCACTCAGGTAAGGCTGACAGTTTGTGATACCTACGAGAGGCCACACATCCATCATCATATGGTTTGGTATGAATAGGATCTTACATTGCCCCTGCATCACGTCGATACTACACCAGTGTTACACATTCCCAACACTGCACCTCGTTGGGACGTGTGGCACTGCACTTGACCTCTTACCTCACTCCGCCTTCAGCAGGACAAAGGATGCAGGAAGGCCAATGTACAGCCTCTTCGCAGAACACACGTATTCTTATATCCTCAACTCGTGTCGGTGACTTCCGTAACTAGATTAGTTGACTAATTTCCATTGTATGAATTGAACCTGCACAATTATTGTCCTCGTGAAACAAAACCTTAAGTACGTAATACACGCATACATATAATATAGTATTTTTTAGCCGAAAGGCTTTTTACTCACTTTTAAAAATAAATATCTTTTTAGATAAGACATGTTAATAGATTCATACAATCAGTATATGAATGGACAGATAATGGCGAGTACTGTGATGGCGTCGATTAACTTGTTGGTCTATGCTATCTATAAACGAAATAAGTAATTCATTGTGTGACGACATAACTGATTATAAAATCAATGTCAATACATAAATCTAGAGAGCAAGGGTTAGGATTAATCTATTTACTTTCGATTATTTGCTATAACTAAACAATAATAACTCTCTTCAAGATCAGATGTAATCTGTTTGTAGCGAATACGAGGTGATTCCTTCTTGTCGTATTAAAGTGGAGGAACAAATAATCCAAGGGGGAAACAAAATTAGCACAGTATACATTTTTCGTCGTATTAATTGAAACCAAATTAACTTTATATATAATGCTATGTTTTTTGGCTACCATTTGGATTGCAAAAAGTCAATTTAACAAAAATAGTAACATGGTCTAATGACCCATTGTTAAAAATTGTTTTCAATGCTGGATTACGTGACAGAACGTTTTAATTAAGTTTAAGTTTTTATGATGAAAATCGTTCTGAAATTTGATTTATTTAATTAACATCAAAGGCAGGTTAAAATTTTGGTGACATATTTGGAGAAATGTTCAGAAGATTTTGTTGTTCATTTCATGTGGTTAAATGAGTTTTTCATTATCTACTTCTATTTATTAACACCTTTAAAATTTATAAAACCTTCAGAGTATCACTATGGTTAGTACGGGCTTGGCAGTCATGAGGTAGGCTAGCTGGACCTACACCCTTTCTCTTTCATCCCTATTAAGTCCCTCTTGAACAACTCTTGTTCCTTTTTGACTCTGACGTTATTAGAGTATTCAAGGGTTAGGAGTATTTTTTTATGATATTTTCTTCCTTTTTTTAAGTCGATGATGACCGTGAAGTATTTTGCCTTTAAAACAAATTTATAATGTTATATAAACCAGATTACTATTGAAAACTAAATAATTTAAAATGATTTGAGCGTGGTTATATGAAAAACCGATTTCACCATTGACATTGGCTAAAAAGTGTCCCTCCACCCACAATTTTCATAATAACCTCGTATCACGATGTATGATTTTTACATGTTGTGTACGATTTGGGGCAATTTCTTAAATGGTAGCAACATGGTCATTTGATACATGATTACACATTGTTTTTTAAGTTGATTTTAGAGCAGAAAATGTTTTTGTTATCTTTTTTCTTTTTTTTTACAATTTTACTTTTCTAAATTACTAAAAAAGACACAGTCAATGTTTTATACTATTTGTGGGACACAGTAATGCATAAGACATCGTGATCATTTCAATGGTGGAACGAATTACTCATTACAACAACCTTCAAACTATTTCTAAATTATTTACTTTTAACGTGAAATACATTTTAAATAGTAAATAAATAGAATTAAATAATGAAAAACAGGTTCAACTAGAGATTTACGTCGAAGTTAATGGGAATATTATGCCTTTCATAATAGCTGCTATTGTTTTAAAATGGTGGAAAATACTAAATTGAATTTATCGTGATATTCGTGGTATCAAGTTAAGAGACATCATTTTATATATATATATATATATATTGCCATTCGTTTTATTATTTCAGATGTGTATAATTTAACCTCGAAATAAAAACAAAACATGCTTTTCACCAAGTATAGGTTAATATTTGATTAAATAGTAGTGTAATTTAAGATTTAAATTTTATTTATTTACAAATTGTTGATTATACAAGTCCATTTACTTTTTTACGTATGAAATTACGTGATAGCGTCAAAAAATTGATGTCACGTTTTCGCGAATATATCTCTTTTGACGTCTCTTGCGACCAAAAAGTGTTTTTGGAGTAATATTTGTCTTACTGTCGTCTTTTCAGTTAGTTTCTGCAGTTCTCTCCAGCCCAAACGAGTGAGTGAATTTGTTAAATTTAGTATGTAGATCATGCCTCCACATTTTTTCCCTATTTCAATAACTCAAAATTTGGAGCCCGCCATAAAATAAAAACACAAAAGTTACGATCTTCTCAAAATCTACTCCAACGAGTTTACTAAAATATAGGCTATAAAGGCTCAAAAATTTGGGTTTGTGATTATCAGTAAAAAGAAAGAAAGAAGGAAAAAAAGAAAAAAGGGGGGAAAAAAAATCTACCGTAGAGTAGTTATAAAAGACCGAATATCTAATGTTAATGTTCTTCATCTTTCGATGAAATATAAATACTAATCTTCCAAACCAGTGTGTAAGACCACAAATAAAAAATATATTATGGAACAAAAAAGCTTAGACTTTATTTAAGTATATATTTCTAAAAGTTTTGGAAAGGCCTTTAATACCAAACAAGTCACTTAAAGGGAAAACACTTAGAAATAAATTAAATGGTCAATGATTTTATGTCTCAAATATAAGTATTTCAAAAACTGTTTTTTTTTTTTTAATAGCAACGAATATTATTTTTGGTTTTGTGGATGTTTGAAAATACTTCTTTTTTTTAATTTCTACAATTTCCCTATTATTGTTTTCACATAATGTAAAATAATGTAATTTGTTCACATAATATATTTGTTTGAGAAAGATAAGTGATCGATTGATTTCGAATTTTTTTTTTCGGATATATGTTTTGAGTTCCTCTGAGTCTAAAAAAAACCGGTATTTGGAATGATGTCTGCCTGACATCTGTCGTATGTTCAATGCTCTACAACCCAAGCATGTGGACTTATTTTAATAAAATGCATTTTTTTGCAAACTTTGGCGGTAATTGTCAGTCAGTTTTAACGATTTTGTTTAATCGTAGCCTCTAAGGGTGCACACAAAACGTATTCATCATTATGTCTCCTAAAAGTTCGCTGGGTGAGTCGTCCTATAAACCGAAAAATCAGCCATAAAACTGTAATAATTTCTCAAAATTGGCTCTACTGATTTAGTTGAAATTTTGCTTAAATGGAGGATTAATGACTCCACAATCACAAATACGTAAAGGTCATAAGTAGAAAAAAAGAGCATCAGCCACTATCATTACAGGCTCGATTTTAATCAAATACAGTTTATGACACAAGCGAAGCAAATTTAGCCCTAATTAAAACTTAAGTAATGTGTTCAAAGATGGCGTCCTTGTTTCATTTTAAGTTTTTGATTGCCAATTACCTATCTGAATTTTTGGTGATGATATGTTTAGGTTGTTTATTATTTGTGTTTAGACAGCGAGTGAGAAAGTTTGTGCACAATTTTTTTATACAACTATTTATTTTTCCTCCTATAGTGTTTTAGATCTGCCTATAATTTTAAATTATATAATCGCTTTGTCTGTATAAATTTTGAGTGCAAACATTTTAAAAGCAACGCTTTCAGATTATACAAGCTGTGATCTTTAGACTAATCTGGACATTAATGCACAGTGTGAATGTTTTGAAAGGGATGGACAACCGTTGTAAATATCTAGTGCCAGTGTGTTCTGGGAGAAAGATAAAATCAAAACTGGTTTTCGTAGGTGAAACCTATAAAGTGACGTTGTTGATAAAGGCCTAGAACCTTTAACGTTTTATTTAAAACACTCTCTGTCTTGTTAAAAAACAAGAACACACAAAGATCATGGTATTGAGGTTTCTTACTAAACAACCTCTTCCATAAAACTAGGAATATTATAAATTTATTTATGTAATTGATACAATTTTTTTATAAGTGCTACAAATTCTGTTACCCATTTATTTTTATCTTGTTATTAATAGGGGAAAACTTTTCGTTCGATCATCATCGCCTTATATTAAAAGGCAACAACGATGACGACAACAACGATAACGACAACGATAACGATAACAACGACAATTATGATGACGACAACGACAACAATGATAACTACAATGATGACGACGACAATGACAACAACAATAACGACAACAATGACAACGACAATAATGACGACGACAATGACAACAACGATAACGACAACACTGACAACGACAATGATGATGACGACAATGATAACAACAATAACGACAACAATGACGACGACAATGATGATGACGACAACAACGATGACGAACGGACGGGGTGTTGAAAATACTTTTTCGGTTTCCTGAGCAATTAAAAGTGAAGATAGTCAAAAAACGGAGTTCGAAATTTACCAAACACCCTATACGTAGAATACTGGATAATACTAAATAAATGTAAAGCCTTAAACAATCTAAATCACGTATTTTAGAGGTTAGGTTCAATATTTTCCTCTGAAATTAGAAGTGTTAATTTTACTTGACAAGCAACATAATTGTCATTGTCAATTATTTGTACAGATTCAGGAATCAATTTATATAAATCAATTTTGATTTTTTAAATTTTTATAAACAACAACAAAAATCTGATTGACACGTGAATCATTCTCGAGTTCTTAATTAATGACCGCTTTGG
This sequence comes from Aphrophora alni, assembly GCA_963513935.1. NCBI lineage: Eukaryota > Metazoa > Arthropoda > Insecta > Hemiptera > Aphrophoridae > Aphrophora > Aphrophora alni. The sequence continues at coordinate 19,804,231 of OY740766.1, read as the reverse complement.
CAGAGGTTTCATTAAAATCCGTCTATTAGATCCAGATATGTTTTAAACAACGTCAAAACTAAAAGTTTAACTGTTTTGTTTGGAACTTTCCATAAAACCATAAATTCTGTTTTAAAAATCATGGAATTAATTACTTTTTGTTTCGTAGCATATACAATGACTAACACTACAATAAAGATAAGCTTGTAATTAGTATAACATAATTACAGATATAATAACAACAAATTGTATTTGCAGGCAGTTAAAACTAATGATGAGCTATGTTGACATTTGTATCATTTGGGTTTTTAGTTCCGGAGTTATTTGAACTAGTTTCATTGCACTACACAAACTATACATTATAGTGTATGTGATGTAGCTTAAAGATAATGATGTACCCTCACCACTGGTTCTGTAGACAGCAGACTTCGCTTCTGGAGAGTTTTAATACCGTCAATAGATCGTTGAATACTACCCAGGACGCGACGGGACACATCAATATTTATAGAGCAAGAAGTAACAGTAAATAATTATATCTACTGTATACTGGAACAAATCACTACTAGCAGATAAAATAATAACAGTTAAACGCTTTATGGGTGCTCCTTGTATTGTGATTTACCATATATTGTGATCACAGTGATTGTAACCATTGATGTAGATAAACCTTGACTGACATATCTGAAAAAAGAAACACCCCCCCCCCCACTGGTGGATTTCGGTCATTGTAGCCCAATTCGTTGGAATCTTTAATAATCCGACTACTATTTTAAAATTAATTCAAGTTATTGAAGCATAATATCTAAAAAATATATGAATGTTATATTAAGTTTAAGAGAAAATCTAAATCGTTATTGAAGAACGAATTAATAATTTTTATTAAATAACTATGCGTATTTAGTATTCTATAACAAGACAGGTATCTAATGTTGATATTTATTTCCCTAACAGCTATTGTCTTTTAAGTTAAGAAAATCTGAAAATAACTTCGTATGTTTAACTCTGTTTCACTCTGCAAATTAATATAAAGTAAATACTTTTTAATCTTAATTAGAATGCTATAATTAGTACGCACATTTGTATTCTTAAAATAATCTTTTTAAGAAAATTATATTAACTCAAAGTTTTTTCAAATAATAACACATGTCTATCTGTAGATTGAAATGTTCGTTCCTTTACATTTCGTCCAATGTATATAAATCTAGATGAAGGAAACTATATAGTTTAATAACTTCAAAAATGTTTGTATTATGACTGTTCAAATGTTCTAATCCTAACGTAATCCCAAACGCTTTATCGGCATGTCTCCCTTAATCGAACAAAATGTGATATCATCTGGGACTGAGAATTTTAGATTACGAAAATAAAAAAAGTCAAGATAATGTTGCACCCAAAACCGCTCTCAAGTGTATTACTTTTGAATATCCTTAGTATTCTGTCAAATAAAAAGTCAAATTACAACAGTAGTTTACATAGATTACTTAAAACCCCATGCTGTAAAACGCTGAGATAACTTTCACCTCTTTTGGGATTAAAAACGCTCCATAAGGACAGTTTTCAAATTATTAAATTTTTTATTTGAACAAATTCAGTCAAGAAATAATGAAATTACACGAATGTTTACTTACCACAAACAAAGAAAAGCACACAAAGGTCAAGGAAGTTTTCAACACTTTTTGGCCTCAAAATCCATTTTTATCAGTAAGTTACCGGAAATTTACGAAGATTACGAAATAATCAAATACCCATGACTAGAATTAGCTCAAAATGAAGGATATAAAAAATAGTACTTTTAAGAGCTATTTTTTATTCAAAGAAGAGTTAAAACAACTCGGCTTTGTTGGGGTTGCTTTTTACCTAATATACATAAACTGTTGCTTAATTTGCATCGGTTTAACTGGATTTACTAAACATCAAAGATTTAAAACAACTTATCCTTCAGGACAGTTGTGAGTGTCAATAGGCGTAAAAGATACTTCGGCATTTATCGGCAATGTTTTTTTCATAATTTAAGTAAAAGGTTATTTTAATTTGACTTCTTCGATTTGATAGTCTCAGGATTTTAAAATAGTAACTTTGAGGGAGGTTTTTGTAGCCAAAATTGGCGAAAGCTCAGATAGTTGGCGTTGCATTTTCTTAATATGTGTAAAATTCTAAGTTATGTGATATGTATCGTATTTTGTTCCATTGAGACAATGTGGTTAAAACCGAGAAATAGCTGAGTAACAGAGACTATTTCTTTAAGTAGTTAAGTGATCTAACAACCTTACTTAAATTAAGTTATTGACGTCTTAATTATATTGTAATTATAATTGAATTTTGAACTTGAGGACAGACGGTGACATAAACCCAGACTAGAAGCCCCGACTTGTGTTTCTGATATTTGATAGGAAACCACAAAAGCTCCCCTTCAGGCTACAAAAGCTCGCAATGACTGGATTTAGATTTGGACTGGCGGATGTGAAAGAAACAGTAGTTTAGAGGTTAAAATAAAACCCGTTATTTCTGCAAACGTTTCCTTAAGTATGTCATTTGAAGTGATATTATCTTCTTTTATATTTATCATTCTCTGGCTAATGAACTAAGTAACTAAAAAATGGCGGATTATGTAAATAATTTTTCATCATAGATTTTTTGCCGAGATTGACGATCTACTTATAATACGAAAGCCGAAATCAGCGGTACAAGTTCAGGTTTAAATCCGATCTCTATAACTTTGGTAAATTAGTTGTGTGGTGAGTTTGGTTCTATTATTTATGATTCTTTGAATCACAGAACCATAACGAATAGAAAGAAAACTATAATATTATACGTGACTTTATATGTTAGTATAAATTTGAGGATTAGCTCTGACTATAATCCCAAGAAAGTTATGACGTATAATATTGGTACAAATAAAAGAAGAATACGAAATATAAAACATGTTAATTTAGTCACAAAATACGAATTGAACAACATATTGCTGTAGTTTTCTTTAAATATGTTTTATCAGTAACGGTATTTACGAATTATGTTTAGTTTCATCAGATGCCACTAAAAATTTCAATTAAACAAAAGAGGTCACTCTTTCTCTCCAAAGGAAATGGTAATTCTCAAGTTATTTATCAAAAGCAGTGGACCAACTGCAACCCAACTACAAAGCAAATATTATATAAATATAATATTTTTCCCAACCTCTTAAAAAATACTTATAAGAGAAAACTTACTTTCTGTTCTAACTTTTTACCCATCTGATGCTATTACGTGTATATTGATACGTGTTTTGTCCATCTGATACTATTAGTCTACGTGTATATTGTTACGGGTTTTCCCATCTGATATAATTACGTGTATATAGTTAAGGTATTGCCCATCTGATACTATTACGTGTATATTACTAAGATTTTATCCATCTGATACTATTACGTATATATTGTTAAGGTTTTGTCCATCTGATACTATTAGGTGTATATTACTTAAGGTATTGCCCATCTGATACTATTACGTGTAATTACTAAGATTGTATCCATCTGATACTATTACGTGTATATTACTAAGGTTTTACCCATCTGATACTATTACGTGTATATTACTAAGGTTTTACCCATCTGATACTATTACGTGTATATTACTAAGGTTTTACCCATCTGATACTATTACGTATATATGATTAAGGTTTTACCCATCTGATACTATTACGTGTATATTTCTAAGGTTTTACCCATCTGATACTATTACGTGTATATTATTAAGGTTTTACCCATCTGATACTATTACGTGTATATTACTAAGGTTTTACCCATCTGATACTATTACGTGTATATTACTAAGGTTTTACCCATCTGATACTATTACGTATATATTATTAAGGTTTTACCCATCTGATACTATTACGTGTATATTTCTAAGGTTTTACCCATCTGATACTATTACGTGTATATTACTAAGGTTTTACCCATCTGATACTATTACGTGTATATTATTAAGGTTTTACCCATCTGATACTATTACGTGTATATTATTAAGGTTTTACCCATCTGATACTATTACGTGTATATTTCTAAGGTTTTACCCATCTGATACTATTACGTGTATATTTCTAAGGTTTTACCCATCTGATACTATTACGTGTATATTACTAAGGTTTTACCCATCTGATACTATTACGTGTATATTTCTAAGGTTTTACCCATCTGATACTATTACGTGTATATTTCTAAGGTTTTACCCATCTGATACTATTACGTGTATATTACTAAGGTTTTACCCATCTGATACTATTACGTGTATATTTCTAAGGTTTTACCCATCTGATACTATTACGTATATATTATTAAGGTTTTACCCATCTGATACTATTACGTGTATATTTCTAAGGTTTTACCCATCTGATACTATTACGTGTATATTACTAAGGTTTTACCCATCTGATACTATTACGTGTATATTATTAAGGTTTTACCCATCTGATACTATTACGTGTATATTATTAAGGTTTTACCCATCTGGTACTATTACGTGTATATTACTAAGGTTTTACCCATCTGATACTATTACGTGTATATTATTAAGGTTTTACCCATCTGATACTATTACGTGTATATTACTAAGGTTTTACCCATCTGAAACTATTACGTGTATATTATTAAGGTTTTACCCATCTGATACTATTACGTGTATATTATTAAGGTTTTACCCATCTGATACTATTACGTGTATATTTCTAAGGTTTTACCCATCTGATACTATTACGTGTATATTTCTAAGGTTTTACCCATCTGATACTATTACGTGTATATTACTAAGGTTTTACCCATCTGAAACTATTACGTGTATATTATTAAGGTTTTACCCATCTGATACTATTACGTGTATATTACTAAGGTTTTACCCATCTGATACTATTACGTGTATATTACTAAGGTTTTACCCATCTGATACTATTACGTGTATATTACTAAGGTTTTACCCATCTGATACTATTACGTATATATGATTAAGGTTTTACCCATCTGATACTATTACGTGTATATTTCTAAGGTTTTACCCATCTGATACTATTACGTGTATATTATTAAGGTTTTACCCATCTGATACTATTACGTGTATATTACTAAGGTTTTACCCATCTGATACTATTACGTGTATATTACTAAGGTTTTACCCATCTGATACTATTACGTATATATTATTAAGGTTTTACCCATCTGATACTATTACGTGTATATTTCTAAGGTTTTACCCATCTGATACTATTACGTGTATATTACTAAGGTTTTACCCATCTGATACTATTACGTGTATATTATTAAGGTTTTACCCATCTGATACTATTACGTGTATATTATTAAGGTTTTACCCATCTGATACTATTACGTGTATATTTCTAAGGTTTTACCCATCTGATACTATTACGTGTATATTTCTAAGGTTTTACCCATCTGATACTATTACGTGTATATTACTAAGGTTTTACCCATCTGATACTATTACGTGTATATTTCTAAGGTTTTACCCATCTGATACTATTACGTGTATATTTCTAAGGTTTTACCCATCTGATACTATTACGTATATATTATTAAGGTTTTACCCATCTGATACTATTACGTGTATATTTCTAAGGTTTTACCCATCTGATACTATTACGTGTATATTACTAAGGTTTTACCCATCTGATACTATTACGTGTATATTATTAAGGTTTTACCCATCTGATACTATTACGTGTATATTATTAAGGTTTTACCCATCTGGTACTATTACGTGTATATTACTAAGGTTTTACCCATCTGATACTATTACGTGTATATTATTAAGGTTTTACCCATCTGATACTATTACGTGTATATTACTAAGGTTTTACCCATCTGAAACTATTACGTGTATATTATTAAGGTTTTACCCATCTGATACTATTACGTGTATATTATTAAGGTTTTACCCATCTGATACTATTACGTGTATATTTCTAAGGTTTTACCCATCTGATACTATTACGTGTATATTTCTAAGGTTTTACCCATCTGATACTATTACGTGTATATTACTAAGGTTTTACCCATCTGATACTATTACGTGTATATTTCTAAGGTTTTACCCATCTGATACTATTACGTGTATATTTCTAAGGTTTTACCCATCTGATACTATTACGTGTATATTACTAAGGTTTTACCCATCTGATACTATTACGTGTATATTTCTAAGGTTTTACCCATCTGATACTATTACGTATATATTATTAAGGTTTTACCCATCTGATACTATTACGTGTATATTTCTAAGGTTTTACCCATTTGATAATATTACGTGTATATTATTAAGGTTTTTCCCATCTGGTACTATTACGTGTATATTATTACGGGTTTCCCATGTGATATAATTACGTGTATACAGTTAAGGTTTTGCCCATCTGATACTATTACGTGTATATTACTAAGGTTTTATCGATCTGGTACTATTACGTGTATATTATTAAGGTTTTACCCATCTGATAATATTACGTGCATATTACTAAGGTTTTATCCTTCTGATACTATTACGTGTATATTGTTAAGGTTTTGCCCATCTGATACTATTAGGTGTATATTACTAAGGTTTTACCCATCTGATACTATTACGTGTATATACTAAGGTTTGCCCATCTTAAAATATTACATGTATATTATAAAGGTTTTACCCGTCTGGTACTATTAGGTGTATGTTACTAAGGTCTGCCCATGTGGTACTATTACATGTATATTATTAAGGTTTTACCCGTCTGGTACTATTAGGTGTATGTTACCAAGGTTTGCCCATCTGATACTATTACGTGTATATTACTAAGGTGTTGTCCACCAAATTTAGGGAAAACAAATTTAGGGGATTAATAAATAATCACGTCAATAAACTAAATCGGCTTATCTAAAGGGCTAACTTCCCATTTTGGACACTAAAAAAGAAAATTATTCTTTACTTTTCATCAAAATGTAAGCAAATTCAAAGCGAAAAAAAACTCTTAAGATATAGTTAAAATATCTCCTTCCTATTATGTGGCATCGTAAACTACCGCGAAAGCAAATTATATCCGTAAAATACATATTTACATATTCTAAGATATATGCAAATAAACGAGTTTGCACTTTCATAAATGAAGACGCAACCAATTTACAAAGCCAGCTCGACAATAAACAAAAACATTAGCACCTTCATTGATGTTAATCTGTTAACTGAGAGACGAGTTTCCTTGCAATGTTTAATTTCAATTCATTATCAGGTGTATTGACCTTGAAATATCTATGCACGCAAAGGTAGTATTAATTCTGACTGAACATTTTATTAATGCTTCTGGAAGTAAACCCGACGTAATGGGTGCGGCTCCACCTGCTTACAGCCCACGGCGCAACCTATCGGCAGGAACTATCTTCTCACTTTTATAATAAATTCACAATCATACCTGTTTAGCGATCTTGTTTTTATGTCAAGTGATTGGGATTTATTATTTCTTGTAGGCAATATATTGAAAAAATTATCATTATTAAGAAATTATAGTTTGATTGTAGCTCTTGCGTCACTGAATATGGCGACATTGATGTAAAAAACGATGTTGATTTAATAAACGTATTGCACGAAATTTTGTTCAAGTTTTATTTTAAGAATTATGGTTTGATTATTTTAGCTCATGCATCACTAAAGATGGGGACAATTTCGTTGAAACGCGTTTAATTTAATAAACCTTTTTTAAAAAAATGTGTTCAAGTATTATTTTAATCATAATTAATGACTTAATGTACGAGTTAATTAAGAAATAATTTATATAAGTTAAACACAGTTTAAGGCGATGATATTTATAGTGAGAAGGTATTTTTATGAGCTCACGTTTTTCAAGTTTTGACTTCATTAAGTGGGAAGTGAGAGAGTAAATCAAAATGGGACATTGGTCGTGTGATATATCATTTTAAAGGGTTCGATGAGACAAGAAAATTCTCATGGTTTAGATCTAGGGAATGCATATTTACCTTTTAAGTTTATTGTTTGAAAATCTTCTTAGATAAGGGTGCCATATTAAAATCTTAATTTTGGATCCGCGTAGAGTGGACTCAAAATTTCTATTATTATTGTTATAAATTGTTCAACAAATTCAGATAAATATCGCCAGTCAAATTACCATTGAAGAAAATGTTTCATTTTGTTGGCCGGAATATGAACGTATGATTTTAGATAAAAAATAGCAATTAACAAAAAATTAAGAAAATTTATTAAGGTATGATTTTTTTATTTATCATAATACAATTTTTTTCGCTGTTTCAATATAGATGGGGAGAATTTCATTAAAAAAAGAAGTTTTTTACATGACATTTGATGCTACTCACAAAGAATCTTAAAATGGGGGAAATGGGTTATTGCCATTACAATATATTTTATTTAATAATTTTAAGTCCACTTTCCCCCACATCAAAACTCAAAATTATGACTTTTAGAGAAGACCGTTTTATTTGAGAAGATTCTCAAGTAACAAATCGGGGAAATACAATTTCGTTTATCTCAGTACAATCACTTCAACGGCCGACAGTTTAGTCACGGTGGGAAAAAATTGCTCATCTAATTTTCTTTACTTATTTAAATGTCATAATTTTCAAGCTTTTTAAAATGATGTACCACATGACCATATTTCCCATTTAATTTTTTTACTTACTCTCTGCCTTCGAAGATCGAATTTTTTTAACTTGTGCTCAATGAAACAATTCCTTACTACAAGAAGATTGTCGCACACCTTGTTTAGTTATCTTAATTAATAATAAAGTTAATAAGGTGCAATTTTCTTTTCAGTCACACTGTATATTCGATACGGAAATCATTTAATAAATATTTCGATTTCACTTGACTGGATAAATGTCTGAAATTCTTTTTAAATATCTTTCCAAAAAATCTCCTATGCTAAATAGTTCTTCCTTAGAAATACATTAACACACAAGGCGATTTTAAAGTTGTAGATTTCTCTCTCGTTATGTCCAAAATGTGAAAGAAGACACGTTTAGAAATCGACTAATTCTGAACTAATGTTTTTGTTTATTTTACTTAACGAACAGCTTGACATATTGATTAGAATCGGCTTGCTTGGTTTTATCGAATCTGTAATAGCTATGGATCTCACTCGAGACATCGTCCTACGATCTTATCTTTATGATTAATTTGTATCCATTTTTGGCACACCGTGAATATATTGTTTGTGTACGCCAATAGTGGCACGTACGCACACTTGGTATATTAACGGTGTGCCAAAAATACTAAGGGATAATTTCAATGGACCCTAGATAGATCTACACCTTTTATCATGTTCATCTAGTGCTGGATTAGGTCATTCTCTTTCATCTATCCTAACTCTGATCTTGATAAACTCTTGTTCTCTTATGATTCTGAGAGCTATTAGAGAATTCTAAAGCTACGGGCCTTTATTTCATATTCTTTTCTTCCTTTTAGGTCTAAAGCAACAATGACCTAAAGGCTTAAGAAAAATATGAATCACAGATACTTTCTTGGAAAATCGATATCTTGAAATTGTCTCTACTTGTTTTAATTGAATTTTAGTAAAATCTATAGATTTAAAATTGAAACAAATGTGTAAAGACGAACATGAAAAAATAAAAAAATAAATGTATACTGTAAATTATAAAATACCAGATCTATCCCGTGGCTAAACTGTTAGTTCCTTGAAACAAATCAGATTAGAGATCAGAATTTTCATCAGATTTTGACTTTATAGTTTTTAAATGCTCGTCACAAAATTTAAAATCGATTCTTTGAAAGTAATATAATAAAAACAGTTTGTAAAGTTTTTTATTTATTTCACAATTATAGCATTTTCATGAATAATAATAAAACTCGTACACATTTATGTCGTTTCATTTGCTGATTAAAAATAAATATTGATTAATAATTATCATAATTAGACGTTGATATCTCTTAATATTGCTGTCAAAGTAAAAACACATTCATATTATAAATGTTCTGCATTATAGAAAATTATGTCAGAAATGTAACTTTTCAGCTGTCAAAGCTAATTAGAATTAGAACAGAAACTGAAAGAACATGATTTATCTTAATTCATCTCTATTTATAATTTTATTCATGAAAATCGTTTAATCGTGTAATTGTAATAATTTTTTTAACGATTTGAGAAGAAATTAATTAAACATTTGGTTACTAGTGTTAAAAGGAACTTAAAAACAATAAAACGATCTAATAATCATAGAACTCAACATAGAATTGAATTTGAGATAACAACTCGAATTTTAACTTGCCTCGTTGAGACTTTTCCGTAAATTGCTCAGATTTTCTGACATTGTAATCGATGTGTGGTGAGAATCGAGGAGGGTTCAAATCAAATTTAATAGAATATTGTGTTGTCTTCAGTAATACGTATGCAAAATTTCAAGTCGATTGAACTTAGGAAAATAAGTTAAAAATAAGATTTAAAAATAACAGATGGAGTAAACTAAATAAAAACTTGTATACTGATTTATCTTGTACAGATACCATTTTGACGGTTACGTGATGAAGAGATGAATCTCTTACATAAATATCTCCTGCACTTGTTAACATCTACAAGGTTACATTTATTGATAATAATCTACCGCGATGAAGCATCATTTTGTAATTATGAATGGATTTGTAGATAAAGAGCGGCATAGCGACCAGGGACCTTGTTATGTCTGAACAGATAATTACACAGCTTTATCAACAGTAATGGGTTCGACTTTGTGACAGCATTAGAAAACGCCCACTTTACATAATTTTTGATATATCTTTATATTCATATAGTACATTCGCTAGGGGATTGAACCTCAAATTAAATTAAATTGGTTAAATTTTGACTCAGAGAGGTTCATTACCAGTTAAATAATATCTGTAGAAAAGTTTACTGCTAACGGAGTATGGCTGGATAAAAAAATGGCCCGAAAGGGCGTTATTTTGGTTTTTAAAGAATATCTCGAAAAATATGCATAATTTGTTAAACATTAAATAGTAAAAATTCAGGGTTTCTACAAATTCAAGGTGTCTTCATATTTTTTGTGTAAAATGCACCGTTTTGGAGAAAATCGTGACCCAAAAAGTATTGTTTTGCCGGATATTCGAAAGAACGCCAAGCGAAGCAAATGAAAACTGGAAATGCATTTCAAAGGATAACTTTTTTACACGAACTCTTGCACTTTTATATATTAATATCTTTGTTAAACTTCATCTAAGTAAAATACGTAAATATGTTTGGTGTTTTATTTTCGTTTTACTATGGTGTTGAATTGTTGTAAATTTTTCCAAATAGATATTTATGCGTTCCTGTAAAGTCGACAGCACCAATGTGCAATATCATAATATTTACAAAGTTAATATTGATTTAACAGAGCCGCATATTGGTCAGAGGTAGGTTTTGGGAGGTTGTACCTCAAACCCCCCGCTAAAACTACCCTAACCTGACCCTGGGTTGTATTAATGTTGTTTTAAATTGTATTATTTGTATTATTTTTCCATCAAATCTCATCTAGCTTCATGTTTTACTGTATTTATACATTATTGGATTATTTTAAGGCAAAGTTTAATTTTAATAACAAATTCAGATTTGTATAAAGTTACACTCTTCTTCTTTGATTTAATACTGAAAAATTCATTGGAAACAAAGTCTTTGAAAAATTTATCGGAAATTTAAAAAAAAAATCTGTTTAATTGTCAAAATTTGCATTTACTGCAAAACTACATATTTTGAATCGTAATTTTCTCGAAAACAGTACATTTTACAGGAAAACATCAAGAGATCTTTTTTTGTAGATTTACTTAATCTTTATTATTACTATTTAAGGTTTTAACAATTTATGCATCTTTTCGAGATATTCATTAAAAATCCAAACTGCCTTACGGGCCCAATTTTTTATCCCGGTCATATCCCGATAGCTATAAACTTTTCTACACATATTGTTTAACTACTAATCAACCTCTCTGGCCAAAAATCAAACCAATTGAATTTAATATGAGCTCTTACTACATTTTTGTCTCTTGCGACTGGATTAAAATCAATCAGACGTCCTTATTGTCAACTATTTTTTCCAGTTGGTTTATTTGTTGTTCTGTAAATCTTATCTGAAGGTCCACCAATAAGTCCCAGAAGTTAAGTTTCGTATGAATTCGGGTGTACTCGTGTTTAATTGCTCGTGTTTTATTCTTCCGTATAGAATAAAAATATTAGGCTCATTTTTTATTGGAAAGATGAAAGAGATGAGTTTAACCCAAAACTAGATGAAAAAAGATATAGATCCAGATAAAGTATCTCAGACTCGTACTTACTCTAAATGAATCCCTGGGGGGGGGGGGGTGCTGTAGTTTCCTCTCTGAATGACTAGTTGCACAGTTTTAGTTGCGCTGAATATTGAGGATTTAGTTTTGTAGTACATCGAAAGGCGTCCTTTACGAATCGCTAATTGTCCGGGCAACTCTTGATTATAGAGTGACAATACACATGATATTGATGATATAGTTTCCCGTCCCAAGCGAGCTAATCGTGCATATGCCAATTACGCAACACAGCTCCCCTGTGGTCAGCTTATAATTGTTCACTAATTTCCATAAAAAACAACAATTAAATTTAAACTTTGATCTTTAAAAAACTATACTTAAAAAACAAAGAATAAAATAAATTTGCAATATTTTGAGATAAAAAAAAATTGTATATTGAGAGGAAGAATTAACTGATATATATATATATATATATATATATATATATATATATATATATATATATATATATATATAGAGATGTGATATATTTAAACCGCTGTCATATTGTTATCCGGCGCTCAAATATATTAAACAAAATTGTATTAATTCGACGTAATTTTTTCACTAGTAACAAGAATTCAAGCGTAGCTCTTTACTTAACCTCATGATGATGGGCTAACACCGTAACTGTTTAAGCTTCCATGACGATCGAACTATAAACCTCTTGCATACAAGAGGATATCTTTAGTCACTAGTCCTACACCCTAACCTCTTAAACGATTTGAACCTAAATTTAATCATTGCATTGGACAAGTACGTTACCTAGTCAATCGAACGTTCTGTTCTTCAGATAAAATGCGACTTACGCACTGTCGTTCAGACCTAGAGATGGATATTATTCCTAATCAATTATTTAAATCTTTCTAGATACTGAAAAGTTTGATTACCATCAAAAACTTGATATGGATTTTTTAGTACCATTCACAATACTTTCCTTACCTCATAATTAGAATGTAAAAGATAAAAATGTACAGGCTGCACAGAGAAGGAGGTGGTGTTCCGTTCCTTCACTTTCTGATCAGACTCTATTGAAATTCTAGCTAATGAAATCTCTCTCGTGCAGACTCCACTACGACACTTTATACCTCCGTGAAATGCCCACCGATCTTACCCATATGAGTAATTTGGCACCATTTTTTGTTCACTGTATTCCAAGGTGCGAATTTCATCGTCCTTGGCTTATCTCACGTTATGAGGACTTTGGTAAATGGTACTTTCAATATCCCTTCTACTTTTTCCACACTTTTCGTCGGGTACCAAATAAAGTTTATCAGATGATACCCTTACGTTTTATAATTTTTACATCCATCTTGATCCGCCATCTTGGATTTAAGTAATTTTTGAATGATAAAATGACCGCTTCACACTTAATTAAACTTTTTTCAAACCTGAATTCTCAAAAGTTCGTTTTTTTTTAAAATCTGACTCTTTACTCCAGCTAATCACGAAAACTGTCTGAAATATTTGAAGTTTGAATTTTTTTAAATACTGTCAAAGACACATTTAAGGTTTTAAACTATTTATGACACATTATACTATATAAGACTTCGATAGTCCACTCAATGATGAAACCGGCTTTTGATTATTTACAAAAAAAAAATTAGTTACCTTAAAAGCTAACTGTTTTGATCTGTTACAAACAGGTTCCACTAATGCGATGAAAAACGAAGTCTTATGTAATATTATGTGACATAAATAATTTAAAACATTAAATGTAATTTGTTAAATTAAATGTTACTTTGGTAGTATTTAATCAAAAAGACAATGTGTATAGCTAGAGGTAGGAGAGAGATTGTGCTGTTGAACTCACGATTAAAAACAATCTTTAATATGTGAAACATGACAATGTTTCATTTTTATTAAATTAACTAAAAGCGGCCAAAAAATGTAGAAATCGTAGGACCTACTATAAAGGATCAGGTATAAATTCGTTTGGTCGAAAATTGATGATGACACGTTTTTCCCAGTTTGTTTAAATTAACTAAAAACAAACCATAATATAAATTTATGAAAGTTTACATTATTTACGTTGAATCACCTGACAATATCTACAATTTTTGTAATCATATTGAAAGGAAATATTAAGTTTTTATCTCAGGTGGAGGGTCACAGAATGAATAGATTTTGGATTTAATAACTTGGTGGTTTGTTGAAAATGTTCGGAGACTGAAAAATGATGTCACGAATTATGACTAGGAGGTGAGATTGGTGTACAATTTTGTTCAATTTATTGAAACCATAGAATGATTTGATTTGAAAAAAAACTGTCGAGATCTTGGGTAAAATTAGAGAAAACCCCAAAGTGAATGAAAATGTGTAGTACCATTATTATTTGTCTTCGTTGAAACTATTATGAAAACACTAAAAAACCTAACATCGAGTAATATTTAATAATCCACGACATAAAGTTTCTCAAATACAGAGTGCGTTCATTAATTGAGACAATCTTTAAAATATCAAGTTTAGAAGAAAAATGTTTGACACAAAAGTTATTTGGTATCGAGCGGGTAATACAACAACATAATTAATTCTGTGTTTGGTTTATATTTTTAGGGGCACGTCATTTTTTTAAAAAAGAACCCCTATATATATTTACTATATATCAAAATATTTGGAGAAATCATGATATTCAAACATTTGTTTTTGAAGATTTAGAAAATTTTTATTAAATATCTTGAAAAATTAGGGTTAAATTAAAAAGTGATTCAGATAAAAGTTTACAATATGTTAGCTCTAAGAAAGAATGTACAAAATATATATAAATTTCTGTTAAAAATTGAGTTCTTCAATTAACCTTGAATTCATGATTTTTTTCCTCTCGATATCAAGTATGTTTTGTCTAAACATATTTCATTCAGAGCTTGACGTTTTTGGCACACCCTGTATAACTTGAATAATAACACAATACTTTAAGTATAACTTTTAGATACCTAACACCAACATAGTTGTGAGAATAGTCTATGTCTATCATCTATGCAGTTATAAACACCCCAATAGAGTGAAGAGATTTTGATTACTTTTTTCGTTAGTTGACAAATAGGATTTCTTCGGTATTTTTCAAATTACTCATTAACCTCAATTTTCATTTACTTCCAGTTTACACATGGGTATACATTTACATTTTCTCAAAATTTAATTAATCTCGGTTTGGGTGTTTTTTTTCAAATATGCAAGAGCTTAACAACGGGGCACATGGTTCGTCTTCTTAATCGATACAGAATAGGAATTATTTTAGAAGTTATAGTGGGGTTCGGCAATTCCGAAGTACTCTGCAACTTACTTCATCTAGTCTTGTGTTAGATCTCCCTCTTTCATCTTTCCCAAAATCTATCTTGACCAACTCTTGTTCTCTTCCGACCCTGAAGATATTAGAGTATTCGAGAGCTAAACCACACGAAAGACCAAATCAACACTAGAACAATGGAATATTGTGATTATTCCTTTTTCTTCCGGTACAACTAATCCGTACAGTTATTTAACAAACACGTTTGTTTAATTGCCTGTTGTTATTGCATTGTAAGAAGACAAATCGACCGATCACTTGTTACGATTGACGGTTTGCCCGCCAATAACATTCGAGATTACCATATTTGGAAAGTACGTGCGTTGTGTGGCCAATGATATCTTCCACAGCGGCTTCTGTTGTGATGTTAAGAATAAATAATTAGGTTTATGGTGTTCGTAATTTATTACTCGTTATAAACAATTTACTTTGAGTCACTTTGGTTCATCAGGAAATTTCCAATAAAAAATGTAGCTTTCGAATTTTCCTTAAGCTATTTAAGCTAATTTTACTTCCTATACCACCCACATATATATTATACAGTATGACTGAAAACAAACATACACTTATCCAAATACAGATTGCGGTAATTTTTTTTAATGAAGGGCTGCTTCCATGAGTTTCAATTTTGGGTTCCAGAAGGACATGAGTATAAACAAAAGATTTTTACATTTTTATGTATCAAGTACATAAAATCACGTTTTTGGCTGCCATTTTGGTTTGAGTGGTGAACATGAAATTTTTGGTTTGTTTTATTATTTTTCAAGACCTTTAAAATAAGGAATCACGTATATCCTAACTTAAAATTTTAATTCCCCCCCACCACCACCTGAGAACCCAAATACCCAAAATTAAGACTTACAGAGGTAACCCTTTTTACATGAAAAGAATTTTACATAACAATAAATTTAAAGTTGGGTGAATTACGTAATCCCCCCACCTTCTATTGTCCAAAATTTAAAAACCTAAACAGCCTTTTAAAAAAGTATAGACTTTCATTACAAAGAAGATTTAGTTATCTCAAATAACAACAAAGTTAGGGGGTGGGGTGAAAGTTTCTCTCCATACCTGTATATACACATCTTATTAAAGTCTCTAGGGCTCGCAATTTTAGTCAGTCTTTCTGTTAAATCTCTTTCTTTTTCTGTACAAATCAGTGAACAAGATAGTTAATCAGCAAGGTTCATAGATTTTATAAAAATTGCGTTCAATTTTTAAATTTATAAATCTAGTTAATTTTTGTCGTGGTAAAGATTGTTGTGTTCATATTATACTTCAATTGGCTATAAACTTTCAAGTTTGCTTTGGGTGTCCCAAGAAATTAATGAATCGTATAATAATTGAGTATGAAAATTTGTGAGGGTTAAACGTAGTTGTCTCGCATTGTCTCAAGAACGATATTTTTAAGATTATTTCCAAGTGGAGCTGTGAAACTTGGTAGATAAAGCGCACCCTTTTTATCCACAGTTAAACTATCGGGGCGCTAAAAGTCGAATACTCTAAAAACATGATTGGTGTAGATTTCGTGTCTATAGAATAAGTCAAAATATATTATTTGGAACGTAGTAGGGATTGGTGAAATATAGTTATGAAATTTTTTTTAACAATGGATTATATGATATGACATTCACAATATACTTGTAGCGTTGACTTCACATTTTTTTCGTCGGTTTACTTGGTTTCCTTGTACCCCAAACCAAAATAAACTTAACAAAAACTCTCTCAAAGGAACATTTAATCTTGGTTCTGTTTTAACTCAACAATTTCACGTTTGTTTTGTGCCTTTGTTTCGTAGTTAGGGACCAACGTGAACCAATAGTTATTAAATTTTAAAAATAAAGTTTTTGAAGCAAGGGTTGACGATGTATGGACGTTGGTTTTTAAATTTTCTTTTCCTATTTAAAATAAAGTAGTTATTGTGCTGTGCCAAGACTTGGACGCGTGTAGTCTGATAAGAACACAGCGTGTCGAAGTATTTAATATAATGGTAGAAACGAGGTATAACTTATCTTAAAAAACCATACTACAAATGAAAAATAAAATTACATCTGTTTTCCAAAACATACCTGCAGCAACTTCACTAAAAATATAAGAAACAAAGAAACTACTTTTTTATGTTTTCATTTTCATGACTTAAAACCTTTTTGAGTTTTATAGAGTTATAAACTAAATTTAGTATTTACATCCAGTTACAATGTTTTAGTCCTTTTATATTTCTTATGAAATTTTATATAATTTTCATGTAAACTGTACATATGTAGCAATAGTGTAAAATAGTGCGGTAGGCAATAGCCACAATGGATTTACGAGATATGTTTATTACAATAAAACATCCTATCTTTTAAGTTGTCTATTTTTAAGTTGTCGAATGCAATTAAATTAAAGAGCTCAAAATTATCTATCGATTTTGTTAATTAAAGTAATATCCATTTAGTATTAGTTACAGCAATTTTTGAAAAGTAGTGTCGTATATTTTCCTTCCAATTGTATAAAATATCGGTCTATTTTTTATAAGATTATATGCTTTTGAAAGAAAATATATATATATATATATATATCTGAAATTTTCTAATCAAAATTCATGATTTTATGTAACAATATTTGTAATTTGCTGATCTTTAACATAAAGTAATTTAACCTTGCATAGAAAAAACATTATATACACATTAAATTTTCCCAATTTTTTGTCATAAAGATTTACAGTCAAAACGTATATAGAAAACAAAACATGTATTCACAACTAATTAAATATGCACGTTCCACAAACCCTAAATGTTGAAATATTTTTGTTGATAAATAAAAAATAACGCAGTACAGACTTTTTTGCAATTCTTCCTGGGATTTTACTGTTTCTATTGAAGTATCGAACTTGCAATAAATTAGACGCACTAAATAACGTTTTCATAATAAAGAACAAATCTTACTGTTGCTATTCTGTAAAAGACATATTGGGATTATTGTGTCTTTTATACTTTAAAAAATTGGACGAAGCCACTTTAGGTATAAAATATGAATGTCCTATTTAAAGAACGTCGATACTATATGCTTTTTAATATAATTTCCAACAAAAACCGATGTTGGGACGTAAATGATTAAATATTAATGTTTGCAAAGCACAGATTGCAAATATAACATCTATTTTCAATATATAAATAATCGGAATGCTGTCTGCTGTTCACTTCAATTATTTTGTTTACAGAACCTTTGCCAGGTACTTCTCTAATTAGCGCTAAATGATTCTTCATTTACAATAAACATATCTTCCAGTAGGTTTCATTAAGGTCGTATGTTTTGCTTACATAATTGAGTTCTTGTGTATTATTAAGTATTTTCAATAAAGTAAACATAAACAAACAGTTCTTGAGAGTGTAATACTATTAATATAACCTCGCTTGCTCAAATACAACGTCCAGTCTTAACTGTTGTCCAATAAGGGTAATAAATTAATTAACATACTTTATTTCAAGTTGATAGTAGTTCTTTATATTAGACTAATGGCTACATGTTTCGCTTCCATACGCAGCATCATCAGGTAAGCTAATAACTTTAACAGTTTTGTTCACATACACATCAAAACACATATACAAATCTCGGCCTGGCACAAATAATCGTGCAGAAACGGCTCTCGTTAAAAGTTAGTTTTTTTTTGTTCGCAGTATTTTGGCCACATATTCACTTGTTGAGATATATTGGGATAACTCAACATATAAAATAGATTCGTGTATACAAAGAACGGTTATAAAAGTGCTATCGTCGACCAGCTACTCAGAAAACACTTAATAAAGAAAAAGAGGCCGACGGAGAAAAAACCAATACAACCTAGAAATTGACTGAGTACGGAAATATTCTACTGAAAATCCTTACCAACACCCTCAATAAAATAAACATGAAAATGGCTTTCAATACTAGAAACGACATCCTCAGAATAAAGCAATCTAAACTTACAAGACCCATAGAGTCTAATACAGGAATATATAAATTAACGCGTGGAGATTGTATAAGTTTTTATATAGGTCAAAAAGGGAGGAAGTTTCAAAATCCGTTTTAAGGAACATTTACCTAAAACTACCTGCATTAATACAAGATCTAGCTATGTCCACCATCTTATGTAGAACAATCACCCATACGTTAATTTTGAACGAAATTGCGTTCCATTACACCTATGCAAGAATGGTGGATATATGAGTGCTATGGAGGAATTTGAAATATACAAAGCTTCATAAACAGTCCAGGTTATTTGTTAAACGACCCACTGAAATGGAAATCCAACTCCTTGTATGATACAGCAATGAAAATACAAGATAAGAACGGACCATGTAAGCCTAATCTCTGATACGTAATCAGAACTCCAGTCGTTCCTAAAATGCCGTGGTGCGCACCCGTCTCGTGTATTGTGTTATACATGTTCTGACGACCTCCAAGCAATCAACCTATTCTGATGATTAGATATAAATCTCGAACGGAGTAATGGTTTTATGAAAAACATTAAAATAAGTCACAAGACGGAAAATAAGTTTAGTATTTTAGTAATACTCTGTGACTTGGATAGACAATTAATTACTATGAATTTTAAATGTCGAATCCCATCGACTTGGGGTTTCCCTGCTAAAACATGGTCATCACTTCATCTATCACCCCGTCGTTGTACCCTTGTGACTTGGATACACGTTTACTATGAGTTTTAAGTGTAGAATCCCATCGCCTTGGGGTTTCCCTGCTAAAACATGGTCATCACTTCATCTATTGCCCCTCGTTGTACCCTTGTGACTTGGATACACGTTTACTATTAGTTTTAAGTGTAGAATCCCATCGCCTTGGGGTTTCCCTGCTAAAACATGGTCATCACTTCATCTATCACCCCGTCGTTGTACCCTTGTGACTTGGATACACGTTTACTATGAGTTTTAAGTGTAGAATCCCACCGCCTTGGGGTTTCCCTGCTAAAACATGGTCATCACTTCATCTATCACCCCGTCGTTGTACCCTTGTGACTTGGATACACGTTTACTATGAGTTTTAAGTGTAGAATCCCATCGCCTTGGGGTTTCCCTGCTAAAACATGGTCATCACTTCATCTATCACCCCGTCGTTGTACCCTTGTGACTTGGATACACGTTTACTATGAGTTTTAAGTGTAGAATCCCATCGCCTTGGGGTTTCCCTGCTAAAACATGGTCATCACTTCATCTATCACCCCGTCGTTGTACCTTTGTGACTTGGATACACGTTTACTATGAGTTTTAAGTGTAGAATCCCATCGCCTTGGGGTTTCCCTGCTAAAACATGGTCATCACTTCATCTATCACCCCGTCGTTGTACCCTTGTGACTTGGATACACGTTTACTATGAGTTTTAAGTGTAGAATCCCATCGCCTTGGGGTTTCCCTGCTAAAACATGGTCATCACTTCATCTATCACCCCGTCGTTGTACCCTTGTGACTTGGATACACGTTTACTATGAGTTTTAAGTGTAGAATCCCATCGCCTTGGGGTTTCCCTGCTAAAACATGGTCATCACTTCATCTATCACCCCGTCGTTGTACCCTTGTGACTTGGATACACGTTTACTATGAGTTTTAAGTGTAGAATCCCATCGCCTTGGGGTTTCCCTGCTAAAACATGGTCATCACTTCATCTATCACCCCGTCGTTGTACCCTTGTGACTTGGATACACGTTTACTATGAGTTTTAAGTGTAGAATCCCATCGCCTTGGGGTTTTCCTGCTAAAACATGGTCATCACTTCATCTATCACCCCGTCGTTGTACCCTTGTGACTTGGATACACGTTTACTATGAGTTTTAAGTGTAGAATCCCATCGCCTTGGGGTTTCCCTGCTAAAACATGGTCATCACTTCATCTATCACCCCGTCGTTGTACCCTTGTGACTTGGATACACGTTTACTATGAGTTTTAAGTGTAGAATCCCATCGCCTTGGGGTTTCCCTGCTAAAACATGGTCATCACTTCATCTATCGCCCCGTCGTTGTACCCTTGTGACTTGGATAAACGTTTACTATGAGTTTTAAGTGTAGAATCCCATCGCCTTGGGGTTTCCCTGCTAAAACATGGTCATCACTTCATCTATCGCCCCGTCGTTGTACCCTTGTGACTTGGATAAACGTTTACTATTAGTTTTAAGTGTAGAATCCCATCGCCTTGGGGTTTCCCTGCTAAAACATGGTCATCACTTCATCTATCACCCCGTCGTTGTACCCTTGTGACTTGGATACACGTTTACTATGAGTTTTAAGTGTAGAATCCCATCGCCTTGGGGTTTCCCTGCTAAAACATGGTCATCACTTCATCTATCGCCCCGTCGTTGTACCCTTGTGACTTGGATACACGTTTACTATGAGTTTTAAGTGTAGAATCCCATCGCCTTGGGGTTTCCCTGCTAAAACATGGTCATCACTTCATCTATCACCCCGTCGTTGTACCCTTGTGACTTGGATACACGTTTACTATGAGTTTTAAGTGTAGAATCCCATCGCCTTGGGGTTTCCCTGCTAAAACATGGTCATCACTTCATCTATCGCCCCGTCGTTGTACCCTTGTGACTTGGATAAACGTTTACTATGAGTTTTAAGTGTAGAATCCCATCGCCTTGGGGTTTCCCTGCTAAAACATGGTCATCACTTCATCTATCGCCCCGTCGTTGTACCCTTGTGACTTGGATAAACGTTTACTATTAGTTTTAAGTGTAGAATCCCATCGCCTTGGGGTTTCCCTGCTAAAACATGGTCATCACTTCATCTATCACCCCGTCGTTGTACCCTTGTGACTTGGATACACGTTTACTATGAGTTTTAAGTGTAGAATCCCATCGCCTTGGGGTTTCCCTGCTAAAACATGGTCATCACTTCATCTATCGCCCCGTCGTTGTACCCTTGTGACTTGGATACACGTTTACTATGAGTTTTAAGTGTAGAATCCCATCGCCTTGGGGTTTCCCTGCTAAAACATGATCATCACTTAATCTATCGCCCCCTCGTTGTACCCTTGTGACTTGGATACACGTTTACTATGAGTTTTAAGTGTAGAATCCCATCCCCTTGGGATTTTCCTGCTAAAACATGGTCATCACTTCATCTATCGCCCCTCGTTGTACCATTGTGACAATCCTCTACTCAATCATATTAAGATCCATATTTTGGACATCGACGAATCCAACGATTCCTTCGTCGGCGTCCCTCTCACAGTTAGGGAATGAATGAATCCTCCCAGGGATTTCTTTCCCCCAACAACACATCCGTAACATCATACCCAGAACAGAACAACTTATTTAAAACACCTGAACACATAGACCAATTATGAGTACTTCTTACTGAATCATTTTGTATACGTACGCGTCATGCAACTTGTTATGGAGGTACTACCTTAAGTAGTAAACGCTTGCGTGACGAGCAGACAGAAAGAAATAGTATAACGATTAGTATTGCGTATCACGAGACTACAGATCCAATCAAACTATTACGATGATAGAATTAGTTTATATAAATGAGTGAAATGTTGAATGAAAAATACGGAGTTTCATTCTTATAGGGTCATCATTAAAACGAGACAAGATCAGTATGGCTTCACTCTTGTCAACAATAATAACATAATGACTTGACATTTTTTTATAATACGTTGTACACAACACTTTACAACTGCAACTTTACAAAGTTGCGTAGAAATATATTCGTACATGAAAAATAGATTTAAAATATTTATAAATAGAAAATATATATAACCATATGAGAGGTGTTTGAATAATGATAAAGACAAACGATTCCCCTTCTTATTCATTTATTTTAGAACGATTTTGGCCTTCGTTTTATTGGCGATTGTATAAACTAGGAGGATGACACGACCTTCAAAAATCGTGAACTAATATTAGCTCGGTTTACGAACTAGTTGACCTTCCTGTTTTTCCTGGAGAAGGGAAACATTTGTAGACTTTTAAACTAGTCGTCGATAAATATTGTAAAATTCTAAAATAAGTTAATTAATCTTTTATGTAATATCAAAATATTAATACTAAACCAAAGGGTGTTCGGAAATTTGTACCTGTTGAAAAACTTAAAAGAGATAATAATTCTTGAAGACTTTGTTCTTGTTTTGGGACGCAATTTTTACGATCCACATGTGGCCAAAATGAGGGTAAACCTAAATTTGCATATATGATATAACTTAATTTTATTACTGAATTTGATAGAAAATTATACTTTTTTTACAATTAATTTTGCATTGTTTTAACCAAATGAAAATTTTTGTTTTTCCTCAATTAATATTTTTTTGGTAAAGACAACGTTTCAATGATTATCTCATCCTCAGTGTTACATATATCATTGTCCTACTTGTTACTTAACTGGAAGAAACGATTCCTTAAATGTCAGAAATTAAACCCAGTAAAAATTTGTATAACCACTGGAAAACTTTCATCCCACTAGAGGCAATAATATTATATTGAAATATTCGTCACGTTTTAAAATTTTCAGTCATACATAGGGTTGGATAAGGATAATTGTTTGGCATTCGTTGAGTCGATAACGCCCAAAATGACATTTTAAGGCACAAAATGAACAATTCGTCTAGTTTTTATCCTTGGAACCAACCTTTTACTTAATTTATTTTAAAATATTTAAATTCAAGTGAAAGTTTCCCCTTTAACATGAAATTTTTACAAGACGTTAGTATTATGCAATTTATTAGTAAAATAGAAAATGGGGTCAAGTTAAGCGCTATCATAAGATGTTTTCTTTATGCAAAACAGTAAAAACCTTAGATAATCTTTCTGATCTTGATAGTTCCTTAATTCAAAAATATTCAAATTTCAACTATTCCTAGTCTTGTTGAATCAATATTTTAAGAAAAACAACAATCACCATTTGTGACCAGACATCGTTCTGAATTTATACAAATAACATACACTTCTAACTGCTTATAAATTACAATTTATGTTCCAAGCTATTATGCTGGTAGTTTCTATCGTGAGAGAAGAAACTATTCTAAGATGAGATAATAATCAACACGTCTTAATGTGCCGGACTGTGGGTATCAGAGTTGTTTGTGTTTTGGTGGAACTGTGAGAGAAGGTCACTTGATTTCCATTTTCTGCCTCGTCACTCCGGCCACACACAAAATCAACTAATTTGTTGGATTGTCCACTCGTAATTATAAGGTTGTTATTGAAATACCTAAAGTTGCTAACAAGGCGTTTTATGGTAAAATCAATTTAATTTTTTTTAATTTTTAATTCAATCCACATAGTGGTTTACACGTTTGGTTCCATAGATACGAGTGGTGTGAACAACAGACTTCGCTCCTTGAATGTTTTAATACATTCAAGAAATCGTTCTTGTAAACCCAAAATGGCTACTCTCTAGCGTGTGAAATGACACAACACAATATTCATAGACCAAAAAGTAACATAAATGTAATACAACAGCTACAAAACACCATTCACAGGAATAAAAACAAAGGTAAAACTTCTTGTAGCAACACATTATAATATTCATACAGACGCGGGCACAGACCTTTTTTGGTTCTATGCCTAAACAAGCATAATTGCCATTCTCCAAATGAAGTAATATAAGAATTTTCCCCATTTATATTTGGGGCTTCCTAAACAAATTACAAACTTTTTAACCTGAAATGCTAAACAGGCACCAGTTTCATTTAAGAATTTGCTAATTATATATCTTAATAAATCGTCTATGATCTTGAGAACATAATTTTTAAATCGTATTCAGGGGAACCTTTGTGGTCTTATTTGCTCGTAAATAACTGCTTTTGTTATTAATTATTTGCTTTTTCAGTGTCAGATAAATACACGGTACCTATAGGTTTGGGCTTGATTCCTTTGTTACATCAAGTTAATCATATATTTGGCCAAATCTTTGTTTCAAACTCTACCAAATTATTCATATTAGTTCAGGCTAGGCCTAACCTAAAAATTCTCTTAAATTCTTGTAGGTGATGAACTTAACAAGCTGTTTTATCTGTTACATTTTAGTCCAAAACTTTGTTTCAAATACTGTAAATTAGTGAAAAGCCAAGGAAGAGATGACTAGACGATGTTCTGGGTATATAAGGGAGATGAAACTGAGAGCATGCGTGTGGGGGGGGGGGGGGAGGCTGAATGGAGCCGAAAAGCTAAAGTTGTGGTTTTAATACCAGACAAAAAAAGAAAAAGAAAATGACCGTACAAAAAATTCTTGAGTTACAATCCTTTCTTTTTTTATGAAAGACATGATAATTTCAAATATTGGCAAACAAGCACGTGAACTGAGTGACGGCTATCTTTATTTACAAAATAAACTGCGCAACATTATTGCACTAACTTTTTCACAAAACCAAATACAAACCAAAACAATACTCAATGTCGTATCTCCAAAAATAGTACTACTTTATACCTTAAAAATAAAATAAACGAGTTACACAAAATCGAAAGCCATGATATCTTCCTTCGCTTCTGACATAAACTCCCTATTTAATATTATGTTTAATATAAAGACTATGTTTAAATATTATTTCACTCAAATCAAGTTAACATTTACTCAAAGTTAAATGATATGGGTACAACCAATTTTGAGAAATTACGTCTTTTAAAACAGATCCATGGCAATTTGTGTGTGTTTTTACTGATAACTCAGAACCAGCATATTAGGGAAGATGGCGGTTAATATATTTTAAATTTTGAGGGTTACATTTTAACTCAATTTGATCAAAATCGTTAGAACCTGTTTTAAGAAAGTAGTATATTTATATTTTTGTCTTATGGTACGTACCATAAGGTACGCCTAAATTTTGAGTTTTCGAAAAACATTTATTTTTAAAGTACCTAGAAATGCTCAAAATATTGTCACAAAACCAAATTCGATTAAAGTTG
The DNA here is from genome assembly GCA_963513935.1 of Aphrophora alni. Taxonomy (NCBI): domain Eukaryota; kingdom Metazoa; phylum Arthropoda; class Insecta; order Hemiptera; family Aphrophoridae; genus Aphrophora; species Aphrophora alni. Next base: position 19,777,806 of record OY740766.1, on the reverse strand, counting down.
GTCAACTCGTTTGAGCTGTAGAACACTATACAGACAGACATGATTCCTATACTAGGTAATGTGACAAAGTTAAAACTACGAAACCAGCAAGGACCGAATCACCACATGTATATGTGTACTGTTTAGTTAGTTAAATGTTATCGTCAGATATAACAAAGAAAGCTTATTTTAATTATCTTCAAAACATAGACTTCAATACTTGGTAAAAAAAAAACATAGATTTTATACCTTTCATTCTCTCAAATAAAAAAAAATCGTATCTATATTGTTCACTCTCCAAAATATATTACACAATTTGCAAACTATTTATTTGTGAAGTAAAATGTACCAAAAAACTTAGTCAGGACTTCTCGCTAACTCTTAATGTCAATCAAATTTAATTCCCCTTTTTCTTTATGTTAAATTTTATTTCAGTTTGACTGATGAGAACAAGAAACCATCATAACAAAGAAAAAAATACACTATGTAAACTGGATTCGATTGTACGTTCATATTATTTAAAACCACATCTTATACCCATTTGCTTTGATTAACGCCTTGGGAGATTCCAGATCTTGTCTTGTATACACACAACGTATTAGAAACAAATCGAGATTGCGAATAAATCCGTCACACAACTGTATACACTTATTATGTTATAGCGACTATCATCCGTGTCCACAATCAAGTCCTAATCAATTTTGTTATACAGTTGACTTCTGCCATACTGTGAAATTCTTATGCACATTTAATTTCCCCAAATGATGTTTTTTTTTTTCCGTATATTCGTACCATAGAGTATTGATTCTATTCTGTTGTAAACAATAATTAGTAAAAGAAAGTACAAATTTGAACAAAGCATGTTGTTATATTTAGTGTCTTGTAATTATTTTTAAACGTATAACAAAGTCTATGATGTATAGTTCTGTGTAAGAATGCTATATGATATCCAACTACGCAGATAATTGCGATGTTGCATGAAAAAACTATTTTACAATTTTTACTTCTTACTGTCTTACGAAGAAAATCATCATTACGAAAACTTTGATTACAATAGCCGATTCTTTTGGATTAAGTTCGACTGTCTTAAATTTGTACAAGTTGTTATAATAAGATATATTTGTTTTTAATACTAAATATTAGTGAACAACAGTAAAAGTGATTTAGTGTAGTAAAAGTGATTTTAGTGAATTTAGTATAATAAAAGTAATTGATTATAGTAAAAGTGATTTAATATTGTAAAAGTGATTTACTATAGTAAAAGTGATTTTATACAGTAAAAGTGATTTAGTCTAGTAAAAGTGATTTAAAATAGTAAAAGTGATTTAGTATAGTACAAGTGATTTTATACAGTAAAAGTGATTTAGTCTAGTAAAAGTGATTTAAAATAGTAAAAGTGATTTAGTTTTGTTAAAGTGATTTAGTATAGTAAAAGTGTTTTTGTATAGTAAAAGTGAATTTAGTATAATAAAAGTAATTGATTATAGTAAAAGTGATTTAATATTGTAAAAGTGATTTACTATAGTAAAAGTGATTTTATACAGTAAAAGTGATTTAGTCTAGTAAAAGTGATTTAAAATAGTAAAAGTGATTTAGTTTTGTTAAAGTGATTTAGTATAGTAAAAGTGTTTTTGTATAGTAAAAGTGAATTTAGTATAATAAAAGTAATATTATAGTAAAAGTGATTTAATATTGTAAAAGTGATTTACTATAATATAAGTGATTTAATATAGTAAAAGTGATTTAGTCTAGTAAAAGTGATTTAAAATAGTAAAAGTGATTTAGTTTTGTTAAAGTGATTTAGTATAGTAAAAGTGTTTTTGTATAGTAAAAGTGAATTTAGTATAATAAAAGTAATATTATAGTAAAAGTGATTTAATATTGTAAAAGTGATTTACTATAATATAAGTGATTTAATATAGTAAAAGTGATTTAGTCTAGTAAAAGTGATTAATTTTTGTTAAAGCGATTTAGTCTAGTAAAAGTGTTTTACTATAGTAAATTTTATTTTTGGAATAATATCTGTGTATTTGTTGTCTGTCATCTTTGCGGTGCTGTACAACTAAAACGCGTTAAACAATTTTAATCAAATTTATTATGTGAGTATATTTTGGCCACATGTCGGGACAATATTTTTCATTTTTCGATAACTAAAAACTTGGGGGTGGCTGCCATTAGAAAAAAATCAAAATTACGATTTTCTCAAAAATGGCTTTATCGATTTTTTGCTCAACTATAGCATGTAAGGACCCAAGCAAAACGTATTGATCGCCATATATTAAAACTACCGGTTTGCGTTATAGGTAAAAAACGAAAAACTCAGCCGTGGGGCTGTTATGAAAGACGTAATTTATCAATATTTACATTACCGATTTCGTTCAATTTTTTGTGAAATTTAAAGATTATTAACCTAAATTCGAGTGCAAAATTGCAAATAAACCAACATTACAGTTCAGAATAATTGACTAAAATTTAAAATGAACCTCGATATCATTAAAATTAAAATTTTAGCCATGTATTATTTACGTTAAGGACGCGTTAGTTACACAAGGGAAGCAAGTTTAGCTCCTATTTAAATAAATAAATAATTTTTAAAATATGGCATCCATGGTTCATATTCATTTTTTGACTAACAATTACCAAACTAACATTTTTGTTGAGTAAATCTTTTTAGTTGGTTTTGGGGATAATTGAATGTGAAAGATTGTACAATATTTTTGCACTGTTGTAGCGAGTTTTAAACATTTCATCGCCGTTCAGAGAAATGGGGATTCTGTATTTTACGATGAACCGAAATATGTTAAATTAGTTTGGAGAATAAATCGTGAACTGTGTAATATCTTAATTAGTTTAGCTTCTTTTTTTTATTGATATTATATACTAACACAAATGGACCGTGATATAAAGAAATATTTTATGGACGATTGTTGTAGCTGGTAAGAAATAGCGGGTTATTCCAAGAACATTATAATAAATTAATACTCATTACATACATCTTGCTAAATATTTAAAGTTTAGTATTTAATATAGTAAGTAGAAAGTGTCCATAAAGTTCCAGGAAGTTGTAATTACATTTGAATATAAAAATAAATATTACGCCTGAGAGTAGGTATTTGAGGGACGAAATATATAAATATAAAGTTTTATTTTTAGATTTGACTTAGTTAAATGCTTTTTATGTTCCTGTTTTATATGAAATCTATAAAAATAGTATATTTCATCACTAGGGCCAAACGTGAAGCTTTTCAATACAAGCCCAAGTTTAAGGAAAATGAGCGAGGATCGAAAAGCTTCTTTCGGTCCAAATGATGAACTATATTTTTTGTTATGCTGCAAATAATATAAGAAAACAATTTCACAAAAACTAAATTGTTATAACCTATTTTACATTCAAGTACAATAAATAGAATAGAATAAATTTATTGCAACAACAACTATTTTTACAACAAATAAAATACAAAATTAATTATGTTGCAAAAGCAGCCCTAACAGGTTAAAACCCAATTACTGGGGTGCCACATATAACAAAATACCTAAGTCTGCCTAAACTATAGTAAAAGTAAAAGTAAAAGTACAACAACCAAATACACAATTACAAATATACTAATTTAAAACCATATATACTAAAAAAATAAGTAAAATCATAAAAACTAACATTTTACAATTGTTGATTTCCACCAAAACTTGCAAATTTAAAACCAAAGTTGGTTTAATACAGCCAAAGTTTCCCTACGAAACCTCGACAAACCCCAGGAAACATCCACCCTATGAGCAAGCGTACCTAACGTACGTACTAATTCTGTATCCAGCAGTTTTTGTTTTTAAATTGTTCTGAAATCAAAAATATATTTAGTTTAAGTGTCTCCTTTACCCCCGGAATGCCGAAATATAAAGTTATCACGCTGTAGAGTTTCATCCTATTAAGTCACGTAGAGATAATGATAGAATAAAAGAATAGTTAAAACTAGAATTAGGAACTTCCGAAAAAGAAGATCTGTTGGAAGGTTAAGAAAGGTTAACGATGCTGAGAGCCATTTTGTTGTTAAATGTCGGTATCAGGAGAGTTAAAGGAGAGTAGAATAGGAAAGTGAAAGAGATTAGATAACCAGAGAGAGAGAGTAGACGTAGATAATATATTTCAAAAGACCAATGGGCCGTAGACTCAAATAGAATAGTTAAAACTGGAGAGATCACTTTTTTTTCTTTTTCTTTTTTTTTTTTTTAATAAAACAAGAAACATTTCCGCGTTAGTTCACCTCTAATTAATATTTTTTTGAGAAAGGAAAAGTAGGAGTCGCTCTAAAGTGTAGAAATATATAACTCTGTGAAAGTACTTCCTAAGAATAAATACCAATGCTAAAGACTGTTAATTGACATAAAGAAGGTGGAGCACGATGCGCTCAGTCACAATCAAAGGACATGATGCACTGGAATGTTGTCCTTCGTGGTTCCAGTAGACGTATTTCGTCATGTTGACAAAATATACTCATTAGAGGATTCCTGACATGTTTACGTTAACACATTTAATCCATTATTAAAACGTTAACTTTGTGAAGGAGCTCGTCAATGTAAGCCGATACAATTAAGTTGTCACGCAGTCTCGATTTTGTTAAAGTGTTTCAGAATTAAAGTTCAATACTAGATAGGTGTTATTTAAAAAAAATTGTTCTGAAGTTGATTATTTACAAACAGAAAACTATTTTTAAATAAAAAGATTCCGTACACGATATAGACAAATAGACATATATATATATATATATAACCTAAACGTTACTTCACACGTCAAATCTTCAACACAAATTTTTTTAAATGTAGATTTATGTACAATAATTTTCGTTTTTATTGTTGGTAACATACAAACATACAGCTGTGTTCAACAATGTTGTCTAATAATGCAACTGCGTGTCTATCCTTTAAAATTGAATTGTTGTTTGTAACTATTATAGTCATAAAAAGGAAAGAGTGTTTGCATTGAAAACCTTATATGAGGACGGTTAAAGTAAGGACAGGACGGTTATAACAACTGTTGTTATAAGGACAGCATCTGAATATTTTGCTCCCAATTGTCCCCCATGTACTATTTGTACATTTAGGTGGAACAATTTAGAGTAACGGTTCTTCTATGGATGCGCCTCGATCTGACCGTCCAAGACAGTTTTGACGGAAGTTAGTGAAATGAAAATTTATTTGGTAATCGCTTAGAGTCCCAAAAATCGACCAGAAGATTTTAGGCGGAACAGAGTATCTCAAGACCATCCTTTCAAAGGATTTTGCAAACAAATAAATTAAAAATTTTTAGATCGATTATTAGAAGGAATTAGAAGAACATGTAACTGTATAATAATAAGATCACACAATCATTGAAATTTTAAAAGTTATATATAAGACTAATTAAACGTTGCTAAACTATCTTTCAAACAGGAGATTCTAACGTTCGGTTTGAACGAAGTTCACGCTCGAGATATGAAATTGATCATTTACTACTGTTTTGAGCCGACATGTTATCAGATACTACTAAATTAGTAAATTTTATTTTTGAAACATTATTTAAGAGTAAATGTAGTTTTATATCATTCGGAGAATATTCATAAAATTAATTAAAATTGCAAAATCGATTTCTCAAGTTTTTTGATGTTGCTGGACAGATTTTAATAAAACCTGAACCAAATAGTTCATGTGAGTTTTAGAATACGTTTGAATGATTCCCTTGTCTATCTGTCTGTTGTTATTCTTAATAAAAATAAACATTTTAAAATCGATAATTATAAACAAATTCCTGTAGTGTCACAAATAATTGATGAAAATTGTTGCTATTCAGGCGTAAATCTCCTTATATCGAGTGCCAACAACACCCCAAATGTCAGATCAAAAAGTCATCCTCTCTTCTAAAAATTTCTGTTGACGTCTAACTTTGATGCTTTATATAATAATGGCATTTTGGTAAAAAATATTCTAACTTGACTGACATTTGAGTTTTGTACATATTTTCAGATGGCAAAACGAAAAAATTATAATATTTTGTTTTTTTTTAATCTAAATATAATTATGTTTGGTTAACGATACTTCTTGAGACAAAAATTTTCGGAATGTGATTTGTATATAAAAATATAAAAAGTAGTTTCAGTAGCTTTTCTTAAGCATCAATCGAGTTATATCTCTCATACCATAGTTGTGTGTGTATGAAAATTGTTGCAGGGCAAAACTTTAAAACCTGAAACGAGAAATTCAAAAATTTGTTGTTTTACATTATAATAACATAAACACTAAAACTTGAGTATTACAAAATACGTGTCATTCTTTACCTCTTATAATTGTTTTCGTAACAATTATATGAAACGTTAATTCATAAAAATGTCAACAGTGAAAACATGTAAACAAACATTATAATTTTTCGATAAATATTAACAGTATACTACTATGGAGTATCTAGCAGTTTTATTATCTGATAAGACATTGGTAGTCTAATACGTTATTAAATCTTAGCAACACTGTTACCATCGCACACACTTTAGTGTTATTTGTGTCATCATTATATTTATAGGCAAGTTTAGCATAGCTCACTATGTTCATGGTTATTGATTGCTTACAGTACAACCATCATGCATGTAACTATGTGATTGTTAGTTCGTATATATTGTATACAAATTTTAAATGGTAAATGTAAGGTGAATAATACAACAGAATCTGATTTGACAATGCCTAATAACAGGCGTAACGTACTTCAACAAAAATAAAAAAAGAATATCAGCAGCACAACTCTAAAATGTATTTATTGAGTACACCCAATTAAGGCCATCAATAATCATAACTTTTTTAGTACTTAAAATGAATGCCATAATAATTGTGCAATGCTCAAAAAATTCTCCTGATATGGTAGTTATGTTCATCAAAATAAATACAATAATGATGACCACAATTACGTTTGTATTATAATATAAAAATAATAATGTTTTATTATCGGAATAAATAACTATCCTATGATTCTTAGATCCGGTTTTGGATTCATGCTGTTTTCTACTATTTTGCCAACTGCGTAGATATGAATATATTTTGACCTCGGTAATACTTCTAGGTTGTGTTTCAACATTCTGAGCTCCCAGGAACACATTTACCAACATCTTGGTTTCCAAAATATCAACACATGATGAGGGAATGTTCGAAAGAAAAATACTGATGAAAAAAGAGAGAATTATGTATACCGTTATTGGTCCATACAGGACTTTACAATATTTGCATTTTAAACAATCGAGAAACATTTTTCAATTACTTGATTCATCTTTACGATGACCTCCCACATTCGGTCCTTTTTCTAAATGTTCTTATAATCACAATGATTGAGGTTATACAACACTGGATACAACTAAAAAGTACACAATGGATGCGTATCGCCAGAATTCCCCTATCTATATATGGTGCATGCAGCATTTCTGCGATACTTATATAGTATTAAAATACCCGGAGGTTTACCCGCACCGCATACCGCGTTAGTTTGGGGGTGTCTTTAGAATAATGTTTCACTTTTCTTAGAAGTTATTGGGTAGTCTTATTGGCTCAAAATTTTGAAGCATTTTTAGAGTTGTTAATTTCCTTCTTATGTTTGTTTTTGTTGGCTTGTGGCATCCTACGTTTTATAAGAAAATCACATTTCTGCAAAAAGCCTCAGTCTACAGCGGGTATTTATTAATTAATTATTTATAAAAATAAGACTGTAAAAAAGTCTACAATTTGTATTCTTTAATATACTACTATAGCCTATAAAATTTATCAAAATAAAGATTTTTGATATTTTTTTGAAAAATGAGGCTTCCGCTAATTACATGAAAAATAATAATTTATCTTCTAAAAATTATGAAGAAAATATTGTTTTTTCTTAATAAGTACAAAACAAACAGTTCAAAATCGAAAGAGTTTTTAAATAATTTGTTTGCTACTTTAATACATTATCGCTCGGAAATTTTTATTTTGGTTGGACATTATAGACAAAAACTACAATTTCACAGACGTTTGCAAAAATATGTAAAATTGACGTTTCCAGAGTTCTTTATGTTTATCATGGATAAATCGAAATATTGTGTCTATCGATAATCATTTTTCAGAGAATTAAATAACGTACAATTCATGTTTTTAAATGTTTGTTTATATAAACATCAAGGTTAAAAATCTAACAAAATTTCGTGATTTTTATACGAAACATTAAAAAACTTAACAGTCGTCCGCTAATTAGACGAAAAATATATCCTTAAATTATCAAGACATTATTTTTGTAGAACTTGAAATTCTGTATATAATTTCCTACATAATTGTACTACTTAAATAATTTGACCTTGTTGAACCAGTCAAAATTAAAAAATTCTGAATAAATTTTTGTAACTTTAACTGTAAATTGCTCGGAAATGACAAGGTTTCTTTTGGGTTGGCGTGAAAGACTACAGCTAAACTTGGTTTAAAAAAAAAGTTTTATAATGAAATTTAACCGCATTAAATAGGAAAATACTTCGTCAGTAGAAAATAGTCAAGACATCATTATTTTAGAGAATTAAATTGCATACAATTTCATGTTTGTAAAGTTTTTCTATGCCGAGAAATAAGGGAACCATAGTTTTTACACGGTTTATTCTCATTGTTATGAAAGGTTTCAATCATCATTAGTCTTCCGTATGTCAGAAACCAATTACGGACGTTTATAAAAAACAAATACACAAAAAAATACCCGCTGTAGACTGAGGCTTTTTGCAGAACTGTGATTTTCTTATAAAACGAAGGATGCCACAAGCCAACAAAAACGAACATAAGAAGGAAACAGGTAGGCATGTTTTTCAGAACAAATCCCAGTAGTACAGGCAAGCTACACTGACAATTGAATTTATAACATTATCTGATTTGTCTAGCCCATTGTTTATTACCCCTTCCACTAATTACCCGAGTTTATCATGATCAATAAAACAACTGGCAGTGGAAGGATTGACGTCATTTAGCAAGACTTGTGATTGGTTAGTAGGCGGAGTCAAGTAATTAATCGTGACACACAAGTAGACAGTTTATTAAGAGTTTACATACTATTGGACTAATCCATACGTAGTAAAAGGTGTGGTTAACAATCATGCGTAAGTATTCAACGTGCTGGAGACTTTAACGCACGGATATCTCTTACATTTAACTTTGATCTTTAGATTCACAATTTATAAAAACTCACAAATATAGGATTATATTTTATTAGACATTTTTTGAGCATGTGGAAGGACAATTATGATCGACAAACCATAAAGAAATAGTTTTCAATGTAGTGACTACAAAAATGAAGTTTAAGAATTTATCTACAACAATTAATTGTTACTAGAATACTTATTTTTCTAAACGAGGTCACAAGTTTACGTCATTTGTAGAGCTTCCTTAATAATTGATTCATCTTTAATATGATCCTATTTCGTAGCAGCTGATTCTGAACAAAAAACGCAAAAACTAATGGTTAAAGTCCAGCGTACACTTCCTGTATTAATTTAAGACTCATTAACTTATCTTAAAAAGTAAAACTAATATTTTAGCGCGCTATTCACTTATGAATCGTAAAAATTGATTACGAAAAGTACCAGATACATATTCAATTACTGAATTTACATATTGCTATAAGAATTTACAAGTTCAAATTCACTTCCAAAAGAGTCACTGTTAAGCCGGTTAAAACATAAATAATGTTTTTCCGTTGTAACTTATTTCTAACTATGAAATGTGTACATAAACTTAAGAAAATATTTAATTTATAACCGATCAATTATAGAAATCATATTAAGAAACCGTATTGAATAAACGAAAATTTGATGACTACATTTCAACTATCGGAATAATAAATACCTATCTTGATTCACGTGTCATTTAAAACCTATACTCATTGAGGGTAAATAGGAATAGTTTGAGTTTTTATTGAAATATGACAGTATCGATAACGTAATTAAATGGTTTCAAGTAAACAATAGTTAAAATATTTAAATATAATCAACATAACCTAACCTAACCTAACTCATCTTTCACGAAAAGGTCAAATTGTATAAGGTTAAATTCGTTTATTTTGATTTCACATTATGAAAAAGTCCCTTATCAAATTACAGCCATCATAATAAAGGAAACTAAAATTCATAAAAGTTGTATTACGCAAGCGCAATTAGTCTCATCGATAATTACTAGTTGATACCGAAGAAGCTCGAAACCTGTAATTACAAGTTTACTGAAAGTAATTATTCAGCCATTTACGAATTTACATAACCTATTTGTACTTGTATTTTGCACTTTCAATTTTCAATTTTGCATAAAATGTAATTTTTCCTTTTTAAGAAGGTTTGAAGTTAATAAATCTTGTTTTTTTCTTTTTTTTTCTTTTTTTTTAATGGAGGTAAAATGAACTTTCTGTGAAATTGTGCTCAAGTTTTATTTTAATACAAAACCTAGTTCGTATTCATTGATGTAAGCCTTAGATCTACATATATTACATGATACAATATTTATTCTATGTAAATTATAGTCTTTGTTTTACTACCGTAATTGTACGTGGCTACATGTTTCACTGCCATCAGGTCAGTTATTTAAGTTCACTTAAAAATTCATTTAATTTTAAATACAACACTTAATTTTACACTCTTTTCGTATACAATAACATTTTGTATACAATAACAATTAAATAATTTATAATCTTCTAGGAAGTGCCACATAGACAAGAAGTGTATCATAAAAGGCGAGATTGAATAAAATTAATATTTTATAAACAAAATTTTATATGTTTGACGTGTACTACAAAGGTACGAAAAGAGTGTAAAATTAAGTGTTATGTTTAAAATTAAATGAGTTTTTAAGTGAACATAAAGAATTGGCCTGATGATGCTGCCTGTGGCAGTGAAACATGTAGCCACGTACAATTAAGGTATAGTAAAACAAAGACTACAATTGACATAAAGTAAATATTGTATTATAAAACTTAGTTGATTAAAAATATAGGGGAAATGGTTACTATATTGACATTTAAATAATTATCAATATAACAACTGCAAAACCTGAGGTAATTGTTCAGTTGATTACAAGTAGTGTCAACTTACTGATATTTTATTGTAACGATTCTTTAACGAATTTAGATACTTTTTTAACTTGCCATTTACATTTTGTTTGAGTGTTAAGCAGTTACAGCCAACGTGGTTGACAGTCTGTTTACAACTCGGCCCAACGACTATTGTACAAGTTTTAAAATGGCGGTTACTCTTTTACGGTACCAAGGCATGGACACGGGTGCTCTGACTAGAAATTCAGATCACGCCCCGAAGTATTAATAAGACGGACTAGATAACGAGCCGACGAAAAGAAAAAACTTCCTCGTAGTTTATCTAATCAAATATAAAAACTTCCTCAATTAGGCTAACACTTTTTGTATAATTTAATTTATATGAGTTAAAACCTTTTTGAGTTTGATAGGGTTAAAAAAATTTAAAATAAATTATTCTTTACGCAACACATACGCTACGTTTCCTCTTTGGTAATTTAACTTGTATCACTGAATTCGATTAATCAACCAAAATACATTTAACTTATTATTTTTTCCTCTGCGTAGTGTTTTGTTCACGTGTATAGTAGCTGTTTACTATTAATTATTAGTATATGAATATTATCGTATATTTTCATATCGTACGTTTAGAAGGTTTGGGTTTTTATGTAAATAATGATGTATTTTATATTTTTGTAGCTTGGGTTTATTTACAAATTGAAACAGTTTGTAGTTCTGGACTTTTTAATACCTTTAATATATCGTCCATGTGAACCAAGTATTAAATATAATAACAAGAAGTTGTGAAGATAAAAAACTTTAAATTAAAAATGAAATTTGAATGATTGTTCTAAAATTATCCCACCGGGAGACTTTGCTCATTTTCTACGTGTTTTCATTTCTAAGAATTACATTATTTCAAGAGGCATAGGGTTACAAAAATATAAAATAGTATATTATTTACATAAAGGTTAAACTTCTTTGTTCCCGGACATTTCCTCTGTAACTTGTATGTGTATATTTATCAATGTGAATTAGAATCAAATTAAAAAAAAAAAAAAAAAAAAAAAAAAAAAAAAACAGACTGATCAATGAATACTAAACTACTGAGTCCCACCAGTGGAAGGGGAAATTGTAGGCCTACATTTTTGAGTAACACAGTCAGTCCAAAAGTTTATATACACGAATGTGAAGATCATATTTGTCACCACTGCGATTTCAATGAAAGGTAAATCACAATCACAGTGAGCTATAAAACATTTGCATTATTTATCCCTGTGAATACTGTTTTGTTTAAGTGTACACATTAGAGTAGGATTATTTCTTGTTCTTTTAATATTGTTGTGCCACTTGACACACATGGCAATAGCCACATGGATTTACAAGAACGATTGAATTAAACCATACAAGGAGCGTGGTGTACCGTCTACAGAATCACATATGATCAATGCAGTTATAAAAACACAAATTGACTTTTTTAAATACCATACGTTATATAATAGGAAGAAAGAAATGGTTAAAAAGAAAATGTTGAGATGTTTACTGGAATATTGTTTTCAACTGTCTAAGAAAGGTTTTTGTTTTTTCATCAGGAAGTATTCTTGTATTTACAAAGAATTAACCATTCATAAGGAATTAACTTTTATTATTGAATGTATTAAAACTACTGAAGACTGAAGTCTACTGTTAGAACAAAAGGTATTTTTAAGTGACCTAAAGTATCAGGCCAATTTAATTGAACGACATTTTATTACTTGTTTACATTTATATCCCGTTAATTACCTACCTCGTCAGGCTTTTTCTTTCTAACTTCAGTCCTCGCGTGCCAACCACGGTCCTTGTTACACTAGCAGAGAGAAAAACTAGTTATCGGTTTTTTACATACTGCAGTTGGTTAGTTTTTGCATGCAACCTCGCTCCGCTTTGAATAAATTGGCCTTCTTATTACGGTATTTAATTAAGTAATACAAATTGTAAATTAAGATTCGTTCTAACGTCCTAATGAAGTGAAACGTCGGAAAAAGATATGTTACACTACTTGAGCTACATTTAGTTTGTGGGATTAATTCCTAGTATTTAATTGATGTTGTAATTGGTCAGCTCGCTTTGCCAATCCTACTTTCACAAATCGTCGAAGAATAGATCTCCAGGTAGTGCATGACGGCATATGGTTTATCGTTAAACAATATGGTGGAACGTGAGGGAAAACTGAGAATCGTTGATTTAAGTATGATAATCTGTACAGAAGAGTCTCTGGTAATAAAACAATTCGGACTTACTGTAAAAAAAAAATTTTACCCGGTAAGAAAATTTAACTTTAAATGTTGAAAAAATTCATTCAAACCACCTAATCGAGACAAAAAGTTACTGACAAAATTTATTCGTTGATTTAACAAAAAATATATAAACATAACGTATAAATCTGTAATATAATACATAGTATATTATATTATATATAATATAAAACAATATCTTTTTTTAAATTCACAATTAATTAAACTTTTTATTTAAAAACTATTAAATTCAATAAGGGCTAAATACATATTTTAAGTTATTTATTTCCGTTTAGAAAAATCACTAAAACATTTAAAAAAAATCAAAACTGCAATATTTAAGGACGTGACACAGACGTTTGACAACGTATAACATAAGGGCCTAGAATAAACATTGAAGAAACTCTTACCAAATCCTAACATCATATTTTCCAAAGTAAGTTTTAAGTGTAAAATAAGCTGATGAATATTCAGAAATCAAAACCATAAATGCAGGGTTACTGCAATGTAGTGGTTTGTATATATTGTGTCTGATATATACAAGTAATAAACCAGAAATAGATAACACAAAATTATAGCCACGTTTGCTAACAATGTAACCTTCATAGAAATAGGAAACCGTTTCGAAGATGCAGCAGAGAAGGCTCAATCAGCTATAAATAAAATTGTCTAATGGACATAGAGGCTTAGACTTTACGAACAAAATAGAATAAACACCACCTTTATATAGAGGAAAAATATATCTCATGCTATAGAAATAAATAGTAAAAGAATACAATTTGTAGATTGAGGCAAATCACTTAGGCATGAGCCTTGATGATAAGTGTAAATGGAAAACTCATATAAAAAATAAAATAAAGAGAAACTGAAAAGAAATAGGGAAAAAATCCCAACTATTATTAGAAAACGAACATTAAATCTACAAACACATCTTATAAACCTGTCTGGTTGTAAGGGGCTACTCTAAATTGAGTAATATTTAAATCATCCAAACGGTCTTAGAACAAAGTACTAATGGACATTGTCGATGCTCCTTGGTATCTGATTAGTACACAGAGATCTAAAGATAAGTAGGGTAGCTGAGGAAATAAGAAAGATTGCTAGATGCATGAGCTACGATTGCATGACCAACCGAACGTGGTGGCATTTCAACTGTCAACAGTAGAGGGGCAGTTGGAAGATTAAAAAGAACACACAGAGTTAGCAGTGAAATGAGAGTGCCAAGGAAATTTTAAAACAAACAACTTTTCTTCGGTAATGTTTCAAAAAAAATTATTATCAAAAAAGTATCTCAGAAAAACGAGTAAAACACATTATTAGTCATTTTTATAATTTTTTTGAAAACAAAGAACAGTTTTATCATATTACTTATTATCTCTTAGTAATACAATAATGAAACCACACCAATTGGACAATTTCACTTAGTAGTTTAAAATATATTCACATCCAAAAGTCTTTTTTTTTTCAGACACATTCATATTCACAGTTGTATATAAGTATAAAGTATTCAACATTTTTTTATTCCACAATTTGTTGTCTATTTTATAACACCTAAACTTCCCTTCTAAACAGTATTTATCTAAACATGTTAAAAAGATTTGGTAACTTTTTGATGATTCTTTAAAAAAGTATGCAACAAATAGTAACCTAACTCATCTAAATGTTTCGGTAATTTTATAACCAACAATTTTGTTACTTTGACATTTTACTTTAAAATAAGATGAGATCTAAACGATATAAACGATTTTTGACGTGTTTAAAAAAAATATATTATGACTCCAAAAACTCTATAGTACTAAGCATGTGTTTTTGAATAACCTTAACTAAAACTTTAGCCAAAAAACAGCAGTTAAAGCACATTTATAAGGAAGAAAAACCTAGTAACAACTGCAGGGGTACATAATAATGGCCACTAAAAAACATTCTATATAATAAATTCTTACAAAAACATTTCTCTGGCATAAAGTTTACATAACACGTTCGTAGAAAAATGCGACACGAATATTATTAAAAATGCAATTAATGATACCATTAATTAGATTTGTTTTATAATTAAAACAGCATTTAACACATCGGCATCCATTTTGTCGTTTCTAGTTTTTTTTTTTTTTTTTTTTTTTACTTTTTAACAGCTGTTAACAACGATAGCCATTTTAAGTAATTTCTCATTATGGAGGAAATTACTTTTTGCTTCGACCACTACAAAACGTAATCAACATTGGTCAATTCCTGCTTGTTCGACGCCATTAGTCTTTTAAAATGTCATACGATTCGTCACAATTGGAATAAAAATAATATAAATCTTGATCTGGTTAAATCCTTAGCAACTCCATACATAAGATACAACTTTTTTTTAATAATTAAATATTACTTGCTGCGTGGTCTGTTTTGTGTGGTAGAGGTTTCGTCCAATTAATGTTATTTTCCACGAATAGCCTCGTTATGGCAAGGATTACATGTTTTTCACATACAACGTTTAATAAGTAGATTAGGTTATACGTAAGCATTGGTGTAGAATTATTAATAATGTGGTTTTTCAGATAGAAAAAATGAGTTTCTAATGCAACTGGTTTCTTATTTCATCTAAATGCTTGCTGAGAAATCGTTAATGAAAGTTAATAAAAATCACTTCGACCACTTTGTTGAATTTCCAACGTAATTGATTTTGAATTAAAGAATAAAGTTTTATTCGAAATTATGTAACCCGGTTTCGGATATGGTTGTACGTGTAAATATATTGAAAACCTCCTTATAAAAAGTGGGCGCCAAAAAGTCCTGGAAATGATTTAATCATTTTTGAACAATTAACAGCTGACAACAACTGTGCTTCACCTATTAGTCAAATTAAACTATTTTTGTATACATTTTCCAATGTAAAACTATATTTTGATTTTATGGTTGTATACACAATCTCATTTTAAAATGATTTTATTCTTGGTTTTTGTTTAAAATATTCACTCGTCTAAGAGCGTAAAAGTTGTTGGAATTTTAAAATTTTTAATTCTAGAAGTAGAATAAAGCTTACGGAAAGAATACAGTAGCTCTAAGTTCACATACATAAATTCTACCAATTTGGTTAAAAATTTGTAAAATGATAATTTTGTTTTGAATTCGAACCCTTAAGACGTATATATATATATATATATATATATATATATATATATATATATATATATATATACCTTTTACCTAA
The DNA here is from genome assembly GCA_963513935.1 of Aphrophora alni. Lineage (NCBI taxonomy): Eukaryota > Metazoa > Arthropoda > Insecta > Hemiptera > Aphrophoridae > Aphrophora > Aphrophora alni. The sequence continues at coordinate 19,761,341 of OY740766.1, read as the reverse complement.
ATAACCCTTTTTTAGAATAACCTTTTACCAAAAATGTAAGATTTTATTTTGCAAAATAATAAAATGGCGACTGTTTTAAATGATTAAATCCGAATATATATAAAAATAATCGTTTAAGTTTAGGAGAAATAATATTATTTTTTATACGTCAAACATGATTATTTGATAAAATTGTTTACTAAAATAAAATATAGATTGGTTTCTGGTTTATTTGTGTCTAAATGAATAATGTGTGAATCTATTTTAGACTCAATATCTCATAAAATTTTGAAGTAATATTTTGTTATTATACCGTGTGCTCAAAACTCTTCGGAGAAAATTTGGAAAATGGTTCTATACATCAAAACAATCAAAAAAGTTTGATTGCCTATCTCGCTTTGTTGTCAGTCCGCCTGTCTGTTTGTGTTTTCTACATACTAATTAATATCTCAAGACCTATAAGAGCTACAGCTTTACGATTTTCCAGGCATTTTGCAGTTATTAATGCCTAATTATGAAATTTTTTCAATGTTATTACTTCAACCATTTCAAAATGTTTATTCTAGACATAGAACAAAATATAGCCATCAACTTATACACACTGTTATTTATTAACATTTTCATTAAGGATATATTCCATTTCCGTAATATTGGATCTATCGGCCATATGAATAATGTTAAACTGATGTATTTTATCATTTCAGGCTATAATTTATTCTCATTTTGAAGAATACGTAAACGCGAGTGATTTCTTTATATAGAAACTGGCGTATGTTTGTTTACGAAAAATGATTAACCTTATGTGTAACTGAATATATATATATATATTTTTCCCTTTTGTAAAAAATTACTTTAATTTTCTTACAGATCCATTTTCACACCAAAAATATTTTTTGTCGCCAACTTCCAACGATTGTCACTTTACTTTTTGTATTGAAAAAACGTGTAATTTCTTTATTGCTGATATTCCTCCGTGTATTTCCAAGGAGATAAAAATTAATATATTCATGATTACCAACTTTCTGTCAATAGAAATAGAAATTTTGAAAGATATCTAAATATAGCCTCACTTTGTTTCACTTGTGTCATAAACTTGTCCTAACTGTAAACAGATTTCCATTATTACAGTTCGGTTTTGAAAATGTGTTTAATTTCAATTTTACACACTGCTGAATTCAGTAATTAATATTCACATTTTGGACGAAATCGGTAGAATAAATTTTGATAAATACGTTTTTTATAACAGTTTTTTATAATATTTTAACATTAACTCAAGAATTGGTATTTTAAAATCAATAGTATATATACTGTTAGTTCTTTATAGAGTTAATGCTTTAACAAATATTGATCAAAATCGTTGGTGCTTAATTTGAGAAAATTGGAATTTTATGTTACGGTAGATACCTCTAATATTTATTATAAAACTAATTTAATGTCTCCAGATATCCAAATATACTAAAAATGTTATCGATATATGTCTAACGTACAAACGACAGTCATATCACTATTGGTGTTCCACAAGGCTCTAAGCTGGGAGTTATACTTTTTTAGTACATAAATGTATTCGTACTTAACGACATTACAGCCTTTATTGATAGCTTAAAATAATAAATTATTAGAGATATTCAATTTAAGGACGCAAGTGAGCCACCCTTTCTGCTAAATATCATACCGTTGAGACAACTTTACTATTTAATAAGTAAACCCCCCCCCCAGAGTTTTTAGAGAGGTTTTTCCCCTGTAAAGAGTGGTAACATGGAGGAACTGTAAATGTATATGCACCACGACTGTGGAATGTCAAAAGACACCAAATTCCAATTCCTTTTTCGGAAGCATATACAAATTATGGAAAAAATTTCCTTTCGAAGTAGACACTAGTAAATTGGTTTTTACTTTTTAAAGTAACTTAATTCCTATCACGGAAACTGAAAAGTTTTTAAATAGTAATCATAATAATAGTTTTATATTGAGCCTCATTTTGCCCTCCCGGATCCCAAACCTGGAGATATATGGATAACAAAAATTTGGGGACACAGGGATCAAAAGGTCTATATCAGCAAATAATTCTTAAATGGATCTTTTTTAGCCTTAACACAACGTTATTTGACTACGTATATGTGAGGAATTTAACAGGAAAACATTCTACTTTTTTAGTCTGTTAAAAGAAATAAAATTTCTGTCTAAGTTAAATAAATTGAGTAGTTTTAAAAATAAATGAGTGTACACGTATTAAATTATAGAGATTGGACGATGTTCACTCATAAATTTTATCTCACTCCCGCAGAGCTATAACAAACTTTCTAACGATCCATCACAGTAAACTCTCTTTCCGTGAGATCATAAAAAACAGTTTTTGGTTGTAAAAAAAGGTTCTTTGAATGTCGCTTTGATTATGTGGAGATTTAATTATTTTGGATTTATGTGGCCACGAAATGTTAAATAAAAATAAATAAAACCAGTTTTACGGCCCAGAGTTAAGATTCCATTTAGGTCTTATAGAAGTTATTATTTCTCAGTATAGAAGGAAACATTTGAACATAATACAAAATAATCAGCATGAAAGTAAAGTAGACAATTTCATTTGAGTTGTTTTGTGTAGTTATTTTATTACGTGTTCAAGTTTAATACAGACCATTAGGCTGCAAAAAAATCAACTGTTATCGATTTATTTAGGTCGTAGATAAGATGGAACTGTTAATTTTTTTTGAGTGTCATTGATATTCGAAGTCAACTAATATAAACCGTGTATTGCTAGCAAAATATGACTAAAAAATCTGAAATTCCCACCTACTATAGCTGTATCTTTCCGTCAAATTTTAAGGTTATATTTTAACTCTTATATTTTATCGTAGAAAACACATTTTGACAAATCATGGATGCAGTTTAGAGCTGCATAAAATGAGATTTTGTGGGAAGTTGTACGACGTACAGGTTATCCTCTGAGGCGCCTTCCTGTGGTTTCCAGCCGAAAACTCTTCGATAGTAATACAAGAATTCCAGGTTGGAATTTATTGTGAGGATAGCTCGTGGCGCCTTCCTATGGTTTCCAGCCGAAAACTCTTCGATAGTAATACAAGAATTCCAGGTTGGAATTTATTGTGAGGATAGCTCGTGGCGCCTTCCTATGGTTTCCAGCCGAAAACTCTTCGATAGTAATACAAGAATTCCAGGTCGGAATTTATTGTGAGGATAGCTCGTGGCGCCTTCCTATGGTTTCCAGCCGAAAACTCTTCGATAGTAATACAAGAATTCCAGGTCGGAATTTATTGTGAGGATAGCTCGTGGCGCCTTCCTATGGTTTCCAGCCGAAAACTCTTCGATAGTAATACAAGAATTCCAGGTTGGAATTTATTGTGAGGATAGCTCGTGGCGCCTTCCTATGGTTTCCAGCCGAAAACTCTTCGATAGTAATACAAGAATTCCAGGTTGGAATTTATTGTGAGGATAGCTCGTGGCGCCTTCCTATGGTTTCCAGCCGAAAACTCTTCGATAGTAATACAAGAATTCCAGGTTGGAATTTATTGTGAGGATAGCTCGTGGCGCCTTCCTATGGTTTCCAGCCGAAAACTCTTCGATAGTAATACAAGAATTCCAGGTTGGAATTTATTGTGAGGATAGCTCGTGGCGCCTTCCTATGGTTTCCAGCCGAAAACTCTTCGATAGTAATACAAGAATTCCAGGTTGGAATTTATTGTGAGGATAGCTCGTGGCGCCTTCCTATGGTTTCCAGCCGAAAACTCTTCGATAGTAATACAAGAATTCCAGGTCGGAATTTATTGTGAGGATAGCTCGTGGCGCCTTCCTATGGTTTCCAGCCGAAAACTCTTCGATAGTAATACAAGAATTCCAGGTTGGAATTTATTGTGAGGATAGCTCGTGGCGCCTTCCTATGGTTTCCAGCCGAAAACTCTTCGATAGTAATACAAGAATTCCAGGTTGGAATTTATTGTGAGGATAGCTCGTGGCGCCTTCCTATGGTTTCCAGCCGAAAACTCTTCGATAGTAATACAAGAATTCCAGGTTGGAATTTATTGTGAGGATAGCTCGTGGCGCCTTCCTATGGTTTCCAGCCGAAAACTCTTCGATAGTAATACAAGAATTCCAGGTTGGAATTTATTGTGAGGATAGCTCGTGGCGCCTTCCTGTGGTTTCCAGCCGAAAACTCTTCGATAGTGATACAAGAATTCCAGGTTGGAATTTATTCTGAGGATAGCTCGTGGCGCCTTCCTGTGGTTTCCAGCCAAAAACTCTTCGATAGTGATACAAGAATTCCAGGTTGGAATTTATTGTGAGGATAGCTCGTGGCGCCTTCCTATGGTTTCCAGCCGAAAACTCTTCGATAGTGATACAAGAATTCCAGGTTGGAATTTATTCTGAGGATAACTCGGTGGTTCGTGAATTAGCTGCAAAGTCAAAACTAATAATATTCTATTCATTTAAGTTACAATGGTAACGTTTTACCGGCCAAACTATTATATCAAGCCATTATTATTAATAATCAAACAATATAGAAAAACCTACGACTCCATTTTAGTTACGAGAAAAGTGTTTTAAAAAAGTTAATTACATGGATAACCGAAAACGCCGCCACGCTCAGATCTCCGTAGCGATCTTATTTCCTATTAGCTCTGTGGCGTCTCTATCCACCATTATGGTACTACGAGTAATCTCATTTTTAATGCAAGTTAAGCTTGGTTTTTGGAAAGGAACTTAATTTGTTAGCCAGTTTTATTGATTTAAACCCTCATTATTTATTGCAAAGAAATTTATTGCAATTTGAAAATCTCCCGCAATTTTTATATTCACCCTCCAATATTTCTGGTTAATGAATTTATGCCAAGTCTATATAGGAAATTTGAGCAAAATTGGACTGAACTTGTAACTCCCACGACTGACATAGCGAATGTCCGACGAAGAGGTCGTTATTTTTAAATTAATATGCGGAACATATGGAACACTTCAAACTTGACACTATACAGTTACGTTACATACATATATAAAATAAGTCTTTTTTTAGGGTTAATCAAAAAACAAAATGGCGGAATAACAAAAAGAACATTAATCTTCTAGATAACACTTCCTCCCACAATGCTACGCAATTACAATGTGTATTGTCGTCTGTTGAATCTCCATAAGCTGTTGTTTTTTTTTAAATACACCACATTGAAACAATTTGGTAGTTGTGTTTGTTCAGTTTATGTGAGATATCTAACCTGGAAACAATGATTTTTTCAATTGAACAAAAACGGAAATGTTATAATTGGGTTATTGCTTTTGAAAAGGAATATAAAGCGATAAGGTGTTTTCAAAGAACCAAAATGTGTTTCCTCAATCAAGAATATCAATTCATAACAATAAATCTATACTACTAGAAACTGGTTAATTTTAAAGAAATACCGTAATATTTCTAACACAGAAAACAAAGTGCTAAATTACTGAAATTTCCAAGCAGGTTTAATTTACATAGAAAAGTTTCATCCGCTATTAGGATATCAAAGTCGTCAGTTCAAAGTTATCAAGAAAAACAAAATACATTTTTATAAAACACGTTTATTCACGGTCTTTTGGAAAATGAGGCGGACAGACGAATGGAATTTTGTTAGCAGGTAATTTAAAAGCTTGACGAAGATCCATAGTGGTGCGAAGGAATTGTTTCTTTCTATCAAGGACTGATGAATAAAGGTCAATTTGAATCATTTATTTATTTATTACTGTTATTTTTCTTTATGAACACTTTCATGTTATCTGCATATTAACAATTTGTAATGGTTATGTAAATAAAATTATTTTGGTGAAAACATACTATTGTTTTGTTATTCCGACATTTTGTTTTGATTGACCATGAAAAAATGAAACTGTAGGGTACTTTTTTTATACATATCTATGTAACAGAACTGTTACAGATTGTAGTGTCCGAAAAAATAATAAAAAAACGAACTATTCATAGGACACTATATATATATATATATATATATATATATATATATATATATATATATATATATATATATTTCAAAAATGTAGCCTATAAGGACCCAAACAACAATTAATGGTCACATCTACCCAAAAATGTCGTCATGGGATTGTTATGAAATAAAACTTAATTTTACAAATCACCTGAAGCGATTTTGGTAAATTGTAACTATTCGAACTAGCATGACAATAGCCTGTAAATGAAAATAAATTACGCCTGAAGTATATTTGGCAAAAACATACGGCCTTTCGTCTTCAAAACTTCAATTAAATTCAAATATGATTTATACCTTGGATAAGTGTATAAGTAAACATGGGTCTATTTAAATATATCTAGAGAAAAAAAATGTCTTTTTAAATTCACAAAAATTAGATCATTCTACTAGATCAACTTATCTTCCATAAGAAATACGAAAAAAACTATTTAAGAAATATAATTTAATAAATTGTTGTCATGCATAAGAGGAAAACATTGAGCATTGTTCGAGAAAGAGGAGCTGAGAGCGTATACAATTTTATATTTTGCTTTGTTATATGAAATTTTTTTGAAACTTCGTGACACATTAATGAAAGATATACATTAATCATGAAGATGATTTCATTTTTTCATTATTTTCCTTTTTAGATTTTAGTAAGTACTTTTTAAAATTCAATTTCATTCTTTTTGACACAAAACATAATCATAAATTATACAAACAGTAATTACTAACAAACACTTCCCTATCATTTGACAACCATATTCGTTCGGCGAATCTTAGTGCGCCTTGCCAATCAGGGTATGTAAAATGATATATAATGATAAAACCATTTCTTGCTCCTGGGTAATTCAAAAACGAAGATGGTGGAGAGTTAAACATGTATTCATTCTTTACCACTTAGTAAATCGTTTTTTTTATTCGAGTTGAAAATGTGCTCCTTAAATTTATTTATTATTAGTAAAATTAATGATTTTGTTTGCTTTCAGATAGGCCGATTTTTTTAAAGTTTAGCAGTGTATATTTATTAAATAAGTTTAAAAAAAAAAAAATCAGGCTTACCTAATTTTACTTTACTCCCTAATACGTACGATTCATTCTATTTCAACAAAATCCTTATGCCCGTTTGAAAAAAAAAAATAACACAATGCTCGTTTAATAGTATTAAAGATATAGAGGTGCTTGATTAGATGCTACGAATGTTATGAGGAAGTTAGTCCAATGTTTTAACAACTTTTATATAATGAGTAAATAGAAGCTGTAAAATCTATTCAACAATTCTACTATAAGTTTTGACTTGTTTACAATAAAGAGGCTTGTTAACCTCCTACGCGTGTAGTTTTTATTTTAATATTCTGACAGCATGTCATGTGGTAAATAGACATTAAGTACACGTGGTTGCTACTACAATTGGATTTATATTTATTTTCCAAGACAAAACATGTTTATAACTATTACGAAATCAGTTATTAAAGAAAAAACATAAGCCTACACACACCGCCATAACTGATCTAGTAAGCCTTCAACTTAGCCTAGATTTTTTTTATGACTTTAGGTGGCACAAATCATTTTTAGACGGCCGTGAAGTCGTGGAAGATGAATCTCAATCTATGAAAATTGTACGAACTGTTATAATATGCGTGATCTATTATTCTAAAGCCCGCTTGACGATGAATGATTGCGATTTAAATTTGAATTACCAAACTCTTCATGACATTTTACTGCATGATGTCAGCTAGCGGAAAATTTATACAAAATTATTCCAAATGTTTCACTCAAGGAAAGAAAAACAACTGAGAAGATTAAAACAATCTTCTTAACGGGTGATGAATCTGGAATTTTTAGTATGATCCAGAAACAAAAATTCAAAGTGAGAAGTGGCACAGTAGATACTAGCCAGATCCAAAAATCAAAATGAGAAAACTCGAAGAACAAACTTTGGATAGAAGTTTAAAATTTTTTTATATTCGAAGTATTTCTCAAAGGAACTATTATTGTATAGAAGATAAAATTTTTCTTTAGACGAATCCTTTTGTACGTATTTTAGTGTGCCCCTGTGTAATTTTATATTTGGTAGATGTTAATATTTAAATACAACCTATTTAAGTACTGATATCTACAACTTTTCTTTCTTAGTCCTTTCTATCTTCCGTTTCAGGGTGCTCACTTTAAAAAATCAATTACAGGGAGAGTATGATGAACTGTGGTGTTTACTTAATATTTCATCAAATAAACTAATTTATCGTTTATTGACCGTCAGGTTAGAGTAATCTCTATTTTGGCCGATTATATTTGTCACAGAAAGTACTGCTATGGTTAAAAATATCAGAGTCAACCATCTTTAATCGAATACGAATGACCCATTTTAAAAGTCTCTCAAGAACATATTGTAAATGTTATACATTTTTTCTACATGAAGTGCACAGTCCTTATACACATTGAATATAAAAAATACGAGATTTCATCCAAACTTTAATTTTCGATTTTACTTTTCTTACAATTTGATGATTCAGATATAATTGATAACCCACTATTATTATAACCAAGCGTCGATCAGAACAATGTTCTTACGGTTTCACAACCACCCAATAATAATTTGCACCATCTATAAATCAGGACAAGATTTCCCTTCTATAAACTTGTAGATTATTTTTTCGCGTTGCCTTAAAATTAAAAACTAAAAGTTGATCGCATATAAATATTAGTGACATTCATTCTTGTATTGTAAGTGTAGACAACACGTTAAAATGTTTGGCAAAGTCAAATCTATTAAAGTTAAGAACTAAAAATTACGCGAACTTAAATAAAATATCTGTCACTCCATGATAAAACAAATGACGTTTTATACTTACTTTGCACTTGGTTTTAAAATTTATATTTTCGGGACCAAGAAAAGATACGTATAACAAGTGAGTCTCTGTATTTCTTTCGCGGAAGAGTTCGCAATGCTTGTTTTTTTTTTTTTATAAAATATTCATCAATGTAAATTTATAAATAAATTGAAGGACCTCCACCAACAATATGTCACAATGATAAACCGGTCCTCTATTCCTGACAACTTCATTAGCTGAGAGGAAAAGAAAGATTCATGTTAGGTACTGTAAAGACGTTGTTTGATTCGATGTCTTATCATAAGAACTAAATCTAACCTATCGTTTTATTGTAGTACTTGTTAAAAGTTTCGTTAGAATCCAACCCATAATTTTATTGACATGCTCTTTGAAATATCAATTAACTCTCAATCAACTTTCCTTTCAACTGGACAGTGAATGTTTCTTATAACTGACCGAACGAAGCAAACATTTGGTATTCTGTTTCTATGTTTACGTGTTTGTTACGCCATTATGACAACAATGGCCGAACGATGCTATATAGAAAGTTTTCTTAATTTATTTTTTGATTTAAAATGGCGGTCCTTCAAAGAGTTACTGCACGTCGTAACGACACTGCTCCGAATAGAAATTAAGGTATAAATTACTGCGCGTCCTCTGAGGTATAAACGAGTCGAAGAAAACAAATTACAAATGCAAATTGAGATTTGAATTGTTATCCTAAAATTTGTCGCCGAAGTTTGCACGTCATTTTCTAAGTATGGCCCATCGTTTCTTACGCAATATAAAAAATATAGAGTAATTTTGGTCGTAAAACGTTGCATCCTAGGTTTTTTGGACGGATTTTCACGTTGGATGCAGGAAAAGTGATTTTCGACGTGTCGTCCGTCCGTTTTTCTTGTCGTTGTCGTCTGTACGTAAACATGATAGAGGCCAGATGACAAGGAAGTGTTCATATCGAACGCAAGCTGACTTCATGTTTATAGTGATATACACAATTAATTACGAGATTCAGAAAACCTGTGTAACAACTCTTTTAAATAACTTAACCTACTGTATAAGACATTTTGAATAAGACGCTACCAATACAATTTCACATTTCCTTCAACTCCCAAGAAACCAACAAAGGCATTACACTTTAGAGAATCTGCTTGTATTTCATTGTATGATAAGGTTGAAATTTTGTCAGTTGAATCTCCACGCAATGAGTAATCACAAGGTTGTGAACTAAACTTTATCTAATCCCACGCCGTTGGCATACAACTCCTTTTAATAGATTTCTCCAGTATAGGTTTTCGGTTCAACTTGGTGTTGTGTAGGTCTGTGAGGGAGTTTTATCCTCAACAACCTTTATGTATTTCGAACGTTCAGGCATAGCTTCAGCGTTGGATTCATTTTTTATATTTCTAGCTTTATTTTTAGTTTTAGTGCCCTGGTAACTATGCTTATATGACTGTATTCTCATTTCTTATGTTTTAAATTTATCATTTGATAATTGCAGGTGATTCGTACTTCGAAACTTTGTTTAGTAGTTTTTATATAGATAAATGACGGCGGCAAATGTACGAATAAACCAGTTTTTTGATAATTGTTCGTTAACAGTAATATTTTTGTTCAAATTTTATTGTTCAAATTATAAACTGAAAGATTTTGAGAGAATAAGTATTTTGTAACCACTTCATGGTTGATTTTTAGGAATTTTTACTATAATAACTCACGAAATGAAATTTTTGGAGAAATGGCTATTAACAGGTTTTGTTTGGGTCCTTAAACAATTTGAGCATAATTGAATAAAAAACGTTAGAGCCGATTTCGAGAATATCGTAAAATCGTGCTGCTACCCAAAATTTTTAGTTAACGAAAAACGTTCTAAGATATTGCCAAAATATATCCATATAGGCATACCAAGTTTGATTGAAATTGGTACAAACGTTTGGGCTGTAGAGCACTACACAAAAGACAAACGCCACATTGACTTTTTTCAATTCACGGGACCCTAAAACGAATATATCCACTAAAAACTCGACACCTATGTATTGACCCATCACATAAGTTTCTCTATATTCCTTACATATGAGAAAAAAGGTTCATTTTAAGGAGCATGTTTACTGGAATGTTTTTTCTGATGCCTTGAACTCAAAATATTGCAGGTCTATAATGGATATTAAAAAAAAAAAAAAAAAAAATAGACCCGTTACGTCGAATCAAAAACTGAAAATTAATCACTGGACCCGTTTAAATAAATACGAAATGTAATGGCGGAAAATATAAAAGAATTACGAAGTCAATGGGCAAGGAAAAAAAGTGGATTTCATTCCGAAGAAGAAGTTAATGCACTGATTAAGAAAGCCTCTAGTCACACTGTGAACATGCCTTTTATAAATCAAATAAAAACCCTTTGGAGTACCGCTTCTTTGTTACAGTTTTTTCCGGTTTATTCTCTTATAATAGACAATCACCGTGTCTTAAGTAAGATATTAATAATTATAAACGCAATCAGAAAAGTGAAACAAACCTCGTTTATATAAAAACTAAAGACTTTTCTGATGGTTTTTGTATTTTATAACTTAATTGTCCCTCAATTAAATGGTTTACTACTATACACGGTTTAAAAACAATGATGGTCAGTGAACAATAAAGTCCATTTTAAATTTTTACAGGAAATATCCATTTTAAACGTCTCTCAGTAAAAACATTTGTTTTTTCCTTAACGTCTGCCTTATGTTTGTAACGAACTGTACTACAGAAACAGATCAGCTGGTTTAATTAAATGTAGTGTGTAATTAATTGTTTTTGAACCTATAAGTTTACTCACAAAATATACAATTTGGTGTGTGTGTAAAAACATACAGCATGTTGAATATATAAAAATCATGTTTAATTATTTTTTTATACAAAATAACTTTATGGTTACTATCGCTATAATATGGGTTCGGTAGTTGTAAAAAAAAAAAAAACTCGTCATTAAAAGACAAAAAAAACCTTGAACACAAGATATGACAGAAAATACGTGTACTTAATCAAACGCGTTTCAAAGACAAAGTCATCATCCTCAGCGATACATGAGCTACAATAAACTATAAGTGTAAGTTATTAAAATATAAAAACTATTTCAAAATGCTTAGGTAGTAAGTTATTGGATTATTCGTATTATTGTTATTGTTTAATCCGATATTTGCCTATGTATTGTATAAACAAAATACACAACGTTTCAAAATTATGAATCTACTTCCGTTATCAAGTCATAAACAGAGACATGAAAATGTGGAAAACGTCAACAAACCCTAGTAAGATAAGGGCCATGTTGGAGGCTAAATTCTAATAAGGATCTAAGGGCGTTATTAGGAAAACGTTAGTCTCAGAACTACACAGTTGACACGAGGGTGTACAAAGATCAACTAACAAACAGGGATTGTTTGTCAACAGAGTGCTTCCCTAACGGTTTATCGTAATCATCAACCTTTTGTCTTTTCTTTAAACACGTGACCTTGTTATCACTCCTTGTGGAGATTTACTGAAAAATTTGGTCTTATTTCGACAGCATTCTGTGGTTCTTCAAGATAAAGTTTGTATCTAGTCTTATATATTTTGACTGTTCAGTTCTAGCTTTAGCCGTGAGATCCTTTCAGTTTTAGTTTCCTCTAGGCTACTAAGCTTTGTTGATGTTTTTCACTTTTCCCATGTTAGATTTATCACTTGATAACGAGAGTAAATTCATACTATTGAAACGTCATTTATTACTTTGTATTGACACAAATAATAGTAAACGTCTGATTAATACTTCATTAATTGATTATGATTGTAATACAATACAATTATTGATTGTAAACTATATCAATAATACTTCAATAACCTAGAAACACACAATATTCATTTACAAATAAATAGTGTAGGTTTTCTATCGAAAACAATTCATTACCCACATTAATTTTCTGATGGATACTAGAACATTCTACTCCGTCGTGATACATGATCCACCTCTGCCTATCTGATAACTAATGGTATTCATCTGGTTTTCGCATAATCTGGTATGAGTAATAAGAACTGAAATGTTTTTTTAGCCTACACCTGTGTGTGGCTGCTTTCCTTATACCGGTTTGACAGGAATCACACCACCACCACTTTGTAGACTTACACTGAAACTTAAACCCTGTCTCAGACCACTCGAAATGCATTATACTTATAATGTGAAAAAAACTTTTATTTTCATCAACTATATAACTTTAAAAACTGTGAATGTGTGGAATCTAACTACATACCTTTCACTATTGCTTTCAGTTTGTTTGTCTTACAACTTACAAACAGTAAAAAAACTTGTGGAATACTCATTGTTAGTTAGGCAACAAAGATAGTATCTGTGACCATATAAAACTCTATTGAAATGTAGAACAAATATGAAATGGCGTCCGTTTATATAAGTTTGTACTCAAATTGTTTATCTTAAACCCATTTTAAATTTAAAAGATAGGACCTCTAAGCCAAAAAATAGGTCTAGAAAATCAGATTTTTTTTTTGGTGTATTTTAACGTAACTGAACAGTGCTTCAATCTGTAGAAAATAATTCGATACACACATTTAAAAACACGAAAAATTACATATTTTTTTAAAAGTTTTCGGTTATAAATTAAAAACTGTAAATAACATATGTGTAGAATGTAGTTGGGTATATTTTTTTTTCTCTATATATATATGAAAATATATATAAAATATATTTTAAGACAAAAATGCGAATAACCATTTTCATTTCGAGATTCATTATTGGCGTTACAGCGATTCAAATTTCACTAAAAAGTGTAAAAACAGTAAAAAAATGTAGCATTTATTAAATTTAATTATATATAATAAAAAAAACTTATTGTTTTAATAATAACACCAAAAAATTCTTTACGACCATTATGACAGAAGATTGATCGGGCAGACAGTGGCTATAATTCCGAAAATAAAATTCGACTTTAGTGTTTGTGCTGAAACTATGAAAAATATTGTAAAATTCTAACCTTTATTTTTCTCTACATTATAACAAGTAACATGCAACCTGAACTTATTTTAAAAATTAGTTTCGGAGATGCAACAATTTAAGTTTACACACTCAATACGCCAAACTTGAAAAATATAAATAACATTCATAAAAAAAATTTTTTTAGAGATTTTAATTCTGCAAATAAATGGTATAGACCCAGCACTTTACTTCGTTATTATGTTCTTCACCAAAAACTTGATATCCGGTAGACCGTTCTGACGTCACGAGATGACAGGGCTTTCATCTTTTCACCTTCTCATGATCATCAACTAGTAAGACTAAGTTGTAAAGATAAGCGAAGGGAAGTGAAAGCTTACTTCACATAATATGCTACTATATAGTTTAGGAGTTCCCACTTTAACCAAATTATCTGGTCTACTAAAAATGTTTTAGTCGAATATGTGCCAGTGGGGGTTTAAAATCTTAAAGGTTGATCTGACCACCATTTAGGGATTAAATTGTAGTAACAAAAGAAGAAATAAAACTACACTAACTTATAAATAAAATGTATTGGTCCGTACATTAAAAAAAATAATAATAAGAAGATGAAAAAGCAAGTGTTTCTTTTTCGGTGTCCCCCCACCTAGTATAAGAAAATCTGCTAAAAACTTTCCATTTTACGGGTTTCTTCTGTATTTGTGTTTTCAAGACTTTTGTAAGATTTAGTACAAGTGTTCAAACGAAAAAAAAGTGATACCTACATTCAAAAGTCTGTAAAAATGTGTTAATATTACAGTTTACACTTAAGATTTTTGCTAGCCAATCAACGTGGTCAAGACATTTTAATAACAAATGGCTAATAAATATGGTGAAAACAAAAACTTCTATCTCCGTGGAGCTACAGACACACGTACATATCAACATGTTCAAAATTTAAATACAAATTGAATTTTGTTGTAAAAAGTTTTATTTATTAATAAGTACTTAAACATTGTTTGTCTCACTTGTTCAGAGAGGGTTAGAATATAGAATTTCTTGTTAATTTTTAAGTTTAAAATCTGTACCCTGTTCTAGTATCTCAGAAAAGCTCTGTAAAAATATTAAAGAAAGGACGTATAGAACCATCCAGACCATTATTTCGAATATTTCAAGTTCTACCCTTTAGACACCTTTATGTTTTAAAGGTAGTTAATATTTTCTATAGGAAAAGTGTTAACGTAATTAATAAATTAGTTAAAAATTATGATAGTAAAGATATAGAAAAAAAAATCTAAATAGAAAAAAAAATTGATAACTGTGTTTGAGTTATACTCTCGAAACTTCGTGTATAATAACAAATAAAAACAAACTTTTAACTTAGTTAGACATTAGATTAAGCTCAACATGGTCGTAAATCACCATCTTGAACCTGGCTTTATCTGCTCTAGAGATACCAAAATTTCATTTCTATAGGTTAAGGAGATATTGTTTATTTTGTTTTATACATCTAAACAAGTTGATTTATGTTTTTTAAATATCACGAAATTTGAAGAACCCTCAAACCGTGTTTTAGGAACCTGCTAATAACACAGTTTTATAAACTTCAGCTTAGATGTTATTAAAAAGATAATTAGCACAGTTATATTGCAAATATTCAAATCAGCTGACAAAGTTTTATCCAATAAAAAATTAACAAAGTTATTTATTACATCAAAGCCATGCTAATGTATTGGCAACAGAGTTTTATAAAGAACTGGTTTAGGATTATGTTCGCAAATCCACTTGCATTCCAGTCGGTTATATCGAGATTATTTTTATTGCTTCACTGGTTTTAATGACAATAATTTTTTATACTGTGTAAATAAGTTTAATACAAAAATATAACCTATACATAATATAACAAATATTGTTTGTGAAAAAATTGTAAATATCTTTAGGTAAATCCCCAATAGAAGTTAGTTTGAATAGCATTTTGATTTATTACTTTTTTTTTCATCTTCATTTTTTCCATTGATGCATTTAGAAATGACCAGTATAAAAACATTCTTTAAAGAAAATTTTGAAAATGGACTTATTTTGGAAACATCAACTAAAAAAATAATAAATAAATAAAAAATAATATGATTAAAAGAAAGAAAAACTAGGAATATTATTACATGGTGTAAGAATGGAGGGAAGCCTTAAAACTAGGCCTAAGTGATATTTTTACTGTACAGAAATTGTTTTGAGTTAAAATGTGTTTTTTTTATTAGAGTTCTAATTTAATTTATTAATATTTTTCTTTTGATAATTATTTTCCTTAGATGAATTTTAAAGCAGTGTTTTTTCTATTCTTTTAGTTATGTATTTTATTATGCTTTTGTAAGATGTACAAAGACAACAAATAAATAACAAAAAATAAACATGGTGGAAAATAAATATGAATGTACCAAATGTTTAAAAAAACTGCTTAAATTAAAAAGTATACATCATCGCAACAAAATAGCTTTTGTCAATAATCTTTTTGGATAAAACACTTACAACATACATAAGTATAGTTTCAACTACACTTCATCACAACAAAGTTTAATTGATTTTCTGTATATTATTTGTATTGTGTATGTTACAGTTCCTCAGTTTTGTTACAATTCCTCAGTTCCTGGTGATGAATGTTACACATTAAAACCGCATTATTTCTACGAGTGGATCATGTAACGGACAATAATGTGTATTTCTTACTAATTTAGTTATTGAAATCAGTGATCTGTAAACCTTTGTAGCTTTCTTTTCACTCTGTTATCAGTAGAAATAGGGCGGGATATTCTAAACAACATTTAACATGATAGGTGGTTCAATTTGCTTGTTATTTAGTTAGATGTTTGTACAGGATAGTTGTACAACGTTAAATAATTAGAAAAAAAACTAAATATCTTAATTTTAACTTTACACTTTATTTTTCAATTGATGGTGTTAAAAATTTGAATGTTCAAAAAGTAAAAGCCACTTTCTTCTAATAAACGTATGCCAAATTTGTAGTTTTAATTTTAAGCCGTTCTCTAGATATTGGGTGCAGTCCAGACTTAATTTACTATTTCTCTATATGTAAACATAAATAAACTGTGCAAAATATTGCACAAACTTTCTCACTCACCCATCTCATAAATCAAATAAAAACGAACCTAAATTAATCGTCACCAAAAATGTCAAGTTTGGTAGTTATCAGTAAAAAAGTGAAAACCCCAAGGACGATGTTTTTAAATTGTTATAAATTTATTTTATTAAGTACTTAAACTTACTTCGTTTGTGTCATAAATACGTTCTCAGCTTAAATCATATTTAATTCAAATCAAGCTTTAAATTATTTCTGAATCGGAATTTTTTTCTTACGATTTTCCACAAGAGTTTGTGTCACTAATCTTCATATTTCACTAAAATTAATCTCATTTGACTGGACATGTGCAGCGAGTCGAGTGTAATCCAATACTTTCATCGCGTATCATTTCCACGTTGGTTGTCCAGCAGAGCTCACATTGGAACCATGGCTATTTCTAGTCTACACTAATGGACTTTCTAGTATTTTCCAATATGCTTCGTGTCTCATGTTTGTTGACGATATGTAAATTTATTTGAAGATCACTTGACTGGTGTCAAAATAATGTAATTGACATTAATAATAATTGTGAGTTCCATTGTCTTCCTTATGACCACATGTTTCCTTTCTACTCCCTCCCCCCACTTTAGCTAAGTAACTGTTCTTCTTTTTGTATTATTATATGTCAGGTTTCAATATTTCCTTAGTCTTTGTTAAGCTGCCTTGTAAATGCCGTTGCTGGCGAAACCATGGTCGGCAAGACTCAATAAAATTGTAGAATTTACTAAATATTGTGTTTGTCTTTTCATTAATTGTGAGTTTATCACGGTCAATCGCAGAAAACCCGTTATCCTTTCATTTTATAAACTTGGAGACTTCTTGCTTAAGAAATCCGAAGGGATTCGTGATTTGAGTGTGTTGTTGGACAATTAACCTCACATTGAACAAGTAGGTCGACACAAATGCTGGGGGTTTTAAAGCGACAGTCACCTGATAGCAAATAACATGGTAGACTCTTGGTTTTGTATTATGCCTATGTATCTATATCTCTGTTATTTGGAATCTTACACAGAGTGTAATGGCACTAGACTAGAATGGATAAAAACAATTCATAAAATACTGTTTTAAGAATGTTGAAGTGATGTGATGAGAAATGTTTTCATTTAATTGAAAAACAAGATTTTTAAAAATGATTTGATTTTCTTCTACAAATTGACACACTTAAAAATCATTCTTCCAAGCTTCTCCGAGTACAGTTTGACGTTCCGTCTCGTCCTCTACGATCTGTTCCAACCAGTCATTCTTCCAATCATATGTTTGTATTCCGACATAACCAATAGAATGTGTACAGAGTGGAACGAAAATTTTCAAAATTCTGATATCAACAATTTTAAAAAATTGCTATTTTCAATTACTTTTAAATAGGAGTGTAAGTTAATTTATTAAAATTATATTTTTAGAGTGGTCTATATTGTTGTTTCGCATGTGTGCATTGTATATTATTAGCTACTGTTAATGCAATTGACTACGAAACTTAAGGCTGTTGTTTTTGTTGAAAATATAATTAAATCAAATTTGAAAGAAATCGATAAAGTTGATTTTGAGAAATTACGTGTTATATAACACTCCTAGGGCAGATTTGTTTTGTTTTTTACCGAAAACTCTCGAATCATTATTTTTGAAGAAATAGCGCTCAGCACGTTTTGTTCTTATATTTGAGTAAAATTTTGTCAAAATCGTTAGAGCCGTTTTAGAAAAAAATCGTAATTTTGTGTTTTCTAGCAATTATCACAAGTTTTTAGTTATCAAAAATGAAACAAACGTCCTGAGATATAACCTAAATACGCCCACATGGCAAAATTTATTAAATTGGTACACACATTACATCAGACGACAGACAGACACCAGTCCAAAAATCGTTTTTTCAACACAGCCGATCTGTAAACGGATATAGCCACACAAAAACTGACAAAAAGTTGTATTGATTATTATAATTAATGTATCACTGAAGATGGCAACATTACAGATGAAACCTGTTTGTCGATTAAACTTTATTTTTTAAGAATTTGTGTTCTATTTACTTATGTTAGAAACTGTGTTTTATAAGTTTTACATTAAAAAGGAAACAGGAAATTCTCGATAAAAAAGTTTTTAAATAAATAATTATCGTTTCCTTTGATGGTGGTGGAAATATGTCAGAATTGTAAATGTTCAAGTACAATAAATTTCTTCTCCTTCTCCTTCGTCTTTTTCGCCATCATCTTCTTTTTCTATTCTTATATTTTCATTGTCATATAATTGGGACGAAATATTATAATTTATTTCACCATCTTTTTGTGCCGATTCCTCGACTGGTGAAGCATTTAAACGGCATCGTTCATGACAATTACCGGCAAAACTGATGATTAATGGAGTCCCAACTTCCCACAATTACAGTGGTCCAGATTGTTTTGTGCAATTATAAAAAAATCATGTTCAAAAGACAATTCGAAGGTGTTGATAGTCTTTTTTGGTTTCAATTAATTGTTTTTAAAACACCCGTCCCAATCTTTACGATTCAACTCATGTATTGTATTTTTTTATTAGACTTTAACGAACAATTAAATGCCCACCATCTTGAAAAGTGTGAGAATATTTTTATAACAAAACGTAACCGGATCAAGAGGATGAGATCAGTCGAAAACAAAAAGAAATTGTAGCGATGGAGAAATTGACAAAATTAAATCAAATACTAAGTAATAACATTTTCGATTGTTTATTTTTTTTACAAAAACAACGCTAGTTTAATAGGAGGGAAGCAATTTGTAAGCATGTTTTGAAAACAGAATTTAAGTTCATACTTTGTCACACATACATGGACAAAGTTATTTCATCTACGTCACGTTTTGGCAAGTATTTATAGTTTTAAGGTCTTACGAATCTATAAAAATAATTTTTAGATAGTTGTCTATTATTTCTCGTTTGTGTAATGTTTTACATCCCAAAATAATGAACCTATTTTGCACAACTTTGATTAATAAGCATTTTTTTCCCTTCATTTTTTAGATTAGAATTTTTGAGTTTAGCTGTTACAAGACCAAAATTCACATTTTCTAAAAATCAACATTAACGATAAGTTACATTCTCTTACTTACAGGTTAACTGCCAGCGAATGAATGATGCTCTCTGCTGACGGGAAAAATCAAGCATACGCATAATTATCCTCCCACTTCCCACAGGACGTCTATTTCCCACACTTCATTTGTTTCTGGAATAAAAATCCAGATGAACACTTATTGAACATTCACTCTACATGACCATTTACACAGTGAGGAAATATGATGGTGCTAAAAGTTCGTGTTTTTGTAGGTTTGGAACGGTTTCAGATCCTTAACATTTGGATCAAACCGTCAGCTATAACATATTTGAAACACAGTATCTCAAGAACGGGTGATCTGATTAAAATTTCTCAATTTACGTGGGGGTACGTTTACATGAAATAATTGGATTTTATTACTTTATTTCGAAATGGTTGATAGTGACATAAATTTCAAAGTGGAACGTGATTGTCACGCATCTCCAGAACTGATCCAAAAAGCTTCAATACGTAGGGGTAGGTTTACATCAAATGTTTGGATTTTGTTAACATGTAGAGGTAGGTTTACATCAAATGATTGGATTTTGTTACCTAATTTTGTAATGGTTGATAGTGATATATATTTCAAAGTGGAACGTGATTGTCACTATCTCCACAACTTATCGTAAAATCTTCAATACGTAGGGGTAGGTTTACATCAAATGATTGGATTTTGTTACTTAATTTTGTAATGGTATATAGTGATATAATTTTCAAAGTGGAACGTGATTGTCACTATCTCCACAACTTATCGTAAAAGCTTCAATACGTAGGGGTAGGTTTACATCAAATGATTGGATTTTGTTACTTAATTTTGAAATGGTTGATAGTGACATAATTTTAAAAGTGGAACGTGATAGTCACGCATCTCCAGAATTTATCCTAACAGCTTACAATATTACGTGAGATTAGGTTTACATGAATCATTAAATTTTGATACCTAATTTGGAAAGTGTTGGTAATGACATAATTGGGAAGCCATGTGCTAGCCACATCAGTGTTATTCAGTCGGTCATCGGGGTTACATACGAAGTGTGTTGAGTGATAACAACGATGTTTTAAATCACAAAAACTAATTATAAATATCACTTCTAGTAGATAACAGTTCTTCTGTCTGGTAAACACAAAGGACACAAGATAAGCGCATTGCATCGTCAATAAATTTAATGTTCTCGTCAAAGGTAATCCTGCATCCGGGCTGCATGGAATCATTAGATAATAATCCAATCTTAAAGCGATTTTAGGATGTGTCATTTTTCACTGAAACTTCAAACAAGAGATAATGTGTAGTTCAGGGTAAATAATATTTATAAGTATATAAATGATATTATGAGGAAGCGGTTTATTCATTTCATTCCGGATTATGATCATACAGAAGAAGTATGTTTGAAATGATCAACATGTGTGATTAATTTAATTACCAAAATGAAAGGAAATCCATAATTTTTCTCCATAAACACTTTAATTAAAACAAGTCGAAGTTTTAATCACCAGATTAACAATATCAGGTGTTACATGCATACAAAACTATGGTCATATGACAACTTCAGTATTCGCGATGAATTGATGAGCTTTCTAAAGTTCTCTATACAAATCTGCATTGTACGGCATTAATCCAATTGAGTTTCACAGATTCTTTTTGAATTTCCTTTCTAATGATATACGTTTCTTACATTTCTATTGATATTTCCTTTACAATTTATCTACAATATAGCAAAAATGTTCTTCAATATACTTAGCAGCTTATAACTTTACAAAATTAGTTTTATTGGTTATTATTACGAAAAAATATTATATATCCTGTTAATCTCTACAAATTAGCACAAATTTCAACTTTCTACCGCTTCGTAATCCAAAGTGATACTGCCCAAACCCAAAAAAAACGCCGCGTTGCGATACTATTTTCAACGTTCACGCTCGTGCGTTACCCCTCCCCCGACCTATGAACAACCCCTCTACCCACCGTTTTAGATAGGAACAAAACCATGTAAAAAAATAAAATAATTAAAATAGTTAAATTATCATTTATAGTTGAAACGTGACAGATTAGTGAAAGATTTCATACAAACAAGAGTCTATAGTGGAAATTAAAAAATGTAGTCACATAAAAACTGAAGCTAAATAAATTCGAACTCAGCTACTTGCAAAACAAATCATACATGTCGTCAAATTGAGCATTGAAAAAGGATCGAGAAATTACGTTTGCACAAATCAATGACGGATTCGAGTTTAGAACACTGAATAATTTTCATTAAAATTGTATACTACTTATACAATTTCATATAATTTAACCAACTCTTATTTTTATATTCCATTTCTTAATTGATTTTGACCCGAAATTATGAATCTTTGAACAAAAAAAAAAAAAAACAAATGTGTGAACTATTCCGACTAACTTTAGAGAAGCGTTAGTCACTTTTTATTCTTCCAGTTTCGTCACTGCCAACTTTAAAAAAAATAACAATATTGCATAATAATAATATAAATAATATTTGGTTAAAAAATTAATATTGCATGAAAAACTACTCAGGAAAGGTTTAAAACGTTTAAAGACGATAAATCTTGCAGTTATCTTAGTTTGAAGAAAAAGGAAATTCCTTCAATAGTGTCAGGTTCAGCAGAGAACAATAGACATCTGATAGAAATAATGAATGAAAGGAATGTTACAAAAGACTAGATAAAGAAATGTGTAGATTCTGGTAGGATGCCACGTCATTATCCTCGCACATGTAACATTCAATGAAATGTCTATTTGTCTCAAATAAACGTTTGTTTGTGCAAAAATATATTTTATAAATTCATGATTTTTTTCACAAGTATTTCTTACTTTACGTAAATTGTATAATATGATATGAGGAAGCTGTATGTTCATTTCATTGTGTGTTATATTCAATAACAAAATAAAAGGAAGATTTTAATTACAGAATTAACCATTTCAGCAATTCTTAATACAAGCTGTGATATCGAATCAACTTCCACTGACTCAGCATGAATTTGCAACTTTTTAATCTAAATTCCAGGGTCATAACTACAAGGTCGTTAGTAGGACATTATAATTTGGAGACGTTTTTTAAGCTCCTCAAAAGTTCATGTCCTGCTACTTTAAAATCAGAATTCGATAATACAAAAACGTTTCGGCGATTTATTAATAAAAAAACAAATTTTTTAAGAACATAACATCAAAATAATGAGGAAACAAGTTGATGGGTTGATCATAATATTTACCCAGGCCCATCATAATATTTAATGCAAGGAGATCCTTTTAATTCAATCCTTAATAAGTTGGTTTTTTGGTCTTTTAGGAAATGTTAAAGTGATCTTACACAGTATTATAAGTTTGTTTAAAACAGTTATTACACAGGTTTTCTAAACCTCGTAATTGTGTATATCACTACATCTTGACATTGGCTAACGATTAGAAAGTCTCCACTCGCTTCGCTCTTGTCAGTATCTCGACGCAGACTGCACATATATAAAGGAGCCTTCACTCGCTCCGCTCAAGTCCGTGCCTCGGTTTTGTCCGATTTCTTAACTAATACGAACATCACATTTTCTTACTAGGTCAGGGTTAGAAATTACATTTTTGACACAAGTTTCGTTATTTGTCATCGTAGAGAGGTGGGGTTTGTAAGCTACCATAACGTGCAAAATAAAATCTGCAAAATGTTATAGAATTTAGTGTGTTGTAAAGTTAAATAATACCCTATTGAAAATAACGTTGTTTTAAATAATCCCCTGTCACTTATAAAGTTCCAATTGTTCTATAAACTTGTCTTGTACTAATAATAGAATGAATCATTTATCTGCTTTTGTACCTTTTACTGGTGTGCATTATCGTTCTTTGCTGGTATAGTGGTTAGCACTAGTGAGAGGTTACCAGTTCAACTCCCGTGAGAACTTGAACTTTACTGAGTTGACCCAGCTTCGTGAGAAAATTAGAAAGCTACAAATAGTAGTGAACTCTGGTTGAGAAGGCTGGAACTACGATGACGGGAATTCGATGTGCTAACCACACATTATCCAACTGAAAAGTCGTCTACCAGGTTTAAACTTTTCACGGACTATTTATTGCTCCGTAGATTTTAGTTTTAGAACACGCAAGAAAGCATATTCACTCCACCAAGGAATTTTCAAAACTGATTAAATTTTGTTAATACCTTACCACAAATATCGTCTGCATAAAAAGTACGTAAGAAGATATAGTATTTTTCTCTTGGACGTTGGATAGTACAAAACGTTTGGAAAAAAAGAACTGTTCGAGTCTCTTGGTTATTTCTAATGTACCTTTTTATGTACGCGATATTTGTTGCTGGAAAATTAAAATCAAATCAGTACTGCTAATTAATAGTAATTACTTTGCCTATAACAGTGATAATATACTTAAAATAAACATGCTTATCACAAAGAAATAATAAGGCAGATCATTCTTATTATTAATGTAAAGAAATAATAAAACGTGACGGGGCTATTCATTCTATTAACAGTAGATGTCTACTTTATTATGTATACTGATCATTTCAAAATTGTACAGAAAATTAATATAACTTGGACTAGTTTTTATTATTTTTAAAATATCCGTTCTGCGTTAAATCGCCTAAATTATTGTTTAGGAATCACCCTGTACTTGTACCACTTATTTTATAATGTATTTTTCAACGACCAGTGTGTAAAACACTTTTGGTTTATCTCGCCTGCAACTTAACTAATTTATTTCATTATGTTCTTACATACAACTTACCATATTGGTTTACATTATAAATATTTTAAATCTAAAAATAGGTTTAATCGATTGAGTGTTTGGAAAAAAATAATAATAGGTATTATATTTCAACTTGATTATTTCTATCAATTGTTTATGTTTACTGTTAGGCAGACATTAATATTGGTTTATGATAGTAATTAACTTCTGAAATGTCCTACGTCTGCTTAATGTTTTATAGATATTTAAAGTCACAATTAGTATATTATCAGACAGTATCATATTAATTGACCTATTTTAATATTTCATAGTATTTTATTGTTTATTAAATAATCAATAACATTTATAATTTTGTTATACACTTTATAAACAGAGGATGATAAGTTTTGTTATGGTGCTTAGAGGTTATATTTGAGCGACGTTTAATCCAAACCGTTTGAGCTGATTTTGAGATTTTATAATCATATGTGGTATATTTGAGTTATTTTTACTCTTAATTATAAACATAGATATGCAAGAAACTACAATAGATTCGTGATAGAGAAGCTAAATTTGAGAAATATCTAAAGGGAGAGTCCACGAAGAGGTCGCTAATTTTGAATTAATATGCCGGACATATGGAACACTCTAAAAAATTCACACTCTACAGTTATGGAACATAGATGTGTAAAAAGGTACCCTTCATTTTTTTATGGTCAATCAAAACAAATTTTCGGAATAACAAAATAATGGTACGTTATCATTGAAATGATTTTATTTGTATAAACATTATAATTGTTGATTTGCAGATAACATGAAAATATGTAAAACTTAATAAAGAAAAAAATAACAGTAATACATTATTAATGATACAATTTGACTTTTATTCCAGTTTATGTTCATCAATAGCTATAAACTGATAGTAACAAAACAAAAAAGTCATAAGCGCTTTTGAAAAAATTGCCGCGATATCAACAGTAAATCGTCTTCAATCAGCCTCATTAATTCATCATATACTACTATAGGTTGAGAAAACGTTTTCTTACGAAAATCGCCACAGGAAAAAATCAATAAACAGTCAAGTCTGAGGATCTTGGTGGCAGTTCTAGAAGTTGCTGCCACGACCAACTCAGCGGTCGAGAAGATCTGTATCTAAAACTGCTTTGCCCACATTAGCATAATGAGGAGGAGCTCAATCAGGTTGAAAAAAGGTCCCTTATCTCCGGCTGAGTAAGATGAGGAACTATGTGATCAGTTTATATTGTTGCGTATCTGTCTCTAATCTTTGTCTGATGCCCTTTCAAGCCCTCTTCGTGTTAGATATGTCGATTTTGTGTGTTATTATAATTACAATTATATATGTTCTTGTTCGATAAAATGTAGCTTCATCTGAGAATACAATTCCTTCATACCTCTCATCTTCCTCAAGCTTTTCATTTTCCTTCCAACAAAATTCCATTCGTTTGTCTGGCTTTTATTCCAGCAGTGCGTGAAGTAAATGTATTCTATAAAAAAATATTGTGTTTTTCTTGGATTACCTTTGAACTGACGACTTTAGTATCCCAGTAGAGTATGCAAATGTTTTCTAAGTTCATTAAACCTGTTTGGAGATTTCAGTAAAGTAGTACATGAAAGCTTTTCATTTTCTGTGTTAGAAAATCAATGGTATTTCTTTGAACCTCGTTCAGTTTCTATTAGCATAATTTATGAATTGATTTTTTTAAATGGATGAACCACATTTTTGAAGGTTCTTTGAAAACACCTTACAGCTTCATATTCATTTTCAAAAGGAATAGTTTTCACTTTTAGCTCAACTGAAAATTCATTGTTTCGTGGTTAGATATAAACTGATTGAACACAACTACCATATTGTTTCATTTTTATGTGTTAACAAAACAACAGCTGATCGAGATTCAACAGATGGATGATAATGCGTATTTTAATTCCATTAAATTGTGGGAGGAAATGGTACTAACTAGAAGATTAATGTTCTTTTTGTTAGTCCGCCATTTTGTTTTGACTATATAAAATGTAACTCAACAGTACTTTTTTTTACATATCTATGTAACATAACTGTAAAGTGTCAAATTATTATTGTTCCATATGTCCGCCATATTAATTAAAAAATAGTGACATCTTTATGTGACACCCGATACATATATACATATATACATAGTCGTAATCTCAATATAGACTTTTAAGTTTCTTACCCAAGAAACTAGTTTTGAAAAAAGCCTTTTTTTAGTAAAAATCGTCAGTATGTTTGAAAAAATTGAAATTTGGTATTTAATGGTATATCAACAAATTTTTAGTATCAAAACAGCAGTGTAAACACCTTCGTCTGCTTTTCGAGTTTTATATTTTTGAATCATTCTTGAAGAAAATGTAAAAAAAAAAAATGGTAAAATGTTGAATTTTTAATCAGTATATTACGTCAAATATCTAAACATGCTTTGCTTGGGTATAATTTGATTGTTTATTTCCTATCTGGATTTTCTTATTTGTCTAAGTTTTGATTTTGTGTGTTCCAGGTGAGTAAAGAGGCATGCCCAAACAATAAATAAGCTAGGCTTGACTTGAAAATCTAAACAAAGTAAGTAATCAAACTATGCAATCACAGTTATATAATTACTATACAGGGTGATTGAAAAACATGTAACCAAACTTTAGGAAATGATTTCACTTGAAAAGGTAAAGAAAAACCTTTCCTGTAAACATTTTTTTTAAACCTTTCATATTATCGTAATGTTAGTGTTTAAAAAAAACTGTAAAACTTATGAAACATTAATACTTTATAATGTACATTTTAAAATGGCGGCTATTTAACATTTTTATCCTGTAAACCATTAACCTAACAAAATACCTCGCGTTTTAACGACAAACACGGTGTCTTCGTTTTTATTTTTTTCAGATTACTGTAAAAAAATAATCGATAAAAGAAGAATTTTATTGTCTTGGTAATTAGCTACAACACCTTGCATTTGTTATTCTCCCAAAAATATTTCTTTCTTGAGTCAGCTGTTTACATTGTTGATTGTTGCCGCTTAAATTAGGTTATGTTTACATTCTAGTTTGAGGTTAGTTTTCGTTACATTGTTTCTTACAACTGAAGAGAATGGGCGTCCAATGGTCCAAGTTTAATACTCGTTGATAATGGTTTAGTAGCACGCTTTCAAAAGCCACCTCTTAAGTAGTAAAGTACTGTTACCTGTTGTTGACAGTTTGTGTTTTATCTCAGAGAAAAAGCCTTGGTAGTTGTACACTCACCGTAACCACAAATGATAATCACGGTAAGTGTTGCAATCTCCGCTGACATCTACGAGAAAAAATTTTAAGAATATTGGTGGATTGAATACTGATCAACGTTTTAATAATGTAGACGAAGAAGCTAAAGTCCTGCATTGTGCTTTAATGGTAGCAATATTATACGAAGCTGTAAGTCCAATGTTTCTGTCTAACGTGTGGTTTTCTGACAAAAGTCACATTCATCTGAATGGATTCATTTTTATAGCAGACAAGTCATGTTCTTGGATTTGAGCGAACATAAATGGCTATAGATAAATCATAACTCAGCAAGTGTGTAACAGTATGGTGTGCCATTTCGGGAAGTGGCTTTTAATTTAGTAAGCACAACGACGGAAATCCTGTCCGTAAATCAGGTTATGTACAGAGACAAGAACATTGTGTCTCTGAGATTTTGCCGTTCAAGAAACCTACACTTTGGTTTCCAGTGATTCCAGCAGGAAACCCACGCGGCAAGAAACACTCTTAGTTTGCTTCAAGCCAGTTTTGGCGACCGTTTTATTTCCCGTGGAACAGAATTTCCGCACCCTTCTCACTCACCAGATCTCACACCACAAGACGCCTACGTTTCGCGAATGATCAAGGAAGCCATTTTCCGAGAATTATCACCGACTCCTGTAATGAACTAAAAGAAAATATTGACAGAACTCCAAGTGGAATGCAACAACCTCTTTATAGATATATGTTTCGTAATATTTGTGAACGCTATGATTTATTGATTGGTTGACTTTATTCGGAGTTCAAAGAGCCATTAAAAAACACCCTTGATAACGCAACCGATGGCCTTGTGCAACTAAAACCTTCTAATTCTAGCAGATTTGTTCTCCTTCGAGTTTACGTAATCCACTAAATGTTTCCCAGGAATTTGGAATCCAAAAACCTTTTGTCTCTTATTTGCGAGCTCTATGAGTTTTGTATTAAACGGAACGGAATGCACACACATACTATTTCCATTGAAACTCTTGACACCTTAGGTGCATTGATCCTACCCATAGGAGTAATTTAGTATGTTTTTGGTTCGTTATATTATCCATATATTTCATTTTTTTTATTGTATGTATGTACAGATTGTTCATAAAATATCAAAACTGCTTAATATCTCAGGTTATAATTTATATAGTGATACGAAACCAATGGAATTTCGTTGAAATCAGGGATGATATAGAGTACAACAGCTTGTCCCAAAAATTTAGAAAATATGATTCAATGTCTTATGAAACTATACACGTATATTTCTGTTTTCTTAAAGTAGAGTAAAAAATGCATTGAATTACTCGTATGTTAAATTTTTTTCTTATTATTCCCCCATTTCTCAGATTTATACCGTTTAAAATTAGACATTTTACATATGATTAGCTTGTATTGTTTGTATAAATGCCCGAACTGTTTCCCTTCTGAAATTTGGCTGTGAGCTAGGCGAGTGTAGTTCCATTTATCACATACTTTAGTAATTTGAAGGAATGTTTACCGCTGTCATTGATGTAATTTAGCCTAGTTTTATAAACATTGGTTTTTAAGTAGCTCCATACAAATTTACCTAGAGAGGACTGGTTGTGTGACCTTGCAGTCCATGGTGACGAATAGTTATGGTTGGTTTTTATGTACTTTTGGATTTTGGTGAAGGAGATAGTGTGTCCAATTTTTTGCTCATTTTAAAATCTATTTTTGTCATTGTTAATCTCTTTTTTTGTAATTTTGAAACCCACTTTTGTCATTTTAAAACCCTTTTTAAAACTATTTTATTAAAACTCATTTTGGTCATTTTTAAATTCTTTTTTGTCATTTTTAAACCCATTTATGTAATTTTCAAACCCATTTTTGTAATTTTTAAACGCCTTTTGTCTTTTAAAGCTATTTTTATACTTTTGAATCCTATTTTTGCAATTTTTAAACGCATATTTGTCAGGCATCCGTAGAACTATAATTTACTCTTATATTCGTTCCAATACCTTTTTAGAGACACGAAAAGTTAAATCGGATATTGAGTACTTAGTTTTAACGACACTCTTTATGTCGCTGGGCGATGCTGCCTAGATATACACCTCTACAATTTGCGTCATATTTCCTCCCCCCCCCCACTTTAATCATTTCAACCAATAACAGCGATCAACAAATCAACTCGTTCGTTATAATAAATCGTTATTTAATTGATAAACGATTATGTTTTTTTCTTTATTTATCCTCGTCCCTGAGTATTTATAAATAACTGAAAAACATTAGTGGTTTATAAAATAACTAATAAATATTAATTATATCTGAATATAGAAACAACAAATAAAATACATATTTTTTTGTGTGTATTTCCTCATTAGATAGATTTCTTATAGAAGTATAATCAAACAGTTTAAAACAATTTATTCATTTAACAACATTTTCCATTTTTATAAATATTAACTTCTATCGAGCTTGTTTTATTGTTCCTAGTTATTAAATATAAAAGTAATAACTTAAGTTTCCAAAGTTACCCCTTCTTGTGATGAACATACAATAAAACCATCGTAATCCAAAACATACTTATAATATTAAATTCACTTTCTCGTATTATAAATTACAAATTTTCACCATAGGAACACAATTACCAACACTTAACTACAACAAATTATTACAAATATTAAAACTTTGTAGATATTTGTATTAAAATAGTTTAATATCTAAATAAAATTCTCTATTTTATCAATCACTACTATGCTTTGTCATATGATGCATGAAATTACGTTTTTCAAGTAAATATTAAAAAAGGTTTTTATTTTTGAAATAAACTTAGTACAGATGCGTTTAGGTCAACAATAAATTTTGTGTTTTTTTACGGAAATGTTTTGCTAGTCACTTGAGTGTATAATTGAGTTTTTTTATTGATCTCTCTTAGTTTATATAGTGTTAACCACTAGACAGATTTTCGTCTAATTATTTTGACGTTTTCTAGAGATACAATTTGCGTTCAGTAACTCAAAATTTTGGATGTAACTTCCTTAAGATTCGGATATTCTCACAATCGGCTCAAACCATTTAAATCGAATTTTATTAAAATGTGGCCTCTAATAATCCAAATAAATACGTCAAAATGATCTCTATCTCTTCAAAAAATACTATTCCCGAGTTATTGGTAAAAACAAAAAATCGATCTTGGATCTTTTAAAAACTCTCTGTTGGTTAGCTTTATAACTCTAATTTTCTATGTAGGCATATTTTAGCATTATCTCGGCGTACTTATTTTAATTTTTTGAAACTAATTTTATAACTAAAAAAAATCGAGTTTAGCTCCGTAAGACCAAAACTCAAAATTAGTATTTTCTCAAAATTGGCTCTAATGATTTTGATAGATTTTTTCAAATCTAACTCAAGGGCATGAAAGAGCTAAAAGAAAGTCCTGAACAGACAAGAGATTTTTCTTGAGATAACATCAATTATTCACCATACCGTATAATTAACCCTTTATAAGGTAAAGCCACTGTATTGACTGTTTGTCCATATCTGTGTCTGGGGGTAACCAAATTACCATCCAGGGGTCGGTCAACATTTCCAGTCAACTATATGCTTAACAGTCACATTTCGAATGCATTTTACATATGTCAAATAATAAATAAGTCATAAAATGTTTTTCCAACCACAATTTCCGTTTTGTAGAGAGGAAAATTTAAAAAATATAACATGTTTATATTCAAAACTTCTTAGAAAAATATGTTTTAAATTACTGGAACACTAAATTTGAATTTCATTTTCGGAGTAACTTATAGATAATCCTGGACTAGAACTTTCCAAAGTCATTCTTTCTGTCTTTCTATGTCAAGGAACCGATATAACAATTAATTATATTTCAGAATTATAGTACATTACGCACGTAACAGTTGATTTTTAATGTACAATTACATTTATCAAAACATCTCAAAAATTGAAACAGTAAACAGAAAAAATATTACTAAGCTTACATTTTAAATTCTCAAAAAAATTATAATATTTCTAACATCGTGTATATAGAAGTTTAGTTTTGAAGCACCCTGTAGTTACCAGAGTTATCCAATCCCTTTTTTTCAGAAATTATGTCATTTAATAATTATACTTCAGATTTTCTACTTCTGTTTCTTTAAAACAAATTTGTGTGTACACGTTTCATAAAGTTTATAAGAAAAATTTTCCTATGTTAACTAACTTACGATCAAAAATTCGTAAGAATAAGAAACGAAGTTTTTTTTTTCTCAAGTACTGTTAGAATAGAGACATCGAGGAAGTAGCGAATAAGTGAAGGTTATATATAACTTGAAGGTTTCTGGTATTTCCGGTTGAACACGAGTACGGTTAACGAGTTTCGTGATTGAAATTAATGATTGGATCAGCTTTTCTGTTTAACTTTGTTCAATTTCCATCAATTATTTTATATTTATATTCAATGATTAAGCATATTTGAATATTTGTTTATTTACTGTCTCACATAAACGTAGTATGGAATCTAATTGTTGAAAAAAACTTTTTTACTGAAATATCCGATTTGAAATGATGTCTAACTTGCTTTATTACATTTTAATTCCAAAAACTAAATAAATTTTGTACATGGAAAATAAATAAATTATCTTATATCTCTTAATTGTAGCAATAAGAAATTTACAGTATAGTGTTTAAGAAAGACAAGTTCTGATCGATACAAATGTTGAATTCTCCATTATTTGAAGCTCAACGTTCCAACACTTGAAATCATTTGATTTTTAATTAAAATTCGTACGTAATTTTATTGGACTCTTAAATATTTAGTAAAATGAAAGGTTTTCGTGAAATGTGACATTAAAATTTTTAAATTAGCCTTCCTTAAAATAAAGACTACATCTATTTACTTGAAGTTTAAAATTTTACCGCTTTTCGTGTAAATTTGACAATAAAAATATAAATATCATCTTGTTCAGAATGAAATTTAAATATTTGTTATCTGGGAAATATTTTGTAAAATTAACGGTTTCTTATATATTTATTATTAAAATATTTAATTTCATTTTACAATTTTGAAGTACACTACAAACGATAGTATAAAAAATGTTTTAAAATTTGGTATCGTTAACTCAATCCTTTCTGTTATTACATCTTGTTAGAAAACGGACAGATTTGATATTTTCAGACGTATGTTTATAGAAAGTTTTTCTTTAACTGGATATTCAGAATCACTCACAAAAATTTGCAACTTGAACGTTCTTTATTATTCAGTGTTAGCTGATTGCTTTTATCTCAAAAGATAATTGCTGGATTGTTAATGAAATACGAATATTTTGAATAGGAACTTTTTTAATTTGTTATTTAAGGTTTCATATATCCCGAAAGTAAAACCAAATGCTTAGTTTAAACAGATAATATAAATAAACTGTACAAAAACATTCTTCAAACTTTGCCATTCACCAATCCGAAAAACCATATAATATGGAACCAAAACTGTCACTTCCAAAAACTGAAAATGAACCATGTCTTTGAAACAGCATAACCTATATATTTAAATAAGGCTATAAAGTTGCTCTTCTTGTGACATTAAAATGTCGTCAGCCTAAATCTCACACGATCAAGATTTTAATGTCGACACTTAATGTTCATTCTCCCCTTCCAGTTATTCAACACGTGAACATTTTTTTTTTAAATTGCGAATTTGAACACGTTTTTATTTCATCTTCAAACTTCACTAAGATTTGAACGAAGTCAGTACAGTCGATTTGAGAAATTTGTTTTGCGATATCTCTGAAACATACATTTTTGGAAAGATGGTGGGCAATACGTTTTGTTTGGGTTCTTGAAGAGGTGAAATTTAATCAAAATCTTATAAACAGATTGTGAGAAAATCGTAATTTTGTTAATTATATTATGGTATCTATCTCTAATTTAGGAGTTAAAACGAGTTACAAAAACAACTTTCAGGGTTCATATTGCACATAATATACTGTATATATATATATTATTTGAAAAATATCACTATTTATGGAATTAAATATTAAAAGTCTACCATAAAACTGCCGTGACAAGTGATCATTACAGCCGAATTAAAAGACACTTTAATTCTATTAAAACTAATTAAAGTAATATATCACTTTCTACAAGGGAAGGTGTCACAAGTTCCAATAAGAACTTTCAGTGTCCATCTTATACATAATAAAATATATATATATATACATTTTCCTCTTCTATACCGTGCGGAGAGATACCTGTGTAACTGCGTTGCACGTGAATTAAAATACGAAATCATCTTAGTAGGCTAATATAATGCTTTTAAAAAAGGACAAAGAAGAGTTGTTTTGGCCGAATGCTAATCGTGGGTCTTCAACTTTCGACCTTGAAAGACAACTTCAACACTATTAGGATCCGGTTTTGGTAAAACTGAAAGAAGAAATTTAATGTGTGCAGTTTACAAATTAGAATTAATTATGAAAACTTTGCACTACGCCAAAATATTATTGTTGTTGAACAGTTTAGAGTAAAGTATTCGTGATGTAAATATGCAGGGGTTTCAAAAGGTAAGGTCAATACATCGGTAGATTAAAGAGGACATCACAAGGGGAAGAGGTCACTATTATTTTCGTTACTTCAAAATTGATATTCAGGTGTTTATTACAGGGTGTTTTATAAATGGGCTACCGTTGCTATCTCTGCAACCGTTAAAGGTATAAAATAATTTAAATGTTTAATATGCCTTATTTTTTGTAAAGTATAAAATTATCATGAACTTTTTCTTTAGTATAGAGGAAGTTATGTGTTGGGTAAAAAAATCGATGTCAAGTTTCTTTTTTGATATCTGTTTTGAGGTCCTAACTCAAAAAAATGGTTTTTGATCTGATGTCTGATATGCTCTACAGCTCACGTAGACCATTTTTTAATTAAATTTTAGTATGTGAGCGTATTTTGGCCCAAAATTTGAGGTTAGCTGCCATAAATAAAATTTTTAAAATGGTTCCTAACGATTTTGTTCAAGTATTTTAAGGACCCCAAAAAAGCCATCTCTTAAAAAAAATGCCAGTTCGTAAGTTATTCGTAGGAAAACAAGAAATCGGCCGTGGGGTTGTTATTAAAGATGCAATTTCTCAAAATCAGTTGTATTGATTTTGTTTAAATTTTAGTGAAACGTGAACTAATCAAACTCGTGTGCAAAATCATATGTACACAAATATTAAGTACAGAAATAATTTGAAAAGAACAAAAAAAGTGTTCTTAGATTAAAACTGCAAAAAATAAAATCTGTCAATAGACCTTTTATTATTTTTTTTAAGGTAATATCCGCTTTTTAGAGTACTACTTGGAAAATACTGAGTTTTGAACATAATAAAAAAAAATCAAATTACATGAAAGTTGCTAAATCACAGAGGTAGGCCCTAGTCATTTTAAAATAGTTATGACCCAAAAAACGACGAAATCTATCTCGGCCTTCGTTGTGTCACTTTTTCGTAATCTATGTATGTTCTTGTAATTTGAATTTTTGTTTCACTGAATTTTGCTCAAAATCAAGAATTGTATAATACACAATTGTGGTTTTTGAACCAAAAGGGGTAAAAGTTACCTCTAGACTAATAGTTTTGGGTTTTTCATAATCTATTTGAAATGTATTTATAAGCCAAAACGTATTTATTGAATTTTGTTCCAATGAATGAGGCAACTTTGTAAAAAACAGAGTCTAAAGGCTTTCATAATAATGTTTTTTTGTATTATATAGACAAATTTCTATTAAACCGTATAAATAGCAGGGGCTAGCTGATAAACTAAATAAGATATTTAATATTTTAGTAATTTAAATAGTGAAGTCAGAACGACTTGTTTAAGTAGTTATCCGCTGCTTATTTTAAACTAGAGTGACGTTTAATAGAACAAAGGATACCGGTAAAATTAATATGGCTACCCACAAGTAGACTAGAAAGGTTTCGGAAGCAAACACTCAGGCACAGCCCATGAAGTGTTTACATATGCATTATCACACACGTAGGTGGGAGTTGAATTGTCAAGCGCACTATTCAAACAATAGAAGCTCTTCACGTTAGACGCAAGTTATAAATGTATTTAACATTGTTTATGCGTTCAAAAATTTAATAATATATATATTTTTTTTTGCAAAACACTATTATAGTTTTTGTATAATTAAACTAAAATTAATTTACCGAATCCCATCCCCACACGTTCGAACTAGTTTGCTTGTAGAGACAATTCTTTTTACCCAAAATTCTCTGATGACTTCATTAACTGCAGTGACAAATGTTTCTTAAACAAAGATAAAATACCCTTCTGTGTGTTTCTAATCTTTTACTTGGACTAAACCACAGTGTATCTAACAGATTCCATTTTATCTCTCTGTCTGTTGTAACGTCTCTCTCTCTCTCTCTCTCTCTCTCTCTCTCTCTCTCTCTCTCTCTCTCTCTCTCTCTCTCTCTCTCTCTCTCTCTCTCTCTCTCTCTCTCTCTCTCTCTCTTTCTCTCTCTCTGTAAGCTTAACTCGAAAACTGCTGATCTGATTTTCATGTTGTTTTTTTTTTCCAGGTACGTCAGATTTTTAGTCTATGTTTGTTTTAAATTCATTCACTAGTTCCCAAGTTGTAATAATGTTTCTGCACGGATAATAACAAAACCATATTTTTTTTCCATATTTGACCTATTTTTTAATATTTTTAACGACATCATAATTATATTTTCTCAATAACAGAATTGGTGGATTTGAAAATTAGTTTTAATTAAGCATAGTATTTTTGCCGCTGAAAACAGAAAAAAAAACTAGATTTTTATTTCACTTTTTTTTTAAAAATTGTATGCGACAATATATGTATTGCGTGATGGATGATTTAAATTATTATTTTTAAAAGAGTGCAGTAATTTAAATAATTATTACAATCGATTTAAATAAAATAAATATTCTTCAATATGTTTCGATATAGTCGATACGAATTAAAACGTTAATATTTAGAATGGAAAGAATAATAAAGGCACGTTCTGCTATGAACTCAGTACCATAAAGGAGCACGTTCTTATCTTCCGAGGCCTGAACGCAAATTTGAGAGCTTCAAGAAACATTAACCAATGCCAGGGAACTGATAAATTGGGATATAGGCTGGCACTAGACAACGACAGCAACAGAAATTTCAAAGTTATAGATGGGTATTAGATTGAACGTCGCCGTGGAAAGTGATTCATGGGAGTACACCACGTGAGATGTAGCCTGAGTTGAAACCTCTTCCGCAAAACCATGTGGAAAGTTGACATTTTACACGAAGGTTGCTCTTAGGTCTTAGGTGCTATTTTTTTCTTTTTAAATAATTCATCCCTAGCACGATTCAAAAGGGTTGTACTTTCAAAAATAAAAATCTACCCCCCCCCCTCCTTATAAGTCTGAAATTCGTCATAGTTATTGTACTGGACAATTATTAAACTAAAATCATTTCGAAAAACGTCATATAAAGGTAATAAACGAAAATAAAATATCTATTTATTTAGGATGTACAATGTAATTCTAGCTGAATGATCATTTTTAAATTTGTGTTTTAGTAAATAGGCTAATTTATAAAAAAATATATTTTCAATTTAGTTTATGGCTATTATTTTTTATCACATTGCATTCGCATTCCAAAAAACAAACATTTTAAAATTCAGCCACTCCAACATCTCTCTGGTGTTATACGACTTTTTGTTTTCTTCGGAGAAGCTCGAGAATGAACGAAACGTAAACAGCCGCGCCTAGTTAGTTTACGCATTCATTATTATTCCAACTCCTTAAGCCAATATTTGATGACTCGGTTACTTCCTACCTCTAACACGTCGACAGATTCTCTACACAATGGTTAATATATTAGAAGATTCTCAATTGTGTTCTGGGACGATATTTTACTCTAATATATTAGAAGATTCTGAAAGGTGTTCTGAGACGGTATTTTACTTTAATATATTACAAGATTCTGAATGGTGTTCTGAGACGGTATTTTACTCTAATATATTAGAAGATTCTGAAAGGTGTTCTGGGACGGTATTTTACTTTAATATATTTACAAGTGGTGTGTAGATAAAGTTACACACGAGTTTCACACAATCAGTTTTCATCCTCAATCTTTAAAAGATTTCCTCCAAAAAAGTC
This sequence comes from Aphrophora alni, assembly GCA_963513935.1. NCBI lineage: Eukaryota > Metazoa > Arthropoda > Insecta > Hemiptera > Aphrophoridae > Aphrophora > Aphrophora alni. The sequence continues at coordinate 19,723,416 of OY740766.1, read as the reverse complement.
TCATTCAATGAAACACCAATCCAACTTCAAACTTAAAAATTGAAGTTAGTCAGAACACCAATCCTCAAGTTAATGCATAACCAAAATACTATCGACAGACTGACAGGTAGGCAGACAACTCTCTTCAGATCATCACTTATAATTAGATCAGATTTTACAATCCAGTCACCCCAACTATATCTACAACCTTTTTCATTTAGTGTTTCTAAATTTCTCCCTATCATATACCCCATTAGGTCTCTTTTGTACCCTTCCGACATCGACGCTATTAGAGTATTTGAGGGCTAAGTCTGTATTTTATACTTTTTTTTTTTGGCAATAATGACTCGAGAGATTATTTATCTTTGAGATTTAAACCGTAAAAAAACATCTAAGTTTGATATTGAAATTCCTCACAATAATTTCTCGAAATACATAAATGTCAACATGTAATGTGGTTAAGAGTAGTATCTTGTTAGTAATTGAACCTACATGAGCTGGTTAACCGCATTACATGTCGACATTTGGAATATTTAGGCCTAGATATTATTAATTTGATAACTTTATAAAAGGAAATACAATCAGTGATTATTACTTAGAGAGCAGAAGTTGTAGAAGGTAGGATGAATATATAATCCCTCCATTCTCTTCTACATTGGGGCGAGCTTTACTTCCCCATTGTCAGGTCTCATGAGCCCTTTATTCAGAAAACATTACCTTAAAGCGTGATAGGTAATGGTCACTGTTATACTCGTAAAAACTTTTTTTAAACTCTGATTTACTTATAAACTCTTGTGAACGCCTAGATAAAAAATCCCCCTTTAAATTAGACGTGGAAGTGTCCTGGGAAATAGATTGATTGTACAAATTGCAAACGGTAATATGAATAGTAGCAGGAGTGAAACAATTCACATCCAGCTCTTTTTTCTAACCTGATGAAATTTTCTATTTACAATAAATATAAGAAAGCTTAACGGATCCTAAAATAATATCACTACAGAATTAGTAGAGAAAACTTGTTGAGACTCACTATCATAATATTCATTCAATGTATGATATCATAATACCAAACGCCAAACAAATACTGACTGAATCTGAATCACCAATAAAGTAGTGTTATCTATCGTGTCAGAAATAACTGATATTTTATCCGATAACGAGAATCACGTCTCAGCTCAAGTGCAATAGTGATTACAACCGTTGAGAAAGAATCACAGATCAGTAAATTATCGACCATCACTACCCGTTAGCAAACCTATATGTTCTTTTGACACACCTCCCAGAACGAGATATTCACCTGCAAAGTGTCCACATCATATTTTACTCTGATGTATCCTTCAATTAGACTCCCTCTCTTCCTTATAATCGAAAGATATATATTCAAAATAGATTGCTCTGTTAAACTACCTACAATCCCTCTCAAGTTCTTTCTTTCTAGCCCTGTCAACCATCTACTCTTCCTTCATAAGATATGTTCAAGAGGTTCTCTGACTATCTACAATCCCTCTCAAGTTCTTTCTTTCTAGCCCTGTAAACCATATACTCTTCCTTCATAAGATATGTTCAAGAGTTTCTCTGACTATCTACAATCCCTCTCAAGTTCTTTCTTTCTAGCCCTGTAAACCATCTACTCTTCCTTCATAAGATAATATATGTTCAAGAGGTTCTCTGACTATCTACAATCCCTCTCAAGTTCTTTCTTTCTAGCCCTGTAAACCATCTACTCTTCCTTCATGAGATATGTTCAAGAGGTTCTCTGACTATCTACAATCCCTCTCAAGTTCTTTCTTTCTAGCCCTGTAAACCATCTACTCTTCCTTCATAAGATAATATATGTTCAAGAGGTTCTCTGACTATCTACAATCCCTCTCAAGTTCTTTCTTTCTAGCCCTGTAAACCATCTACTCTTCCTTCATAAGATAATATATGTTCAAGAGGTTCTCTGACTATCTACAATCCCTCTCAAGTTCTTTCTTTCTAGCCCTGTCAACCATCTACTCTTCCTTCATAAGATATGTTCAAGAGGTTCTCTGACTATCTACAATCCCTCTCAAGTTCTTTCTTTCTAGCCCTGTAAACCATCTACTCTTCCTTCATAAGATAATATATGTTCAAGAGGTTCTCTGACTATCTACAATCCCTCTCAAGTTCTTTCTTTCTAGCCCTGTCAACCATCTACTCTTCCTTCATAAGATATCTTCAAGAGTTTCTCTGACTATCTACAATTCACTCTCACTTCACTTACCTAAATTTTTCTTCCTGGAGCAGTAGCTAATCATTGTCTTACATTCCTCAGCCCTGCCAAATTGTACAGGTTCATGACATATACAAGGCCAGGTTGATCCCCTCTCTCCTGACTAACGTATCCGCTTTCTCATGGCCGCAATTCCACGATGTCTCAACGTCCAAATCAGCTTTAACATGCTAATTTTATCAACTCATCTTTGCACTCGGCTATTATTAATACTATAGATGTCACTTTAAGCTACCTCAAATCCCATGACTATTTAAAAAAAAAATCTTAATTGCGATACCCTTAACCCATTCCTAAAAAAATAAATTCCCATAAAAAGAATCACCATATTCAGTTATTTTTTAAGAATTAATTTTATTAAACACGTTGAGATAGTGTTATTTAACAGCTAAACGTGTTCGGTCTCTCTCACTTTTTCTCAATAGCGGCGTTTATACTAACAGTTTTTTCGACATGTTTAGATCTTACTTGTCCAGCGCACATTCCATTCTGTCGTTATAAATACCTAGTTAGCTTGCATACATGCATGCAAGGAGCGTGTTCTCGTCTCACTTGAAGATTCGATCTTTCAAACCATTTATAAAACGACTCCAACATCTCGAGTTTTTTGTACGTAATAGTTTTTGGTGACGAAAAAGAATAAGGCTGAAAAATTCCCAGTCGCTAGATAAAAGAATGGTGGAGCACTTTTTTCTTATAAGAAAATTTTCAGCGGAGGTCGCTTCTCACTTTTTAAATTGTCAACACAAGTTTATGGATAAATTGGTGCCTGGTTAAAATTTTTTTTACACGTCGTTTGCCTACTCTAGAACTTTAAATTTAGTCCAACAGACATCTTTCCCAGAAACTGAGGTAATGTGCGTAACTTGAAAACTGACAAATTGGTGCCAAGTTGCGATTTTTTTTGTATGTTATTTAACCATACGAAAATCCGATTGGGAGACATTTTTCGTGTTTTGGGTGAGGAGACAAACCTGGGGAACTAGAAAACGTACTAGGATGTAAAATTATTTTCCGGGCTAAATTTTGTGAGCTCTTTGACACCTTTATAACTCATAAATCTGGTTAATAGCCATATTTGGCGGTCGCAAAAAGTATAAACACATGTTTTCCCCTTTTGGACATTGCATCACTTAATACTAACAATTGAATTCAATTACTTATATTCTGATAAAAACTTAATTGATTGTATACATTGATTATCAAAGACAAAATGAACGAAAATACCCATTCTTAGAATTTTTTATTATTTTGTTGTAGTAAAAAATGAATTATCAAAGTTAATTAAAATGAAAAGTCTATGCTTTATCAGATTAGGCTGATTTTTATCTCTTTTAAAACTGGCTTTAAAACTGATATTTTTCTAGAAACAAATTCTTGAAGGTCAAAAGACCTCTAAGTATTTTGTTAAATATCTGGAAAAAAAAATGTCTGATTTAATATTGTACCAGATAAAAGTTTCTTATTCTTTAGTGCAGAATAAGAATGTACATAAAACAATGTAGATTTTTATTTAAAATAATTGAGTAGACATTCAAATTACCTTTAAATGCACAGACCAAACAAAAAACTAATACCAAATAAATCCCCCCCATACAAAATAACTTTTCTCTAAAACATTTTTCTTCAACGCTTGCAGTTTTATAGATATTCATTTGAAATGAAGCTCTCTATGATTGTTTTTACATAATTAGTAAGTAAATAAATTAACGTCATGCAATCGGTTCTATAATGAAAGGACGCATAGATTAGCTATTGATTTGATTGTATGAATATTGATGTACCGGTTACTTATTGGCTTGTATGATAATTATAAAGTAAAATAGAAAGAAAAATATTTTCTACAAATCTAAAAGGCAAATTATGGTAATTGCCAAACCCTTTTAGCTGTTTTTAATGCTTCTACGTGGATCTTTTAGTGAGGTATTGAAAGAGCAATCATTACCGCACCGCCCGCCAGTGGTTCCAGGAATAAAATTTTGAAAACGAATAAATGATTATTGTAGAAAAATTAACGATCAACATATTTTTATATAAAACATTGTTCCATAAAACTTACAAAGAAATGTTAATAAGCACAAGTTATGTCACATTAAAATGTAATATTCATATTCTACAACAAAAACACGCAACCTAATTTGTTTGTTTTTGGCAATTTTTAATCCTAAACTGTCTGAAATACAATTATGTTAGACATAATATAAATATAAAATAAGAATGAAATGATTTATGTTAATTTAACTTGTATTATTGACTAATCAAAATCTAGTTCATCTTTCACAAACATTTTGTATTATAGAAGAAATTGAATGAAATACAATAATGGTTTTATTGAAGATATTTTAGGTGTTATAAATAGAGTCATGTGAAATTGTGCAGTATACAAGTGGGGGTACTGCGGGCTTTGAGATCACCAAAGTGAACGCTTCATAATTAGGATCGTGTAAAGATGTGCTGATATGTTAGAGCAGAAGTTTAAACTGAACTGGACACCTAGACATTGTAGTTACAGGCAATGTAGGCCTGTGCCTAACTTAGATAAATGAAGAGAGAGTGTAATGATGGCATTCTGTCAAAGAACAGTATTGATGAAGGAAGGGGTAGATGACATACAGGTCTCGGATAAGGGTACTGTGGGATTTGAGCTTGCCTAAGGAGAAATCTGTGAGTTTAAAGATGTTCTAAATAAATTTTACACAAGTTAAAGAAGTTGATCTGAACGTCGGAAAGTTGTGGAAATTTAAGCAACGAGAAGACGGATACGTTAGCCTAGAAGGTATCATCCACTTCCCTTATTGGTCCTGAACCTGAACTACAGTTTCTAAGTGGAGAGAGAGAGAGAGAGAGAGAGAGAGAGAGAGAGAGAGAGAGAGAGAGAGAGAGAGAGAGAGAGAGAGAGAGAGAGAGAGAGAGAGAGAGAGAGAGAGAGAGAGAGAGAGAGAGAGAGAGAGAGAGAGAGAGAGAGAGCAATCTTGCTGAATATAAGTATTGATGGAAAAGGTAAGGGCTAAGAAGATAAGAGGACTTGACAGCGTTGGTAGATATTTTAACAGGACACTGTGTGTTGAATATATATATCTTTAGATTATGTTGAAGGGACATATACGTGATTAGGATAGCAGGAAATGAAATGTTTGTTGCGGACTCTTTCAATGTGGAGAACTTGCAAGAGATGATATTCCGTTATTTGTTGAGGCAAGAGGTAATTTTGGTAAAAAATAAAAGTAAAGTACTGTTCTCTGAAGACAACAGCTTAAGAGAAGTTAGTGGATCCTCTATGTAAAAATGAAGACTACGAGGGCAGTCAGTGATGAACCTAACAAGATGGTGGGTGGAGTCCATATTTATTTTATAGGATTAAGTTAAGAAAAACGTGATAATTATTCAGATCTTTCTATAACAGGCCATTAGTCGGTGTATATTTCATTCGATAATTAATACACAAGACAAGGGTGTAACTAAAAAAATACTTCTCCGAGTAGTATCCAGTAGGAATGAAGTATTCAGTAGGAAATAAAGTATCCAGTAGGAATAAAGTAAACAATACAACACCACTGCACACAAGCTAACTCACACATCCATCCACAAAATGAAACTCTAACCAAACTTAATATTTGTTATAATCTTACCAACAATGTCTTTATAAGACAAATAACACGTCTTTATTATTGAAGAGTTATTGCATCCTCAATTAACCTCGAGAAACAAAATATATTTTATTTAAATAATACATAAATAAAAATATAGAAAATACAATAATAATAATAAGAATAACAACGAAATTAATAATAATACTTACAAATTAAATGAAATAAAAATAACGTCTAAAAATATATAACGTCTATATATATTAAATTATAAAAAGAATATATGGCCTAAATTAAAAGTTAGGAAAGACAACAAAAAAAACTTTATCCCAGCGTTTTTCTTCGTGATTTTCTTATGAAAAACATCTCCCATTAACTTTCGAATAATATATATTACGATAAATGTTTAAATATAGCTTTAGTATGCTTCATTTGTACCATAAACTCGTCTTAATGAAGTGGTACTTAATTAATGACTGTGGTCGAGGTTCTGTGTACACAAGGTGACTATGGCATAACTTACTTTTTTAGAACTATTTTCATTCTCATCTTCAAAACTATTGTGTTATGAATAGCGTGTAAGTTATGATTACCTGCTCCTGATAGATTCTTGTCTTTTGATGATTCTTGTACAACCGTTCTTTAGCTCTTTCCTAGACAAAAATTTGGCTAAATCAAATCGACAATGTGAAAAAGGTCCTTTGAAATTTTCCCTTCTTGTCCCAAAACCTACTAACTAGTGACACGGAGGTCCGAGAATTGTGAGCTGTTGAAAGTATGCATTATTAATTTCACAATCATTGAGTTTATTTATTAATGCATCTCCTAGTTGATTTTCAACGAAAATTTGTCTTTGAAAATTTGAACCTTTGTTTCACAACATCTATGCATTTATTTCCAAAAAGTTTTCAATCAAAAGCATACGTTCTTCAATAGTTAACATATTGACACAGTCTACGGGACCGTAGAAAGGAGCAATAATGACACGCATAGTAAATTATTACGTAAGGACTTTAAGAACGCACGGTATAATTGAGCATAATTGAACGCAGATTGTTGTTCATAATTAATTATCCTGATGACAACGAGCAGCAAGATAAAATGTTTATATATTGTTACTAACTCTCATTAAATATTATTAATATCGTATTTGTCTTCTATATTCTTTCCTTCGTTCTTTATTGACCTAGCGAGGCGTTGTCTTGGTTCTTCAATCCACGTTTTAATAACAACTACCTTGCCACTAATCAGAAGTTCCATGCATTCGTTTTGAGTAATGATGTAAAAATAAGCTAAACGTCGTCTGGGCGACTAACATTGTGATTATGGAGATGCACATTAAAATTAAATAAACTTCCTTCAATGTAAGACACCAATAAATAGTATTACGGAATCATTGATCATAAAACTATCGTTTGCAAATTCATTTATATTTCTCGCGGAATAGATTTGTCCATTTAGTGATTATACCGAACGAACAAATAGTGTTATAACTTGTAAACAACTGAAACACGTTTTAATCAAACAGAAACTAAAAGCTGAGTAGATATTGTTTCTATATAACCAATCAAACTCCAAGAAAATCAGATCAACGGCTCTCGAGTTTAAAAAAAAGGGCAAACAGAAGTCTTTCTTCTGCATTTTGTATAAGATTAACTGTTTCTTATACGAGTGATGGCTCCTGCTATCAAAATAAGAGATATACTTAATTTTTGAATGAACTGCATGATAGTTTTATTGTTGTTTTATTATTAGTGTTAGTAAAGGCTGTATTCTAAAATTACGCCCTTTTTTTCAAAACCCATAGACAACCTTAAGCAATATATTAATTAGAAAGTAAGCTAAAATTAAGGTAACCTATTACAAATGTACCTAATTTTTTTTATACTTCAACAAAATTCCACAAAATCTTTAGCTTTGGAAATTGCACTCTTTTGAGAGACTGTAGGTCTTGATACTAAAATAAATTGAGATAAATAGATTATTTTGTCAAGGAACCACCATATAATTTTAATAGTTATTTGTGCAACTAGTGAGAAAAGTGGCACTTTTTTAAACGAGAGAAAAATGTTAATTTCGTCAATTTTATCTAGTTTAAAAAAGACACTTTGCTCACGAATTGCACATTATACTTTGTCTACAGTTGTCCGTATTTTAAAACTATCAACACTTAGTAGAAGTTCTCACGTCAAAACTGAGGTTATTTATGAATATTACAAATAACTTAGGTGTATTGTTCAGGAAACGGGATTGCCAACTTCAAAACTCGGCAAACGAAAAATACTCTCCGTGCACATACACTGTCAATCATCTTCATGAATAATTACTTCCTTTTTTAACTTTAAAACGTTGTTTTGTTGTTTATTTATGTTATTTTACATGTAAGAATTAATCTAACCTACATACGGGACATTTCCTGTATATTATAAATCAATTCAAATAAACTTAACCTAAATTTCGTTTTGTTCAGTTGCCATCCGGAGTGAGCAAAGTAGTGTGCAAAGTAGTGGGCAAAGTGAAACTGTTGAGAAATCAGCTGTTTTGCAAACTAATTTAAATGAACAAAATGCCACTTTGTCAACAACTGTAGACAAAGTATATTATCTGGAACACTCTATACGTATCCTACTTATAAAGAAGAAGAAAGAGTTGAATTAATTACAATAAGAAGAATAAGAATTTTAAAATAACTTACTTTTTTTTCGTAACTAACATAAATATTTTAAACATTAAAGAAAGAAGTTTCATTCGTATTACTCTAAATATTAAAATGGCATAACGCACATTAATGCAGTAATCTGTTTACGCGTGAATATGGAACTCAAGTTAGGTCTCTAAAGAATAGGAACCTCCAGAGTCATTTAAAAAACCTATTCTAGGACACTCTGTATATATTACTTTCCCTACTTACAAAGAAGATAACAATTATGAAAATAAACAATACTGGTGTTGTTTATAGATATTGTACTGGCGGTTCACGATGAGACTTCCTGGATAGAAAAACACTATGACATAAAGTACCATTACACAGTTGCATCACCAATAGCCTTGGTGTAAATGATAGGTCGTGGTTCTTTATTTATCGTTATGTACAACTTTACAGTCTCTGAGAACAGAAGAGAATGTTGCTATTGATATTGTGTGTGTTGTGGACCGTGTAAACATGCAATTTGCATCAATTAAGTAATTGGGGAATTTACTTATCACCAACGTAGCTTTGAACCACAACAATTGTACAGATTGGGGGGGGGGTGATTGACCGATCTAAGAGAGGTCCTGTTTTGACTTTTCTATATTGTCATTTTGTCTTTATGTTTGTGTGATAAATTACTATAATATCCACTGATTCTGCGAGAACTTACGTAATAATATTGAGTATAATTTTCACCCATTCATAGCGTTCACATACATCTTCAAAATAGAGTATAAAAGTAGTTTTCGAATATGGAGTTACTCCGAGAAGCGTCGACTTATAATATAGATGACAAGCGAGGATTGGTTCAAAAAGTTTCTCGTCATGTATTTGTGTGTTTCTCATCCAGTTACCGCCGAAAGCAGGTAGAATGGTTCTAAAGTTCAGAAGGTAGATTCTTTGCAACTATGCCCAACTATGTATGTTTAAGATTTTTAAAACGCGGTTACTCAAAATAATACTGCACGGTTCAAAGATATGTACTAAAACTTGCTCTTGGATTGAATTAAATTAGCATATAATGTTAAAATGTAGTAGTATCGTTTATTTTTTTAACGAATTGGATGATAAAGATCTGTTTTTTTTTTTTTCAGATCAGGCCGTCAGCTTTATAGTGTTTTATGTACATCAATAATTACGACATAATAATTATAAGCGTGGTCACAATGAATGGTAAATCTCAATGCTAGAAGGAGCCTTAAAGTATTTAACTTTTATTATTTTTTCCTATAATTGGTGTTTTATCCAAGTGTATTGTTGCTATAGTGTTACTTGGTGTTATTTCTTGTCTCATTTTCCTTTTGAAGTTTTGACTATTGTTCGCGGTTTCCTTCACTACTTTATATATAATACTACGGAGTCTATGACCTAATAAATATAACCACCTCTCCTTGAAACCATGGCAGTGTTTTAAAATTAAAACAGAACCTGTTGAAAGCTGTTGAAAAAGTGAAATATTATAAATGGAAAGTAGCCAATAATATGACAATGTTATACTAAACAGAAACCTTGTTCCTTGCATAACATAGGCTACACATTACTCAAGTTCTTTACGCGTGCAAAACATTAACAATTCTCTGATACAAATTAATTTACATAAAGAAGTAATACGGGTGGAAACTCTGCCAATTAAAAATGGCGGCGACTCGAGTCAGTTGTCAATTAGAAGACTGTACTTTGGTAAGACACTATGATTGGTTGTTTAATCTCTGACATTCCTGTATGTCGAACGAATTGTTTATGAGACGGTATCCTGTCCCGGTTCTGTTATTACGCTGCGTATAATTCAATACGTAGGTTATTTTTGTCAGGTTTTATAGTGTAAAAGTAAATAAAGTGATATTTGTGGATAGTGACAATAAGGGGAATCTGAAAGTATTTTGGTGGGAAATACTTAATTTCCTTTTATTATTCAGTTATAAACAATATTCAAATACAAATCTTACATTTTAAAATTACGGTGAAACAAAATTGTATTATATTATTTAAAACAGTTTAAAACATTTTTGTTTTTATTTCAGAACATTATTCTATCATTCCTAGCGTTGTTAACTTCTGATAACGTTACTCGTATGTACCCCATTTTGTAAAGCTATTTATCTACTACTTCGTCCCTCAAAAAAGTCGTCTTATGTAACCCTAGTAATCTCCTTCTCGTTGTTAATTCCGCTCTGTTATCTATAGTTTGTTGTATTTACCCCAACACTAATGATGTGCCTCTGTGGCAGGTGGACCCAATGTAGAAAACATACCAATTTAATCGCGTTTCATTTTTAGTAAATTACTAGTGAACTTTTGCTACTCGAAAGGTTTGTGCATTAGTAAACAACTGACGATGATGACTTAGTTTAAGAAACGTCGCCGAGTTGGTATGTTTGTTGTTTGTAGATTGGAGTGTTTAATTTCTGTTAATCCAACTGTATTAATTTGAGTATAATTGATTGATTTTTACTTATAAGATACATGAAAATTATAACTTTTTTTTATTGGGGTTTTAAGGCGAAAATTCATTGCAGTCATTATCGCCTTTCCAAGTTTTAAAAGGAATCAATGGTGCAAAATTGTAGCTCTTTTGTTAAATAGAATTGCTTTTATATTTTAGTAATCTTGTAAAACTCGAAAAGGTCTTAATTCATAAAAATTAAAACATAAAAATAGTAGTAAATCCAGAAGTTTTATATATTTTGGTCAAATAAAAGACTTAAAAACTGTTCATATTTCATTTGTGTGTGCTCTTTATACCTCGTTAACAATAATTTTCATGGTTCTGAGTGTGATAGTTTCATTTAGACACACCAGACACATTCAAACACTTCCTTTTATAATAGTAAAAGATACTTCAAAGCACATACCTAGTAGAGGCACTCAACTGCATGTCCGTTATTTTTAAACATAAAAATGATCAAATTTTGTACATTCATATTTTGTCCTTGTGATAAAGAACATTACTCCAAAATTGTGTAACGTTTATCAGGCAGGATTAGCGGTAACTAACATAATGCCAAGTGGACGAGATAAAACAGGACCTTTCTTCAATAATACTTTATTATTATATGAAATATAAAAATAACTCAACACCCTCCACATGCTATAGGATCCATAATTTGCCACCAATGTAAATTGCACGTTTATACGGTCCACAACCCACACAATAGCAATAGCATTGTCTTCTGTTCCTAGTGACCGTAAGCTTGTACATACAAATAAATATAGAATCAAGACCTATCATTCTCTCCCAAGGTTATTAGTGATACAACTGTGTAATGGTACTTTATGTCAGTGTTTACAGGACGTCCCACAAAGGACTTCTGTTACACTGCCAACAGTAATGTTGTTTATTTTTATAATTGTCCTCTTTCCTTCTCTAGAAGTAGCACGAGTAAAATATACAGAGTGTCCCGGAAGAAGATTTTATAAATAAATCTGGTGTTTCCTTGTATTTGCGTACCTGTCGAGGATTCCATATTCATTCGTGTACTGATTAATGAATAATAAGGAAAAAATTATATGCCTTTTTAAAGATTAAACCAGTACGACTGTGATCACCTTTTTAATGTTTTATATATTAGTGTATATATGTTTTAAATTGTTTTACAATAGGTTAAGTTAAATTGTAAGACAATTTACAATTTTTAAATTTTAAATAGATTTTTTTAAGGTATTAGTAATGTAAAATCCAACAAACTAATTTTTAATTTATTGTAGTTCCAACAAGTTCAGATAAAGTATGGTGAAAAATCTACTTAACGATGGAAGCATGTCCGCTTTTAGTTAGATTGAAGAGCTTGCATCATCTGAGAAAGTTTAGGCTAGGCGTTCATGTCATTCATTTGTTTACAGTCTGTATGAAGTAACCTGTCTCCTGACCCTTCGACTACCTGGGACAGGCCCGGGCCATTCACGTCGCCCGCAGTTGTTTACCTAATTAGTCGCCTATAAGCTTCCCCACTAGCTTAAGTAACTTTTTTACCTAAATCATAATTTCCGAAATGTTATCAAATATTTGAAAAGTACATAAAAAAATAAGATCAACGATACTAAACAAGGGCAAATTTGATAAAAACTAACAATATAGAGGTAATAAGAAATATAGAAGTAGTCTGTTTAAATCTTGTAATAATAAAGTTGGTTTTATGTAACAATATGACAATGAAATTACAAATTTGCCCTTGTTTAGTATCGTTGATCTTATTTTTTTATGTACTTTTCAAATATTTGATAACATTTCGGAAATTATGATTTAGGTAAAAAAGTTACTTAAGCTAGTGGGGAAGCTTATAGGCGACTAATTAGGTAAACAACTGCGGGCGACGTGAATGGCCCGGGCCTGTCCCAGGTAGTCGAAGGGTCAGGAGACAGGTTACTTCATACAGACTTTAAATAAGTCGATTTAGCTTAATTTATCTAAAGCACCCCAAACTTAGAGTTAAACTAATAATTGTCAACTCTTATAATAATATTTTAGAATTTAAATACTGTAGAGATATTTGTACATTTCCCATACTTAATAAATTTTGAATTAAGTTCCAGTTTATCCATAGTTGCTTAATAGTAGTTTTAAGGGAGATCTTATTGGCCTTTTGTCAGAAACAAAATTAATAATACATCTTTTAAAAATTAAAAATTTAGATACCACCTATTTTACGTAAAAATTTGGTTCAAAGAAAATGTGTTACGGTTAGAGAATTTCATATGCATTAAGAAATTTTATAATTTATTACACACAAAAAGTTGAATATCTGTTTCGCTCGCATTCTTGTCGAAAGCCATGTTTTCTGTTTGAAATTAAAAGTTATCTAGAGTGTTGCGTTATTCTAATTAATTGAACCACACTCCAAATTTGACAGTTCTTATAAAAAGTAATAAGTATACCTCATATGTTTTATATTTGTGAACGCTCCACCAAAGAGTTCTATTAATTTTGGCAATATTCATACAAATTACATCCTAATATTAAGTTCTTCTTTCCATTACTATCTTAGGTAGAGTTATATGAACTGGAATATAGACCTTATCTGGAAGGTACTATTTATCTAAAGATACAACCAACTATCAGAATGTACCAACTCTTAATATTCTCCACAAACCATTGAAAAAATTATTCAATTTATAATTTAATTTCCAACTTTGTAGGCTATATCTTTTTAGGAGCGTATTTTAATACAGGTAAATGGCTAAATAGGGTTATATTAATTCTAGGAACCACAAGTCAATTTTATTTTATCCTTTCCCTAGACTCTATATATAATGAAAGGAGAGATGTTCATCCTCAGATGAAAATATAGGAGAGGTAGGAAAGGAGAGAATCAGATATTAACAACTACGCTTCTTGTAAATGTTGGGACTGTGTCTAGTGTAGACTGACTAAAGAGCCATTAAATCAGGTAGCAAATGTTTTCAGCCAGTCGATATGTATCTTGTCGCTATTTATTTTTGATTGATACTCTACAGAGATATGATATTCTAATCACAACGCTGCAAATGTGTACAAAGCCCTTTGCAAACTGAGCATCTCTTTCACAGTTTCTTGTCTAATATTGTTAGCTGTATATGCTTCGAACATCTACCCCTCTCTATCCCTCTACGCTGTGGACCCTCGTCTGTACTACCCTGTAGAGTTCGGAGAATATTAAAGGGAGATATTCCTACCGTAGGTAGCCTCACTACTCTGTGGAGTTCACAGAAAGGTACAGAGAAATATTCCCTCCGTAGGAAGTGTATGACTTTACATAGAAAGACTCCAGCATGTAAGATTTTCCAAGTTAAGCTTCCACTACGTAAGAAGTAGGTGCGGACACCATGTCATACTTAGGAAATTCACGCTTGTTGTAATTAATTTACTTTGATTTTTAAAAAGGTGTGCCACTAGATCCTATTCCTCATGAGTGTTCCTAGTGTTTTAGACTCATGAGTTAAATTAAGTACTGAGACAAGATTTAATAGTCTAAAGGACTTAATATATATTTATTCTTAAAATAGAATTGAATCTTTCAGATCTACAATGTTTTGTCTTATAAATTAATTGAGTTATCTCAATAACAATGATTTTTTTTTATATATATATATTTTTTACAAAATTACTTAGGTTATTTTATTATAAAATATTTATAATAAATGTTAGTACTAAAAAGAACTATTGATTATTTTGTATACAGCTCTCTCAAGATTAAATTATATAAAATTTTCTATTTGAACCACTTAATTATCGAATACACAATAAATTACATACTGTACTTGCTATACACAATGAAAATAGTCTCATAATATTAGTACTTATACAATAATTTTAAGTTATATTTTATTTTGAATTAATTAGACATTTTTCTAGCTCGTTTAAAATTAAATAGCAGGTATCATAAGATCCTTATTTCAGCTTAAGTTATAAAGGTGTTTTTAAACTTTAAAACCTACTATTTGTTACAAATACTTGATATCAAATTTATTTTAGTTCTACTGAATCTGAATTGATTTTTTGAAATTTATTTGATTTTAAGTTTATTTACTGGTTATGATTTGGTTTTATTTTAAAGTTATTTTAGTTTTAGTATTAATTAATTGATTTTGTGCTTGCTTCTGATTGAATTTTTTCTTTCATAAAAAATGTGAAGTCCATTGCGTATACACAGGTTAACAGAAGTGAACTCTCAGGGTTTTATTTTCCTGGGAATTTTTAGATCCCCCGGAAACTTGACATATGTCTTTATTGAAACCTGAACTTGCCCTGAACTTTTGTACGCCTTAACTGAGTTGTATCTTAATATTAAATTTCTATAGTAATTATTTTTAAGATATTCGTTTTAAAATATTCTCTGACAGTAGTCTCTATTTTACCGTGGAATTTAGAAAAAGCTACGGAGAGACATTCCCTCCGTATGCCCTCTCTACTACATCGTGCGGTTCGGAGAAAGGTATATAGAGACATTCTCTCCGTATGTCCTCTCTATTACACTGTGGAGTTTGGAGTACTATAGAGAGACATTACCTAGGTATATCGTTTCTACTCTACCTTGGAGTTCAGAGAACATTACAGAGATAATTCCTCAGTTGGTCGATATCTCCACAAAGGAGTTGGATAATATCTAGGCAACAATGAACTTCTCCATGATAATATTAATATTTTCAACAATATTAGGCGACAATTTTGACCGCTATTATTGTAAAGACATTTACAAAAATACCATAAAGTTTCCAAAACCGGAGAAAACGATCTTTTAACGGATCGCGATCGTTACACATTTCACACTCCCGTGTAACCTTAACGTAAATTTTTATCTCCATTGTAATTCGTCACGGCAATTTACATTACTTGTGTAGAATTAGAATCAATTCTGTCAAAGGATAAACACAATCCAAAGCCTTCCGTTTTGACAACAGCTGTTTTAAATCAAATGCTTGTGTTTGAACTCACATTGGCATGAAGAAGATTTGGCTCATGATCCAATGCTTACGAGCACTTGTAAACATCTCGTATAGCATTAGTAGACGACTTTGTGCATTCTGAAGATGCACTTTGAATAAATTATGAAATATGAACTTTTTTCTAATTTTCGTAGAAGTTTCTCATTACAGTTTTATATATATATATATATATATATCATTAAGACAATGCGGGAGTGAGATCGAACTTGTGAAATGACTTAACGATGTATGTGTTTTATACATCATCGAGGAAAATACTTTAACCATTTAACTCTGAGTTGTAAACATTGTAATTGTATGATATAAAATTTTAGTTAATGCTAACTTTCTCAACGAAATGTTGACATCTTCCCCCCCCCCCCACAATTAACTGTCTACCGCTTCTTTTTCTTCAAATCGGCAGTCTATTCCTTTTTTACGTCAGCCAGAAGGGCTTATTGCATTCCCCAATAGAAATATGTCACTCGTGGTTCTTTGTCATTACTAGAAAGACCTGTGAGCTCCATGACCTTTACTTTTAGTTGACCGAAACTACTACTTTATGAAGAGAATCTGAAATATCACAGGAGTCCTGTATGCCCAAAAAACTCTAAATCAAATACGAGGTCGTTATTGTACTCTGTAGTCGCAATTTTAGTCCGATTTCGCTTAAATTTAGTTTGTAAACTCGATTTTAAGAGTTATTGGACAGATTCGTTAGTATCCAGAACATCAGTCGGTAATATCAAAATGTCTGCCCATTTTAAAAATTCAAAAAATCGTTTTTCTAATATTAACTTATCCTTAGAAGCTCTATAACCTATCCTTATCGGCATTAATCCTTATAGGCTGCTTAAAAATCGTCATCTAATGATTTGTAAAAGTTTTTCTAGAATAAATTTTTTTAATAAAAATGAATGGTCCAACAGCCTGTTAAGATAGCTTTTCAGTCGGGTAATACGTTGTTATTACACTCCCCTCGCCGTTGTTCTAGCCTTCTCAACTAGAGTTCCCTATGAATTGTAGCTTCCCAAGGTGATTCATACAAAATAAAAAATTATAAACTAAAACATAAATCAGGATTAGAAAACTTCCTAAAATAATTATCCATTAAATTAGTTTAGATACAATCGATATTTAGTCCACTTATGTTGGTTTTAATATTGTTTGAATATAATTCTCAAAATAATTGGTAGACAGTTTCAAAATATCGAGATTGAAACGATATTTCTGTAGTTCTTCTTGACCTAGATCTCACACCTGCGTTTAATAACTATTTTTTCGCAGCTTGGTGAAATGTATATATTAAATACGAAGGTCGAAGTTGGCAAACGATTGAACATGCAAAAAACGAGACATGATTTTTCGCGTCCTTTCTTGTCAGCGTATTTACACCATACCGAGTATTTTTCTTTTTTATTTGTTGTGAAATATTTTTCTTCATACTAGATAAACAAAAAACATGAATACATTATATTAAATTGTGATTAATAGATAATATTTCTCAATGTCATTGGAATTGTTAACAGCATTCACATATTAGATACAAACGTTTGCACAATTTAAAAAAAATACTAGTTTTGCAATGAGGTAATATTTGTTTTCATGATTTACGTAGTTTAACTAAACGATCTCATCAATACAACTTTTAAAGTTTTTTGTTTATTTACAGAAATAATAAACAGTGGTAATGGTAAGTAAAGCAAAACCTAAAACATTTTTTGTAAGCCATTCGAATACAAAATTTTTAATAATTTATTACATTCTGAGAGATTTAAATGGAAGCTCATTTGTAAATTATTTATGACAAAGTTAAGTCTCAAGCAATTATTTTAGAAACGGCTTCTGAAGACGTCTCAAAAACAATAAATTTAATTTCTTTATATTGTAGAATTTCAAATATAAGCAATACAATATATTATTAGCTTTTCTGTTAGTTTATGTCGTTATAAAACACTTCCTTTCTGTCAAATACATATATTGTTTAACTTAAATACAAACAAAATAAAGCAATTTTGTATTATTATTAAATACAAAATTGTATATACTAATAATAATAAATATATTTTATTCAAATTATCTTACCTACAAGGGAGAGGCGTAGATAGTTATCACAGCGAACGTTTATTATTGAACCGACAAAGATTATACAAATTCGTGTCGGATTGATACCTACAATTTGATTCCCTTTTTCTTCATTAATCTAAAGGGGAAAATGTAAAGATATTAAGAAAAACATTTTTTCATGCATATATATATATATATATCATATTAATTCTTCTATTCATCTTTGGAAAATTATTTCATCAATATAATTTACACGATTTAACATGTTTTATTTTTGTTTAGGCCTACATTCTGAAAAAAGTTAAATTTCCAAATTTAAAAGAAGAATATGAAAAACGTGAAATGGTGTTCTATTTCTCCAATTATTTAAGATTTTCTAACCAATGAACTCGAGTGTATAAACTCCTCAGAATAAGTATTAAATAAATTCTATTAAAACCAGATCTGTTTTAGATATATAGTGCTAGACACGCTTGTGCATAATAAAAACTCTTCTATACTCCCCAACAGGACTCACTTTTAGTGAGTTATAATCTAGGTGGTGTACTCTACTGGATTTACACATTTCTTCATTTTGTTTTGGGTTAAAAAAAATTAAAAATTAAAAGCTAAAATCTCTCTCCTTCATTTTCCTTCTCTTGACCAAATCTTCTTCTCTTTCGACTCTGAAACTAGAATAGTCCAGAACTAGGGATCTTTTACCTTATCACCTCAGTTTGAAAAATTGTTGTTTTTTTGTAGATGATAATTTTACGCTCTGATTTTGTTAAATTAATCCTGTGAACAGTAAACCTAGCTTCTCGTTGGAAGCATAAACAATCCAACTACTGATAATATATTACTCTAAACGTGTATGTATATTCAAAAGTTACATGAATATTATATCAATTTTAAAAAGTAATCACAGGGAACAAAATATTCTAATTGTTATGTAAGCATTAATAAATTTTATTATTTCATCTATACTATTATATAAAAATCTAATGATGTCTGTCTGTGTGTGTGTGTGTGTGTGTGTGTGTGTGTGTGTGTTACTCAATCACGTAAAAACTACTGGATCCATTGAGCTGAAATTGTACATGGACATTCTTAGGGTCCCTGGTTAACACATAGGCCTATTTTTATTTAGAAATTACATCAGGGCACCGCCCCACTGACGTTGAAAACTCCCTTAACACTCAATACAAATATACGTCAACCCCGTACGAAGAACGGGTACTCTGCTAGTACCCTATAAAAATCAAAAAGTTTTGAATTCATACAATTGAACACATAAAAATATACCAAGACAGAAAGGTTTTTATTTTATTTTGGTCAGGTAACATTTCTTGGAGGAATTCTTTTCAATTTCTATATTTTATTTTAATTTTGTTCTCTTTTTTTCGACTGGCCGTTAAGACTAGTTTGCCTAAACTATATTTCATACTTATATATATATATATATATATATATATATATATATATATATATATATATATATATATATATATTCTGTAGCTTTAAAATTTTTTTTCTTTTTAAATCGTATATGTACGTCGTTCGGGCTGCTTGCAAAGAACCTCCTCCCTAAATGCCATAATGGTTGGCCGTAACTTTGAAACAAACATGTAAACAAACGTCTTGACAAAATTCCAAATGATCAAGTTAACCTGGCTTCGAATGTTTATAAACTTATGTATATTTATAAAACTAAAATATGTATAAGAATTAGAATGTACACAATAATTAATTATGAATTTATGGTCTATAACCTTTTCCCTGAACACGTTATGCGTTTGTTGTTTGTGTTCTCTTTGGAGTTTATTTTAAACTGTCAATTCTTTTGTGGAGAATGCAGTGGTGCTTCAGTTTTTTATTTTTCACTTTTCCTTGGGTTTTTTACCTTCTTTGGCAACAGATTGTATATGGTGTATTGCCAGTTTGTTCCCAATAACCTAATCATGCCACGGCTGGACAACTAAATTCTGATACGAAAATACCCACTGACATAATCAACAAAAAAACAGGTTTATTTATTTTTCATAAAGGTGTAAAAATCTCGCTCTAATTATAGTCGTAAAAAAGAACAAAAAGCATAAAATAGAGACCCAAACCCTTGATAATCTAACAGCGTCTGAGTCAGAAGAGAATAATACTTGATGGAAGAGATGAAAGAGGGATTGAATCGAAGACTAGATAAAGAAAAATCTAAATCCAGCTAGATTTATTTGGGGTTGGCTACCCTTACTCACTATAAGTGAGTTAATAAAGGGTTAATTAGTTTAAAACACATTAAATTTTGAAACCTACAATGAATTTCCGATGTTTTGCCATTTATTTTGTAAATTTAGAATATAAAATTACATAATAGCCTATGTCTCCTTGTTTTAAAAGTTTAATTATCTCTGCCTTTATATTGAACAAAACGAAATATCAAAGAATGGTCAGTAACTGGCCTTCCATTTGATATTGAACATTTATACAGTTGAATGGACATCGCCAATGTCGACACATGATATGTTTATTAAATATAATAACCAATGACATATTTACATTCAGATACTGCCAGCGGTTAAGACAATTTCTTTATGAGATACTTGAGTAGTGACCACCAACCAAGCTCGACACATCACTCGTACTTTCTAAACTATTTAATAGAAATAAAGAGTGTAACTATATCATACAATTAATTATATAATGTATAATATACAATTTGGGAAATTACGTCTTTTGTATCGCTCCATTGCCGATTATTTTTTTTCTATTTAACTGAAAAAAATGACATATTTAAGGAGATAGTGACCACGATACATTTTATTTGAGTCTTTAGAGATTAAATTTTAGACAAATTTGATCAAAATCTTTTTTTCCTATAGCAGGTAACCCCTAAAATTTTTGAGTTTGTTAAAAACTGGAAAAAAAGTCTCGAAATATTGACCAAATACGCTTACATACCAAATTTGATCACCGCAGACGACATACAGACATACATTCTAAAACTACTTTTGTTTGGCTCAGGGGTCTTCAAAATGGAAATATCAACTAAAAACGTAACATGGATCAATGTTACCCCTCCCCCATTGACAAAATCTTTTCTTATTCAATTATATATGTGAAGAAGTATATAAATAGCCGCCTCTCAAAAACATAAAACAGACATCTGTAAAAATTTCATGAAAATCCGAGACCAAACTTTCGGAGGTTTGGAGTCACATAAATTGATTTGCGTATTTGTTTTTAAAATGGTCAGAAACCAATTATCGTTTCAAAATTTAAAATATTTAAACATATATTAAAACATAAGGTAGTAATGCAATAATATTAACAGTGACGTGTTTTTGCTTATTTTACATACACACACACACACACACACACACACACACACACACACACACACACACACACACACACACACACACACACACACACACACACACACACACACACACACACACACACACACACACCACACACACACACACACACACACACACACTGTGTGAAATTTTGAAAAGCTAAAAAATTAGGACTATTAAAGTTGCCACTCTTACATGAAAAACATTTTCCAACTAACTATAAATATAATGCAATATCCGTGTTTAATATCCTATTTCAATGGGAACCATTTAGTTAACGGTGGTCCAGTAAAATGTCTTAATGTCGTTTTTATTCTTTTAACCAGACCTTTAAAATGTTGTGGCACATTATCATGTCCCATATGATTTTTTTGACTTTCTCTCTGCCCTCCCTTTAACAACAAGGTTAAACTTCCTGCAGATTCCGTTTCGACGGGTTCCGGATTCTTAAGACTTCATTCAACCCAAGTCACGAGGTTTGACAAATTATTAAACTGTCCAATGAGGATCTACCGTCATTGGATCCTCATAAACTGAATACAATTGAACAGTGAGAGAGTTACGTGTAAATATGAAAATCTGTGATGTAAATTGTGTAAATGTTTAGCTAGATAGTATGAACGGTAACAAACTAGCGTGAAAATTTCAAACAACTGCTCTGTCGACAGAGGATTCACCAAAAGGTATGAAACAATTTACATAAAAGTCTGGATTAAATCTTCAATTTTATTACTATAATTGACTCATTATGAATCAATTGTTAATAATTGTCCTAATTAACTGGTTCTCCGACAAAACACATAGTTAAGAATTGTTCATTTCGTCCTCCAAAACCGGATAATACTGTTCAGGATTATTTATTTGTCATCCAAGACCGAATATTATTCAGAATTTATTCACGGTGAGACTTTATTTGCAGCTCCCCTCTATGAATATAATATAGAGTGTTTTCTACACTTGTTAATTTAGATGTTTAAGTATAATTGCCACCAATTAGCCTACATCAGTTAATCATTGAAAAATATTGTAATAAATAACACAGCAGAGGTTGCAGCAAGGATTAGTATCGTCCTTGTACATAGCACTCTTAGACATTATGGTTCTCTAAACAACTTCACATTATAGGTTTCAAGCAAAACCAGTTTTGATTTTATCTTTCTTCTAGTATTCACTGACACAAGCTATTTACGAAGTTTATCTTTTGCCATCATAACATGGAATCTGAACGTTCAACTGTCACTTCAGCGTAATAAATAAATAAATTGTTTGTTTAAATTTCAATAAGAAAGTAATATGATTTACAAACGGATTTATGAATTACTATCATCATGCTACGCCCTACACTTAAAATAACTCATACAGAATTACATTTACCCAGAATAGGGTAATTTTTGTAATCATCAAATAAATATTTCAACCCCAGTTTTTCAACTGATCTACACGTTTCATGTTGTCGGGGAACTGGAAACATCATTTTATACATGTCGTCTCTAAGTAAACATGATAACGGCTCAAAAGTTAAAATAGGAAAATCAAAATTAATATAGAGGACTACAGAAAAATCGAATGGAAAGTGTCAAAATTGGCGACCTTTTTTAACAGTTCCCCCCCACATCTCGTATGTTATTTAAATTCTAACACACTAAATTAGATACAAATTTGCAAATTTAAACTCCGTGTATAATGCTACTAATCCCACCTCTCTACTATGGAAAATACAGACAAATTATTGTCAAAAATGTAACTTCGAACACTAACCTCCTAAAAATAGTAACGTGATCCTGTAGGTTCGAAGCACAGAGACAGTTTAATAACTACGAGACTCCGATGTCAAGAAAGTACTGATATACACAATTATGAGCTTCAAAAATCTGTGTACAACTGTTTTAATAAACAAACTTACACTACTGGGCAAGGTCCCTTGATCTACTAATATAATTTAACATTTCTTGCAATGCCCAAGAGACCAACTTTTGGGCATTACAATTAATTGGAAGATTTCCTTGACTTACATTGTATGAACATGAAGTGATCCAGCAATTTGTTTACGATAGTAATGGAAAAAAGTGTTTAAATTTATTTTAGAAGGAGCGTAGTTGTGTGCAGATAGAAAGAAATTGCATGAGTCTGAGTGATAATGTATCCTTTTAAACTAACATGTTAACTTCCAGTTATTTATTTATTAAATTATTACTCTATGAGAATTTCGCATACGTCGAAATTTCAAGTGAATAAATCTGAAATATCGAAATGAAAATATTCTTCATCTATAGATAGACAAATTGTTTTTAAATGCTAGTCTAGTGTCAACTAATATGTATGAAACATTTCATCAGCTGTAGTCCTAACGAACTATTAACAAGTTGCTTTTTAATTAGGACCTATATTGGTGTTATTCTGCATGAGTTTAAATATGTTTTAATCAGCAAAAATGTTCATTGTTAGAAAAAGTACTGCTATAAAGCATTCTTGTTTTTCTTCACCACAAATCTACTTGACTTTGGTAGTTTTTCCACGATTAAAATAACCCAATCACGCTCTGGCCTCAAATTTTGGGTTGTGATACTTAAATAAATAGTATTATCTATGGATAAACATACAGCTATAACAACATATTTTATAAACAGAATACAATATTTTGACTTGAAGCTAGGTACGCTGGTTCCTATAAAATACAGTGCGTTCCTTAAGTTAGGTATCATGTATTCATTGTATCATTGTATCAAGGAAGATGACGACATTTTTTTGAAACGTGTTTAATAATTAAAGTAATATTTTGTGAATGAATGTTATGTTTATCCTTATAAAACAGCAGTGTTTTTTTATTATTTTTTTTTACAATTCATGACCTTTCCAATGATGTGTAACAAGATATATTTTCATAAAATGTCAATTAACTCAAGACAGTTTTTGTAGGCAGAGGCTTTTCTAATCGATAATGACTTTTCTCTAATTTAGTTTACCTTTTGTAAAGAAACTCCTTTGAAAGTGAATTAAGAAAATAGTGGCTGGCATTTTATATATGGACCACATATATTTGATGATTCTGGTTTTTCTCTACGCCTAATTCCTTTTAAAAAGATGTGACACTCAATGAAGTTATTTTTGTGGTAGTTTAAATTGTGGTAAAATTTAAATTCTATAATCGTATAAAGTTTTCAAAATCACCTTTTTCATTTACTTTGTTATAATTTAGTAAACTAATTTTAGGAACATCTAAGGTATTACCTTCTTACTTAATTACAAAATTATTTTTTTGTCTGTCTTTTATAAGTAAAATATCGTGTTTATTTTAAAATTAAAAATACATACTTTGCTTCCTAACGACTCAAATGTCTGATAACGATTGCATAATATCACAGATAGGTTGGGTTGTTTTTGTTGATATTCGAAAACAAAACTACTCACTAATTGCATTCTTGTGTCACATTTAACAAAGAGATAAAATAGAAAATCTTCCACGAAACTTGCTTTTCTACTTTCGGCACAATTCTCGTGACTTCAGGAATGACGGCAATTAATGGTCATGTAGGAGATTCATTGACGATATAGGTAGGCATGAATTTATTTCTTTGGAATTTTCTGTGTATCTGCTCGTTTGTCGACTACAACCGTTAGGTTGGCTTAGATTATATAGGCCTACTTACCTAGTAGCCATACGAAGTATAAGTTAAATTTGTTAATTCCTAAAAATTTCGACCTGGGTTTATTTGACTGATCTTCACGTTTCATAGCCTCAGGATAGCGATTAAATGATTTTCAACATGCCGTCCGTCCGTCGGTGTTGACATCTGCACTTAGCATTATAGTGGCTACAAAAATCTTTATAGGATCATGCAATTTGGTGTTCAAATCGAATTTAAAATGTCGAAATGGCAGTTCTTTTTAACAGTTTTTTGTCCATATATACCTCAACATTAATGAATCATTTTAAACTTCGTTAAAATCACTTTCAATAGCAATTAAACCACGTTGATAACTTGGTCAATCTTGGTTCTAATGGAATATTCGCTTCTTATTACTAAATATTAGATTTAATCAAATATAGTCGTTATTTTATAAAGGTTACATGGTTTCATTCTAATAATTGTGTCAAATATATTTCTACTCATACCCACGAACTTACACTGGAAAATCTATGATTAAGTAGTCTTAATCTAAATCTTGCTTCGTAGTGTGCGTTCGTTATTAAGAGTCAAATTTATTGCTTCCGTTTGTAAGGACAATAACAGTAAGGAATGCAGTCCTCCAACCAGAGGTATTTCTATGTGGATCTTTATCAGTTAACAGCATTATAGTAGTGGTGGCTGATATACTGGGGAATAAATTATCTCAGTAGAGGACATCTACGAAAAAGGGAAAGGGGTAGTTCATTAGAGTGGAGTAGTGATTTTTAGTGATGAATTCACAGTAGTGGTGATTGCTACTGACTAACTGTTTAAAGAGTGATTAACAGTGCACACGAGTACAATATTGTCAATAAGTGATTAGTATTTCGTGCTAAAAAGTTACAATTAAATAATAAAAATTGCATTCTCTGAAAAAACAGTAATCAGATGTTGAACAATATAGCTATATAATTGCCAATATTTATAGTATAATTTCATTTTCATTATTTATTGGTTTTATTGCGGGTTTCCTATTTTAATTGTAAATACATTTTTTTTTTTTTTTGGAGATTAGCAAGAGTTTGAGATTACCTCTAAATGTTTTGTCTAGTGGGGTACAAATGGCACTTTGCACTTTGTACTTTGTACTTTGTACAAATTACAAATGGCAATATGTTTTTGTATCATTGACTTTATATCTAAGAAATGACATAACAAACGATAATGTGAGACTTGATATCTGGTTTAACATTTGTAGTTTAGTGGGTTCATATTCAGAATGAATCGAGCATGAAATACGGTATGTTGTACTTGAATTGACCAGAAATGGGCTGTTAGAATGTAGCACTACAGCGTCTTCTTTGTAAGCTTCAACTCATACAATCTATTTAGAATGTAAATCAATGATTTCATCTAGATTTTAAAAAGTTCATCCAGCTCCTTTTCCTACTTCACATTTTCTCTGTTTACTAGTATATTCAAATACAATAAATCTACAATAAATACAAATAGGCTTAACATGGTATAAAAAAATATAACTGCTGAAGTCAGTGGAGAGAATTCAATAAGGATCACAATATTCACGATTTTGTTAAAGGAAAAATAAATACTAATTACAGCACAAAAATCACTGCTAGATAAGTGTTACCTTTCTTAACGAAAATGACAAAAATCATGTCTCAGCTCACGTGCAGCGATCAAATCACAGATAACTGTTTATCACCATTTTGCTAATTGTCATTTTAAAATACATTGGATAATCAAAGATTAGTGAATCGCCGATAATAACACTGCGAAACTCGATAGAGAGAATTCAAAGAGAATCACAATACTCAAGATACTATATTGTCAAAGAAAAACAAAAAACAAACACTAATCGAAACAACAAAATCACTGCTAGAGAAGTGTTTCTTGCGAAAATGACCAGAATCATGTCTCAGCTTAAGAGCAGCGTTGAAATCACTGATAACTGTTTAACTGATTAACCGTTTCACGGCCACGAAACATGTCAGTTGGGTAATAATCAATAGGAGAGCAAAAGTAGCGCATGGTTGGCAATTCGACCAGCTCCCTGTACGAGGCTAATCCCCGTGCAAGGCTACCGACGTCTTGCAATGCTAATAAAGTTGAGTAAATAAGTATTTTTATTATATTTACGTAGATTTTTATGAGTTAAACTATAGTTTTTTGTTTTAATAATTTAAACATTTTCAGTCTAACTGATACCCCACCCCAACCTGCACGGTCCCTTTTGATTTCTTCAAGGTCAAACTGTCTACTGGCTTCTCTCTCTACGGACTTGACTCGTAGCTGCTTGTATAACATTTGATTGCTTGAATTACGAGTTCTGATACTGTCAGACGAGTTCTTATGTTACAAGTTTTAAGTTTTATTACAAACCTTATATTAATGTAGTCTTATTTATGGACAAGTGTACACTCTGTGGATTTTAATACGCGTAAGATGTAGGCTATTTGAAAGAAAAACTGTAGTCTTGAGTAAAATGCATTAATAATTAATAATTAATTAAATAATATATATAAATAAAATTGAATTAAGGAAATAAAAATGTTCAACGAAACTGAATGAACTAAATGATTATTTGAACAGTTGTTCAATTGCAGTTCTTCTATTTACATCTAACTGAACTTAGAATTGCTATTACACTACTCATTAATGACTAACTATTACATAAACAATATTAAATGACGCAAACATTCATGGCTTGTTTGCCAAAAGAATCAATATTGACTACCGATGAGATCGTCACTCTGTATTGTATTAAGAGTTGAGCCGAGGACGGAAAACTACATCATCAATAGCGTATGTATTAGTTACTCTACAATCAATCGTTACGCGAGCAACGCGTTTCTATGTCCTACTCGACAAGACGAGGCGTTTCAATTAAACAATTGCATTGATAGTTTGTAAGTTTTGTGTTGTTTCTCACTTGATACTTACAGAAATGTATATCATTAGCTTTAAGAAAATAAATAGTTTAAATTTTTAACTAGAGGATGTTCTTCATATTCTACATGAAAGAATCGCCAGTAGGTGCGACTTAAATTCGATTTATAGTGAGAGGTTTTGTATTTACCCTGTTTAAATTAGAACAAACGTATGTGAATAACCAGTACAAATTTAGTAAACTATAACATCAGCTAATACATAATTCTTACACAAATTGAGTACAAAATTTTTTTAACATAATTTGAAAAATTTAAAAATTAGATTTAATCATAAATTGGATTTATAAAGACGAGAATATTGAAAATACCATAAAATCACTTTAGCTGTGTTTTAATCATCAACCAATATTTATGTAATAAAAGGAAAATTGGATTTTGGGACTCAAATTCAAAGATCCGTTTTGAGTGTGTACAACTCTGTAATATAAACTAGCAATACGGGGATTTCCCCTGTGCGGTTCACTTCTATTTAATACGAGCATAGAGGGACCCTAGTTGTTTATCTACGGTTGTTTTCTTGAAGCCTTGGGTTAGACTCTCTCTTTCATCTTTCCTATCAGGTCTCTCTTGACCAATTCTTTTTCTCTTCCGACTCGGGCGCTATTAAAACATTCGAGGAATAGGGCGTCTATATTTTCTGTTATTTTCTTCTTTTTAATAAAGCAATGGCTGACCGAGTTATTTTTCGCCGCCGAATAAGGAATTTACGGAGTCCTCAAGGTTCTGTATTGGGCCCAATATTATTTCTTGTATGTATTAATCTGTGTGAGGCAATATTATATAACAAATTAGCAGTTTTTTTTCAGATGATACTGTCCCAATGTATTCGAGCTTGAGTGTGTATGAAATTCATAATTTGATCTAACGAAATTTAATAATGGTTCTATAAAATTATTTAACGTTAAGTAAATTATAAAAATGTTACCATTTATATGAAGACTTGTTTAATCTAGGGTTAAATTTTATAAATTGTGGTTGTTTAACATTAAGCAAAATCGAAGGAATGAAATACATGAGTTTGTACTAAATTTACACTTGTATAAAATTTTTGAAGTAATTATGTATATATTACAAAACTTAAAGGAAAATATGTTTTACGTAATTTTTATATTTGTTTAATATTTGCCCACTATGAGTGTTGGTACCCACGTGTGGGATTTAATCTCGGTTCCATGTTCATTCACCTTCCAGAATGGAAAGTTCATAAGCATTGTAAATCAAATGGGAGTTTCAGGCTTACTAACTAACATCATGGGAATATCATCAGATTTTATTTCTCTGTTCTTCTGTATTAATCTTATATTTATCATTTTTATTGTGGTATTAGCCCTAACCGATTCCTCACATGTTGGACAAAGTAGACAGTGCTGTAAACATGACAAATTAAAATATTTAAAAAAAACTTACAATGATGTGTTTTTTTAAAGTGTATTTATGTGTTTTTGAATTGAGTTGAATGATGTTTGAAAAATGCTAATGCAATAAAAGTATTTGTTCTGATGATGCCCAATAGGCGAAACAGCTGTAAACAGAAAAGTTTGCAATCCAGATTTCACAGGCAAGTAAACGTTATAAATGCTTATGTTTACTTCAAATAACCAGAAGAATATTTTAATTATTTATCACAAGAATTAATATTAATTCATCCTTTTTAAATTTTTGCACAAGCCAAAGCTAAACTTATATTTTCCAACTTAATGTAGATTACTTTTTTAATAATTTAACCCCAGATGTTTCAAACATACAGCTATTAGATTTGATTTATACATTTCATTTTTTCAGTACTATTTAGTGGAGATTATTTTTTGCACATGGCTTTAAATTTAGGGTGTTCGGTGTCGTACCGTACAAATAAAAAAAAACTTCTGGTCATCCAACTCTGTGAGCGGATTAGTTCAACAATTGTCTGAAACAAAAATTCTAAATTTTGTTTCAAAATTTTAAATCCCTATAAAGCGGTAAAATAAGTTACCTCAAAATTGAAGATTACTGATGTAATTAACATTCGTTATATTACAATATAAATTCAAAAATAACAATCGATTATTTACATTTCCATCCAGTTTATAGTCATTAGCGGCAAAAATCGTAGAACATTTGATAAGAAATGGTTCTCCCACAGCACGCTTTAAACATAATCTAACCTGTTATGTTAATGAACAACTGATTTACGATTTTGTCTTTGGATCTATCCACCGGGTGCGTGTTTTTCTATCTTCAACATTTGATTTAATGTTGGTACTAGTTGTCTTACAAGTACAAAGTATTTCAATAAGTACAAAGCTTTCTACACAGTACAGAATTTATTGTAATACAAAAATTATGATAGTACATAATTGAAAAACAAATTAATGTTTTTTAAATGTGTGCGTGGGGAAAATTGAGTTTTTAATTTGTAATCTAATCTCACTTGAACTGTAGCACTCTCACTTGGTGTGTAATAGCTTCCGCGTTCAATTGCTGTTGAATTCAAAAACATACGGTGTTGGTTCAATATCGGGAGGTCAAGTTGAGAGTTGCATTTGATAGGTTGCGAAGGTTTTATTTACGGGGACAGGAACTCTTGACTGATCTCGCATTATCACAGTCACTCTTCATTAATGAAATTACATTTATTCAATACATTCAATACTGAAACTGTACAATAAATAGTGATTACAAATAGACATAAAATAAAATAATACAGTAACATAATATATTTAAAATAATAACTAAATTTACCAAAATAATCATAAATTCAATTAAAATATCCTCTAAAACTAGACTCCACTGAACGATTGAAGGATTTATGAATGACATAAATGACTACATTCACTCACTGAGTAGAGGACTCTGACAATAAAATTTGTCTTAGCCTGTTTTTTTAATTTTTTTAAATTGTCTTCGAGGACTGTGGCACCACAGAATTATTCAATTAGTAACACATATTTTCATAGCGTCAACGTCATAACACATACAACAGAAAACGTCATAACAACGAAAACTTGAATTCAGCGCTTGTCATGGTCTCTTAGATTTCCATGAGCATAAATTCTTCGCTTTTGATCTTTCTAAAAACAAGTGTGAGAATAGTCAAACATCTGTTACCATTAATATGTAGCATGAAGTATTAATGTTGTTTACACTACTCAATTGCTTTCGTAGTCAAGCTATCCATTTTTATATAAAAATATAATGGGGCGAAAGAAAACTAAGAAAAGTTTTTTTTTAAACACATTCTTATCACAGACCGTAGAAACGATTTTCATGCAATTTTCCATATCCTCTTCTTTAGATAATCTAGCTGCGATTGTGGTTATATTATAATATTACATATAACAATTTTTTTAACTAAATAAAATAAATCAATAAACAAATTTTTTTTAAATTTTACTATCTAAAAATCAAAATGGGTACTGTAAGTTAAAAATTTCATTATTTACCCATTTCGATTAACTCATTTCTTTGGAAAATTGAACTTGAATTTGAAATATTTGTTTATCTTAAACCAACTTAAAAATTTTCAATTAGTAATGGTTAAAGTTTTTTTTATACAGGATATTTTAAAAATATAATGCACAAATTTGGGGAAATGGTAATAAATACCAAAACAAAACAAACCAATTCTGGTGAACTTGTATCACAGAAGATTTTATGTTTTCTATTACATTAAAATTTTGCCGTTAATATGAAATTAAAGTTGTTCCTCACAATTGAGGTATAAAGCCTTTTCAAAATAATGGTATAAAAATAAAGCGCTTTATGTTTTCAACCAGGTACAATATATCTTTTATGAACTGTTATGGCATTTTCTTTTTTTAAAGTATCAAGTAGGTCTCAATGGTTGTTTGACTAGGGACAAGGTTTTCATTCATATCAATTGCTATCCAGGATTTTGAATGAGCACACAGTCAAATCGATTTACAACATATCATCCAGTATATTTATAAATTTGTTAACTCAATTTTATATTTTAGTGTCATATTGGAGATTTCATCAATTCCAGTCCGTTTAGATGTGCTCAACTCTACGATACTTTGGCGTACACATAAAAAATGTTTTTTAAATATATTTGTAATCCCAGTTAATGAACTTATTAGTTTGTATTTTTTGTAACGAAACAATCGAGTTTTAATATCACAGCTACCAAGACCATAGGCCGAGATCAGGAAAATAACAAATCATGGTATAATTTGAGAGTCAATATAAACTGATACTATGAATTTAAAATCAATTCAATTCACACTAATCCTTTATGTTAGGCATGAAATTTAAATAACTGAAATAATTAAACTATTTAAAAAGTTGTATTTTATTCACTTACATTTCAATATCACAATTCAGTTTTAAGCATCCTAAATACCAGAAAGAAACTTATCTAAGCAGCGGTTTGCAAACTTACCATTTTCCTATTTAAAGGGTAAACTGATGTAATAGACAAAAATGTATCATTAACTATATTTAGTACCAAACTCAAAGTTTAAGTTTGTAATATTACCTATTGACCTTTTTTTTAAATTCCATTGTGGTACCTCACGGATAAGTAAAAATTGTATGTACACCAACTTATTATTTTTATTCAGTAATCTCTTACCTTATATCTACTGCAGTGTCGTCCATCATCAGGACAATAGAAGCAATTAACAAATCATTGAAAACACATTCCCTCTGTGCAGAGATCGTAAGTAGTTCGCAAATAAAACGAATTTACATACAAGATATGTTTTTTAACGACGTACATGTTGTCTGCCCAACGAGTCGACACTGGGATTGGTTCTGTCGTTACTATCGAAGAGTATGCAATTTATAGACCAACCCAGTGCGATTCCACTTATTTATTGAACAACCAGCTCTCCTAGTCAAATATGATGTACGACACCAGCCACTCGCATTTGTGTACGTTATTTATATTTATACAGTGTTGGAAAAGTATGGGAACGCTCTCATTACTTTTGATCGAATAACAGCAGAAAAAGAAAAATTGGGTTCGACTTGTAAGCCAAATTAAATTAGTTTTTTTATACAAAGTTTAATTTTACAAAACCATTAAAAATCTTAAAGCATGCCAATTTATACTTTTATATGAAAAAGCTATAACATCTGCAAATACAGTTAAAGTTCCATTAGAGTGGATGTAGGTCAATATAAAAAATGCAAACCTATATGTTTGTAGTAGAGAACTTCATATAAAATCACATTTACTTTTTATCCTTAGTACTATGATTTTAGTTTTACTTATCTTTTTATTTTATTTTTAGGCTATACAGGCTTTTGTTGTCTTCTTGCGACTGCTGTTTCGCCACTCACCTGTGCCTTGATTCCATGTTACATTTAGTCTTTACACTCACATTTCACTGTTATAACACGTAGTATGTACAACAATGTACATGTGAAAAGTTAAAACTATAACTAAAATGACTAAATAAATTATGACTAAATGTAATATGGAATCAAGCCACAGGTGAGAGGATAACAAAGGCCTGCTATAGCGTAAAAAATAAAATAAAAAGATAGACTGATAAAGAAGATAAGTAATACTAAATACGAGCAGACCATTACGACAAAAATTGAATCTTAGTACTTTGTTAAAAAATAAATACGCAACCGTTTAGGTGATAGTGTTTTTCAAAAGTTAATGGAATTATACAATTATCAGCACTAGAACCAAAACTAAGAATCTAATCAAGAATTTGAACTAATAAAATCGCCCTATAAACATTTGTTTTAGATAAATATAGTACATCTGCATTTTTTGTGTCTTCGATTTTACAACGAAACTTATTATTTAAAAAAAATTCTAACTGGATTGTAATTGAATTTTAATTTGAAAATTTTCTAATTGAAATGTAACTGGATTCAGTTTGTTCTTCTTTCAAACTTTTCGATTAGAAGATTAGTTTTGTGTTTAGAGTAGAAAATTCTAAAATTTCAACAAATTTAAGCTCTATTACCTCCTAAATAGTTAAATATACTAAAATATTACTCAGAGGTCATATAAAACAACTCATTTTCGTAAAGATTTTCGAATATTTTTTTTAATATATTCATTTCACAAAACTACATACGCTAAGTCAGTATAATTTAATACAAAGGAATATACAAATTCAATAATAATTATCCCTTATAATACTAATAGATTAACAGATGAATCAACAAAACCAAAATAAAATACTTAAAATATTTTTTTTTTAAATAATAAATAACTTTAACATTCTTCCCTCAAACGTATAAGTAAGTCATGTGACATTATGCACTTCAGAGGTAAAAATTACCAGTTATAATTAAAATTAAACGAAATTGATATCTACTAACTATACAATGGAGTGTAACATCATTTTTCCGTATTAATACTGTTGTAAAGTTTTAAACATAGCAATGTGAATAAAATGCATAAATGGAAAGGCGGAGGAAAATGTAGTTTTATAGAACTCATATCAACAAGAACTTTTTTTTTGAGACTTATAATAAGTTTGTGACGTTTATTAGCATATTTTTGTAACTATAAGGTATACGTCTAATATGCAAATTAGTTAGCTAATGAGTAAAAAAATATCTCTCTAGTAGGAATCGTTCATTATGTACATGTATTAAAATAATTAAATTTTATTGACCCCTTAACTTTAATATTTATTGCGCTCTTTAATCCTTTAGACATTATAAAAGTCCCATGTATTTACTAAAATGAAAGACCTGTTTGAGAGATTATCTCCTTTAACGAACAACCAATTTAGAAAAGAACATGGCATATGCGCACGCACTCTTGTGTTCAGGCTTGTAAACTTCAATGTAATATATTATTAACTTAACAGAAACACGAAAGCACTCCTGAAGGACCAATAACCACAACTAATTCTGTTCACACATACATGTGGCCTAAACAGTCAGCTTTTAGATTCCAGTTACTAAGAGCGATAAATAACGTTTTTATAAGAATTTTTAATACCAGAATAAACATATCTAAACTGACCTCGAGGAAATTATTTATTGTGTCCATATTATTTTTTTATGAGACACTCAGAATTATCGAAAAGGTGATGATAATCAATTATCCGCCAAGTTGGCTTCAAAACTAATAGTTTTTGTTTTCGAGAAACAAATTACTTTTCTACCTTACACTACTTACTCCATATTCTCTTAGTTTCACTATTACATACTTCCTACCTAGGCACTCAACTCATTTTCCCCTTAGGGAGATCCAGACTAACTATACCTAATAAGAGGGGGTTGGCGGCCCTCTTAGTCCCTAGTCAAACACTCACTTAACATTCACAACACATAACTGTCCCCCCCCACCCTATACTTTCATCTTCTCTTGGGGAACTTATTTGTGAAACAGAGTTTCCTCACTTGACTCTGCTATTATTTCCAGATGTTAAAACGATTTATGGGTATGGGAAAGGAAGAATGCCGTGATTGTATCTGTTACGTCTGGGAATGGTAATATACATTCTGATTGACGGAATAAAGTCTGTGGATCCTGATGTGTGCTTTTGACTACCGATGATATTAAGAGTTCAAGTTCGGGAACCGGCAACCTAGCTGTGTGGTCGGTTGGTCAATGGGGGTCGGAACCTATAACTGATGCGGTCGGATTGAGTTATGACTGAACTATTATCCATGAGTACATGTGTCAGTAGTAACTTGGGTGTGAGGAAACGTAGCGCTATAACGGAACTCATCTCTATGTTTGGGGGGGGGGCTTTGATGACATTTTATTTCGGTCCCCCTTAAATTTGGAATTGGCTTTAGTTCGAGTTAGCTGAACTACTTGGCTATGCTGGGTGGCCCGATTATTGACTGTGCGATTCTTCATTCACGAAGCGCTGGACAAAAATCAATGTGGAAACATTAACTTCAATCGCCAAACGGAATTTGAATATAACTGTGACGAGACCTCGATCATCTTCGTCTGACGAACCGCTAAACGGTTGTTAGGTATTAAGGACTAATGAGATACCAACTCCTAAAGTTTTAGTATTTAGCAATATGGAGGAAGGGTAAGACCTGACTCAGGTTACCAAACAAAGCTATTACTGACAGAGCAGGTCTTGTAGCAAAAGTTGCAGAATGGAATTCTTTTGACAGAGACAAGCAGCCACAAAGTAAGGTATTGGGGGAACCACATCGATCCTTGAACTGCTCCACGGATGTAGTTATTGGTAGGATTTCTCCACATTTCTCTAGATAAAAACTGAGTTAATAAAGCAATCTGTGATGAATGCTACCAGGATTATGCGAACGGAGAGTGGCAAGGAAGTGTCAACTGCTTCTAAAACGGACAACAACGTTCTATAAGGTCGTACATATCAGTTTCATAGTAGAACGATGATGTTGGATGCTCTTAGTTTACGCGGTAAAGCTTTAAGGAAGTTTAACCGACGGCCTACTTGTGAAAATTTCGAAAGTTACAAAATTTTGCGAGCCAAAGCACGTCGACTGTTTTTTACGAAGGAATTATGGGCCCAGTACATTGGCACAATACCAAGAACCACACCCACGTCAACGATGTGGAAAAAGTATGTTCTGTTTGTGGCCTTACTTCTTCTGCTCCCTTATTGGGACATAAACAGTGGAATTTACATGATATGTATTCTAAAAACCCCTTGATTGAGGATGTTCTGTGTTACATACACAAACTTCAGCTACGTTGGAGTATCATTCTACTGGGTCCCAACTGGGGGTTGCGGAATACATGGAAACACAAATGCAGATGAAGCAGCAAGTCACGCCGCGAGTTATAGTCTGACTTTTAGCGTTGGTTAAACATGTATTTTATGGTCAGAGGGAAGATGAATGCGTATCATTGTGACCAATAAACTAAAAGAAATCAAAGATAACGTCCGGTCGTGCCAGTCGTCGAGAGGAAGTGATGATTACCCGTTTTCGTAATGGTCATTCCATGATCACTCATGGATTTCTGATGGGATACTGGAATCCGCCGTAATGCCAATTTCGTCAGGGAATGTTGTATTCTTATTGATTTTGTTGTACTCTGGTCCTATCCAATTCCATTCAAGCGATGTTAGGATCCTTGATCGGCTATTGTCCTTTTCGCATCGCC
Source organism: Aphrophora alni (assembly GCA_963513935.1). Taxonomy (NCBI): domain Eukaryota; kingdom Metazoa; phylum Arthropoda; class Insecta; order Hemiptera; family Aphrophoridae; genus Aphrophora; species Aphrophora alni. The sequence goes on along the minus strand of OY740766.1, from coordinate 19,686,487 downwards.
TGAACATTTTTTTATAAAATGAAAATTTTTTGATTCAACTATTGCAGAGCTTCGTTACAATATATTATATAATATTACTTTTAGAAGTTTATTAGATTTTTTTATCATTGTTAACTTGTCGAAAGTTAACAAGGATAACTTGTTACAGTCCTTTAATATCTGTTTTTAATTGTTATTAATAGCATTATTATAATTTATCATTGTTAACTTGTTGCAGACCCTTTGTACAGCCGTGTAACATGTTATGTTGTACTTTATTAACAATTTTAACTAGTTTTAGTTTTGTTAATATAGTACAAGTTTTATGTTATTGAATTTATTTTTATTTGAAGATTTACAATCTGAAGTATCATGTGCTCAATTTTGTGAAAGCGGTGATAACTGGAATGTTTTTTTGGCCTTAAAACCACGATAAAATTTGACGTGCAACAAGCGGTCCTAACAGTCATTTGTTATGTTCTAATTTAAATCCTTTGTCAATGTGATTTAAGAAAGTTAAAAATTAAAACTATCCTGTTCTATATCCCAATTATATTGTCAATATTTTCCATGTTATATATAATTTTTATTAATAAAGTAGTATAAATATAGTCTTTCGAAGTATCCGAAAAGCTAGGAATGAAACCTCTGCTTCACGAATGTTAGTTCGTTTTATCTTAGAGAGACGAATTATGTGTCTCTTTACACTGCTTCATATTATCTTTCTAGATTATACTACTAGATACAACCTATCTAGGCCCGTAACTCTTCTTGGTGCGTAACAAATGGTCTTGACATTCAGTATTTTATCGGAATTCAAATAATAATATTTTTAATATGAATTGTTTCAACTAAAAGTACCAATCTAACTTGTCCTAGCCACCAAGTTATGGTGTTCACATTACGTATTATCTATAACAGTATTATAAAGGTCTGTAGTAATTCCGGAAGTATCCGAAAATTTACGAAAATTAAACCTCCGTCAAGACAACGCCGAGAGTGTTTAGTCGCTTTTGTCTTAACGAATTAATTGTATACGTTTAAATTACTGTTCCCAATACCTTTCCTCGTTTTACAACTCTATGTTACAACCCTGATATAAAAAGTGTTTGATTGTAAGACACCAATGTTTTATATAATTCATGTTTTATACAATTCCACGTGTTTATTGATTTTATAACATTACAACCCCAAAACTTACCTCTTCGCGATGTTATTCCAATAAATAATCTAACATAGTTATTAGTGTGTTAGAAACAGTATAATACAGATTAGTTAGAAGTTCCGTAGAGTCGATATATTATATTTTTTTTTATCATTTTAAAACCAGAAAAAAATATATACCCGTAAAAGATAAATCATGAACCGCTGTTACTTTAAACCGGACATACCACCTCGCTCGTGCGCACTCTGGTTGATTAACTGCACCGTAGAAGGCTGCCCGTCGAGTCTGGCTAGAGATATTCTGAACCTGTTTATAGGAAGACACCGTTCCAGATATTCCAATTAATTGTTAAAAGGATTAAAAGGAGGATTCATTGGAGATCCTCCTCAACTAGTCCATTAGAAGGTGATTAAAAGATACGGTTTAAAAAAAAATTAATATTGAGGATATGTGAGCTTAATACGGCGTACGGTATTATTACATGGGGAAAACAATTAAATAATAATTTACTCAGAAATAAATCCTCTACAAGTTTTATTTATAATTATGATGAATATTATTATCTTTTTAACAATGTTATTCTACGTAACATGTCAAAATAGGAACTTTTTTCAATTATTTGATTCAAAGACATAAAACTAACAGAATTGAAGATTAAAATTATCAAAATTCAAAAAATGTTTTTATCAGTTTGATGACAAAAATTTAGTAATCAGTAATATTTAAGTATATTATTGAAATGAAATCTTCCTTTGACGCTTTTTTGCTGAGGAGTGAATGTAAATGAACAGTCACGCTCGGGTCGGTTACGCTGAATCGGGTTTACTTGTCCCCACTCGACATCAAGCGCACTCGTGTCGGTGACGCACTGAATCGTCTATACTCGGCTCCGGTCGTCATTAGCCACGTTTACTGTCCGACAAGAAGTGCATCTTTTCAATGTTATTGTATATGATCAGTGTAATATTTAAAGTACTTACAATTTGTGCTACATTTTACGAATAGTGATAAATTTATTTCGCATCAAGGTAACTTCTCGCATTTCTCCAATAATATGAAGGGCTATGGCATCAATTAGTATAAGTTAATAATGATATTAATAAATTTCTTAAAACCAAATTTTTTTTTTATGTATTGTTCATTATTTATATATTTTAGTCGTCCCCGTATTTTTTTTTTCGACAAGAACTACATCCTGCTTGTTTTAAAATCCACGAGTGAAAAAATTTGGAACGAAAAGGAAAAAGAAACTTCTGAAAAAAGAAAATTACTATCATCGCTGTAGACAAAACTAAAATTTTCTTCCCACAGCTTTTTTTTTTTCAATTTGTTTCGTAAGAAGTGAAACCGATATTAAACAGTTGAAGTTTTTCATCTTGACAATAACTTCTACCGGTGGTCTGGAGGTTAGTAGCACCTCCCTTATGTTGTAGCATTCATTTGTTACGAATACGCTATGGTTTTGGCTTTAAAATGTCAACAAAAACTGATACATACATATCACACAGTTAATGTTTTCCTTTCTCGCAAATTCGTAACTTAGAAACAGCTGATGGGCCAAAAAATCTGTCTTTTTTTTACAGCTATTCGGTTTTGAGTTCAAAAATGTGATTTTTTTAGTTTATATCTGTTTGTCGGCGGTTTGTAATCTGACATCTGTCGTTTTGGCAGTAAGCTACAAACCAAACGCTTGAAACCATTTTAATAAAATTTGGTATTGTGTCCATATCTTAGGAATTTATTTTCATTTTTACGTTAACTTAAAATTTGGAGTAACTCCCTATACGAAAAAACACAACATTACCATTTTTTATTCAGCCCTAACGTTTTGGATCAAAATTTGCTCAACTGTATCCTGTAAGCACTCAAATAAAATTTTGGTTGCCATCTCTTTAATATTTAAAAATCTATCATGGAGATTTTAAAAAATACGTAATTTCTCAAAATTGATTCTCCCAATTTTGTTTAAATTTGAGTGACATGTGAAGATTAATTATCTAAACTCGTATAAAAATTTACGGGTTCAAAAATAATTAGCAAAACAAAAAACAAACTTAACCACCAGTTCTATTTAAGCTTAGGGTGCGTTTACGGCACAAGCGAACCATGTTGAAACTCCTAAAATATAAATATAAATTTAAAGACCCCGTTCATGATATTCATTTTCACTTTTTCACTGATCACTATATATGTAAAAATATAAATTCCCAATTTCATTTAAACAAGTATAATTGCATATTGAAAGTCCATATTATCTTTTATAATTTAAAACTGCGTTGTAAATCGACTTATACAATCGATGAGATTTAAATATCCGATAAGTTTCCAAAGTCCAATCCTTGAAATTCCAATTAAGGAGATGTTATCACTAAATAAACAATCAACAACTAGTATGCCCGAAATTAAACTCATTTTTACTGCTTTTACATAACTAAATATAGCAAAAAATTATTAAACTATCATATAATTTATGAAATATATAATTTCAATTCAAAAAATACACTTTTTAAATCAAATCCAGAAAAACTAATTATTGATATGAATTACTTATTAGCATAAATGAAACACAACTACACTCCCAAATCCGCAAGGAATGTAATTAACTTCAAAAAAACCATTAATATAATTCAAAACCACTATACCGCCCAATAAATATCGGGAACACCAATTATATGTGAATGCGATTACAAATAAATTAGGTTATTCAACTTAGTACCTGTTACAAGTGGAAGACAACTTTCGCCACGATCCAACCTCACTTTTTATAAAAACCTTGTACAGCGGCGAGTGACAAGATCAGTCACAGATACATTGAAAAAATGATTAATGGACGTCACAGATTAATTAATTTCTTATTTTTGTTTGCTAATTAATTGTATTTCCTAATTTTTTTTATTTTTTATATGCGATAAATCAATTTTAAACGATAATTCATTTCTTCTCATATAAATCAATTTGTGCAAATATTCAATCATTGACAAGTGAGAAGATGTTTAAACTGGCAATTTGTAATATAGGATGTTCCAAGTTTGGTTGTCAGTATTTATTCAATGTCAGGCTGCGCAATTAAACATTCAAAAAACATCGCGGTAAATATAAGAAAAACAATTCACAGGTGAAAAAAATGTCATAAACAGGTGGGTTCAAGGCATAAATAAATTTATATTTTACTACATTGTTTTCAAATTTTGTAATACTAAATCAAGATCATCAAGAAAGAATAATAATAGATAACACTGAAATAACTAAATTCTCTGTTTTACTGTCCTCACAAGGGTTGTTTTACTGCCACTCACAAGGGTTGTTTTACTGCCCCTCACAAAGGTTGTTTTACTGTCCCTCACTAAGGTTGTTTTACTGCCGCTTACAAGGGTTGTTTTACTGCCCCTCACTAAGGTTGTTTTACTGCCGCTTACAAGGGTTGTTTTACTGCCCCTCACTAAGGTTGTTTTACTGCCGCTTACAAGGGTTGTTTTACTTCTCTCATAAGTTTTGTTTTTAAAACTTTAACGATGCGGTTAATGCCATAAATGATTTTTCAAAGTCAAAAGCGCTTTCTCGCAAAATGTAGATTCATCCATTTCAACAAAATCCTTCAACTCATTTTCAAGATGAAACTTAACATAGATGTAAGAATAAATGGTCGTTTAGAATTTCGTATTAGATAGAAATTCGTAGAAAACTTTAAAATCAAAATATAACTCTTTAAATCTTTATAATGACGATTTTTCTGACCGAAATAACATGTAGTAATTGCTCACTTTAATTCTATTATCTTTTGTATGGAATAACAACTGTACGAATTTGTTTTTTTGTCTAATGATCACGACAGGTAGTGCGTCAAATTAGTCGTGAGTTTGGTATATCCTTTAAATATATCCGATATAAATAAATGTTGACCGTCCTGCATTATTTAAAAGAAAAGAAAAATACATGTTTTTAAAATGTGTTTTAGGTTAGGTTAAAATATATTTATATCATTCTAGAAGTGGGTTATATTACGAGTTTCCTGACAGTACCCTATTTTCTGGAACATTTACATAAATTGAATATATTTTTTCCATTTACATATTTTATTTTTCATGATACAACTTTTTTTAAAGTTACTTTATGTACGAATCGGAATTTTGGTGAGATAGTGACAAATGCGTGTTTTTTAATCTATAGACGCTATATTTGATCAAAATTTTTTTAATCGTTAAAATCAGTTTTGAAATGAAAATTTTGTACTTTTCTCTTCGGCTACGTAAACAATTTTATTTATCAACATAAATTCCTTACGATATTGCTAACATATTTACAGAAGAAATTTGATTAAAATTGGTTCACTGGTTTAGACTTTAGTGCTTCACAGACGACAGGCAGTCATCGTTTCAAAAAAAAACCTCTTTTAAATTTTCGCATAATAACTCAATGTCGATATTTTTAAATTAATCACATTCTACGTATTGTATTTACTTGAAAGTTTTTTAATAAATTACAATAAAAGACAATTTATTATAAAAGTACTATTTTCCGTAAAAATATATCATCTGAAAAAATTATACACAGAACAATTTTAAATGTTTTTTTACTTCTCAATTGTTATTAATAAAACTAAGCTTCACCACATTTCAAAGTATACATTGATTGATTATGTTTGGAGTGTAAGGGGTCGTTTAGAGACCAGCCCTAGCACCGCGACCTATGACATATTGTGCAACTAAAGTCTCCTCATTCTAGCTTAGCAGATTTGATCCCCTTACAAATTTAAGTAATCCACTAACTAGCTCTACCAACGTTAGTCTCCCAGGAACTTGTAATCCAAAAACCTTTCACCTCTTATTGATCAGGGCCTCACAATTGTAAATTATGTGGTCTGGGGTCCCTTACCTTTACTGCACAGTCTAAACACAGTGTCTACTTTGTGCAAGTGCACTCTCAGACCACGGTGTCCAATAATCAGTCTGAGTTGTCCCCTACTTTGGGTCATTATTGTCTTCTCAGGATTACCTGTGGGGATGTACTTAAGTAATCATTAACTATGGTTGTGCCCCTTAAGGCTTCCCCATCTTTGCTGATGTTGTGCATGAACACACCTATTTATGGCCATCTTGGCCAAACACTGATAATGATAAAGTATGCCGAGTATTCCTGGATGAAGAAAGATGTAGATAGGAAAAGGATAATTGTCCATTTATACCGATGGGCGTCAGTACCTGGTCAGCATTCACAGGATGCACTTTTTTTTGTGAATGTGAGGTTAACACTTGTATGGAATAGGCTATATTTTGCGCAAGCACATACCTTACACCCCTTCAAAGTACAACGTTGAATTAATTTTTTTTTAACATTTCTGGATAAGTAAAGAAAACAGCGTTAAAACTCTTAATAGACAGCAGGAGACATGTATGTTTGATTAAAAAACACAGTATGTCCATTTTTGTTAGCAGCTGTGTTTTTTTTATAATCTAGGAATTATGTTGCTGCATTACACTCCTGTATTTTCTGTAATTGTATAAATTAACATTATACCAGCAATCTCAATCTCTTTCCGTCATTATTTCTTTTCCAAGGACTAATTTTTTCCTACATTTTTTTCTTACACAACCTATCGTAACAACTTCTTATTTGTTACTGTCATTGCAATTTAAATTTACGTTATCTCTTCGACCAATAACAATTTGATTTTGAGATATATCACTTTGTTATTTATAATAGTAGGCGTGGACTTTTAAGAAGTTCATTCCGGCCTTCCGGGCTCTAGTAGGAGGCGGTAAATAATTGCTGTAGTTAGCGATACGATCAAGGTTCTACAAGTTTATTGATGACTTTATCTGCATTATATAATATGAATAATGTTAATGAGGTTTGTATTGAGGTTATTCATCGTCAATTTAATTGTTATATATTTCACAACGTTCTTAAATAAATGGTTTGTGGACTTTCTTATGTATATACAGAAAGACAATGCGTTGTGAAGCGGTATAACCACCTTCTACAACAACTGAATTTTTAACGAACTGGATTAGTGGTTCTCAAATTATGGTAGAATATTTCACCCTGTAACTATTGCTCGTTTCTATGGTCTTATTTTGAAAATACACGGAAAGTATTGAAAACGTAACTTGTGAAGTTATTTAAAATGTAATTGACTTTATGAAAAGAGAAAACTTGTAGAATGTGTTGAAAGGGATATTGGGTGTAGTGAGCGTTCATCAGAATACTTTGTATTAAAGTTAAATCGCGATGCAAGAGAAAAATAGGGAAGATGAATCACTTTTTGAAATTTCTGCGATGGGACTGGTAGGTTTTGATAATCAGCCGCCATTTTAAACCTGACCAGTTTTTTTTGTTAACAAATGTGTCCATTGTATGAAAAACCAAACATACATATATAAAAAAACAAACTACAATAATTATAACCTCTAAATCTTTTTCTAATAAACGTATGTGATATGTGTGTATCCATATGTAGAAACATAGGGAGCACATAGGGACTGAATAGAAAAATCTCCGCTACAGAACAAAAATGATAGTCGTAAATTCGTAAAATATATTCGTTGGTGTCTCACACTGCGGGTAGTTTATTTAATTTTAAAATATAGCTCCATTGGCGCAATCATAAACAACTTTACAGTTTTACAACGATTCAAAGAGTCAACCTCCCCCCCATTTCACGATTAAGACAATTCTAACAGATGTTTTAGCTATCAGCTGTAAAAAATATTAAAGGTTATTTTGTGGTTTCCATAGCTAACAATAAATACCCAAAATGTCTGAAGCAATAGGACAAAGATTTAGTTACAGTTTTCCTTGTACCAAACTGATAATCTCTTTCCATGAATTTGTCGATAAAATAAATGTGAAATGAGCAGAACTTCATGTATACGCACGAAGAGCGAGGTTAAAGTCCTGGTTGGACAGATTCCAGTCAGGGATAAGCTTCGCCGCGGATCATACAGAAGCTCATATTTGTTAAATGTGAAGCTTAAGTTGAAGGATGGGAATTACTTTACAAACACCTTGTAAATGAATTTACTGTCGAGCGTTACATAATGTTTCTACTGCCTACTCGGTACAAACATAAGCTTGCAAAACAGATACTACACACAACTGCGTCCTTGGGGCGACAGCTTGACTCATGCCACTGCGGTGCGCCTGCTGATACGAAATATAGCTAATAAGCGAAATGTTTGAGAAATGTACAAAGCATTACCGGTCTAAATGGGAGATCAACGTCGGTCATTTGTTAAGGCCGTCTTATATCAAGTGTTTTGTCTTATCTGCCTAGGGTTGATGAGGCGCGTGCGTGGGCGTATTGTTTGAATAGTACATTTAAGTCTTTATGTAAGGGTTTAACACTTACTTGATGCTTTAGTGACGTATTATCAAAACCTTGTTGTAGTGTACGTGAAAAGTAGAGATAAATAGATTGTAGTGACCTCTCTCAATGCAAGATAAATTATTGTCGTATCGTGCAATGGATATAATTGTGACAGTGCCGTGTTTCCTCTTTGAAGAGTGAGGGTGGGGGTGCCAAGTTAATTATGAATATTGATTAGAAAACCAACACCAATACAAGACAGAGGTTCAGTTGGATATAATTGGTTCAATAAACTCTATAGATCAGAGGACATAGAAGTGATGTCGTAGGAGATATGTTACACGAAATGTCATATTCCACCAGAAGGGCTTCATCCTGGTGGAAGGAACATGAACCTCAGAGTGTGGTGATCGGTTGACAGGATACTTGTACAACTTCAATCTTTACGACAAAAATGTAACAAGAAGCCTACTGCTACATTCAAAACAATGTTGAAAGATAATGATTTCTCTTATGGTGGAAAGACATTTATCCCTAAAATTTAACTGTCATGAAACAGTTAGATCATCTCATGAAAGTTTAAAAATGTAGTAAGTGCAATCTATACAAGGATTCATTTGCTGTTTTTAAACGTGGGATTTTCTTCAGAGACAAGAAAATAAAATTTTAAAACTGGAAAAGTACAAAAAATGTAATACACTAATGGGAAAACCTATAAACTAACAAATAACAAAATAATTTTTTTTATATTATATAAAACTTACCAAATATAATACGAATTATAAATACGCGTAAATATATGAGAAATATGAAAACAGTAACCTTCGGATTAAAAAATAAACATAAAAAGTAGTACACATATAAAATAATTTAGTTCTTATTATTATTAGGACTGTATAATTATAATACAATGGTTACTATTATGTCGACATAATATTCATTTGAATAAAGAGAGTTTCCGAAAATTGTTGGACATACCATGAAGGCTGTCGGGGGATGGTGGAAGGTAGCGAAGTAAATAAATGCAAATATATGACAATATGAATAATTTCAGTCAGAGTAAAAATATTGCATATGATATACCCCGTTAAATATCAGCACATGAGCCAATTATCATACCAATTAAACTTATCCATATAAAAATACATAAATGTTATGAACTTCTTCTAAATAGAACTTCTACCGCTTGTTATGGTTGTTAAATGCTTGATTCTTGTGTGTATTTCTTCGTTTCTTTTTTAATATTATTTATTCACTACTTGTATATAAATTTTGCTTATTTGATGTACATAACTATTATTCAAGCACTGCTAAATTCTTATGTGAGAACTTTTCGAAAAATTGTTATTTTTGTTTCTTATGTTGTAATTGTTATTATGTTTTTCCTGTTTTTTTAAATAATACAAATTTACGCTATTGTCCATAACGATAAAATAAATATATTTCTAAGCATAATAAAGTAATTAATTTACTTTAAAACGAGTATATTTCATCTTCCCCAATAAAAAAAAGGGGGAAAAAAGAAAAAAAGAGTTGTTAACCTAAACAATTAAAATTGGTAATTGGTAATAGAATTGTTTAAATAACGTGTGAAAAATTTGGTAATTTTTTACGACCCTTATAATATTGATGGCCCCACAAATCTTATGATTTTAATTAATAGCTGTTTTTATAATTTTTGATGTTAACATACCGTTATTGTTATAATATTGCTCAAAATAATTGTGCAGAAATAATTAATTGTAAGCTAAATTTTGTGTGATTCCATATTTTACGATTGAGATTATTAAAATAAATTACAAAGTTCTACAAACGCTATTAAAATTCTATTTAGCTTATTAATTGTAATACACATTGTTTTGACAGTCCACAGTCAGTAGGGTTTGTGTACATGTAGCAGCTAAGGATGATGACTTAGTCATTGAAATGTCGTCTTATATTTGTGTTGCACAAATGGACTGTGTTCTGCATCACTAGACCAAGCGCCATTCCTTAAAAACTATTATAATGACGCATTCTGTTGGAGAATATCAACAACTACTTGGGAAAAAATCACTGTTGCTATACTAGTTATAGTTGCCTAGTAATATGAAAAAAGACCAAGTGCCAATTCACTAATCTCCGATTTTCTATTTTGCATCATAAACCTAAAAGACATCAACAGATATTTCATTTTGCATCAATAGACCAAGTAACTATTTGTGATCTTTGGTCTTGTGATGCAAAACTTAAAATGTGGCAGCACTGGTTAGCAGACCAGGCTATATCCAAGACAGCTATGTTTACTCTGTTGTTTTGCTACATTAGTAGTTTTGAGAGTCTGTTATTGTGAAGTGCTGTGAACGTTTTTCGTATGATGCGCAAAGAGCATTAATAGCTAATATGGTGAAAGAAGTAGAAATAAAAAGAAAGAGAGTGAAAAACTCTGAAAAACGGAATAAGAGCAGAATTTACCAAGTTTGTAGTGTAGTAGTTTGCAAGAATTTTTTCTTGCAATCTTTCAGAATTTCAAGTTGTAAAGTAAACGCTGCTTTAAAAGCAGTTAAACGACCTGAAGGAGTAAGAGATTTGAGAGGTATTGGAGGGGGACATAATAAACTTGATGAAAGTCATGTCAAGCAAGTAACTGAACACATAAAAAGTTCCCAAAGTATAAATCTCATTACTGTAGAAGTAATACAGAGCGTGAATTTCTAAATCCTGATACAACACTACCTAAAATGTATGGAATGTATAAATCAGAAGTAGTACAAGATCCTGTGTCATTCTCGTTTTACAAACACATTTTTTTGACAAAGTTTAATTTGCAACGTAAACAACTCAAAAAGGACACATGCAACACTTGTGATCGCTTGGAAGTACTGATAAAAGATTTTGTTGATGAAAATAAACTACAAAGTTTAAAAAAAGAAAAAGAGTCACATTTAGAACTAGCAGAAAATGTCCAAAGTGCCAAGAAGAAAGATATGGAAGCAGCAGCAAATAACCCAGAGCTTGAAACTTTATGTTTTGACTTGGAAAAAAACACTTCCATTACCACGGATACCCACCAACGTAGTGTACTATAAACGACAGCTTTGCATATATAACCAAGGTACGTAGTGGAAAACAAAAGAAAGGGCACTGTTATGTTTGGGTTGAAGGTGAAGCCGGTCGTGGAGCACAGGAGGTTGGAAGCTGCCTTCGAAAACACATTGTTGAAGAAATTATTGGTCCAGTGAAAGAATTAATACTTTGGTCTGATTCATGCGGCGGCCAAAACCGCAACATCAAAATAGTGTTGATGCTTAAAGCAATCATTGCAGATCACCCAACATTAGAAAAAATAACTTTAAAATATCTGCTTCCTGGTCACAGCTTCTTACCGAACGACAGTGACTTCGGGGATATAGAGTGTTCCCTTAAAAACCAACAAAGACTATATACACCCGAAGATTACACGGCAGTCATGAGAGCTTGTCGGAAGAAAAACCCATCGATTGTTCATCGGATGAACCGGTGTGACTTCATTGGAACTTCACAGATGGAGGCCAATGTAACTAACCGCAAACAGGATGTTAAGAGAACACCAGTGAACTGGCTCAAAACTCGAGCTATAGAAATAAATAAAACTAAACCTTACAGAATTTTTATGACATCATCACTTGAAGGACAGGCTGTAGAAATTGATATACAGAAAAAAACCAACGGCCTTCTTCTGATAAGAACTTTAAAGAACTCTGTGTACCGCTTTGGCCAAATGGAAAGCCAGTCTCTGTCCCAAAGCTTAACGATCTTAAGTCTTTGATGGATTTCATTCCTAATGATGCCAGGCCGTTATACCGAAGTCTTATTGCTAGCTCTGAAATCGAAGATGACATTGAAGGTTTTCATGGTGACTTAGATTTCGAGATGGAATATGAATAGTATGTAAATACAATAGGCTACTTTGTTTAATATTATCACTAGCAGTTCAACATTTTAAAACATAGTATCAAGTACCAAATTTTTAAGATTTACCAGTGGTGCAAGCCTACGTAATTATATTATACCATAAATAAATGATTAATGTAACCTATCCTGTTTCTATTTAAAATTTTGTTAAAAATACACATTTTAAGTTTAAAAAAATTGTTTTACTACTCCTTTACTCTAAAAAAAAGGCACTGGGTTTAGTAATGCATAACTAATTTGTGATAATAATCAATTAAGCAACACTAGACCAAGCGCCTTTTTTTATTTATTACTCAGTCAGTCTACAAATAAATAAAGTAAAAATCAGTCCAAATAGTAGCAAAGGGCTATACACATCTTTAAAAAAAACAGTAAGCATATAAGTGGTGACAGTGATTTATGATAACATGTTAAACTTTAACGTCATTTTCTGAAAAAGTGACATTTGGCACTTAGTCTAGTGATGCAGAACACAGTCCAAATATAAAGTGGATTTTTGTGGAAAATTAGGTTTTCGTTTATTGGTTTACATTGTTTTCTGTTTTATTTAAAATATTAAAAGTTATAATTACATAACCATATTATGTATAATAAATAGTAAAAACCTATATTTCATTAAAATATATTTTTTGTATACTGAACACAAATATTAATGTAAAGGAAAAATATAAAAGTTATATAATTTATTTTTATTCATTTAATTTCTTGTTGTAGATGTTTTTTTTCCATTAAATATTACAAAAAGCTAATATTTCAGGCGTCAATCATTAATATTTATTTCGTCGCTTAAAATCTACGTGTTTTAAATTTTACGATTCCAGTAGCTACAAAAAAACATTTCCATTAAATGGAATAGAAATTAGGGTCATATCAGCTTGTTGATTTACAATACAAAATCTGCATTATTTCACTTAGAGATTTCGTGAAATATCTATACCCTCCGGATTCTGGCAAGGTTAACAAGCTTCATTAGCATTCGGTCAACATCACCTTGAGAACTCCCAAATTATACCTTCTTTTAATCATTCTCTTTTGCTTATTGGAACCGTTTCTATAATCAATTTATAGCCCAGACTGTCAGTCAAAACTAAATAACATATGATTTAGAAAAATTGTTTATTAATACGCAACACTTTAAAATAAAATAATAATAATGTTTATTTATTTTTTGACAATATATACAGCCTAATTGATCCCTCTCCCTTTAGTATTGAAAACAAAATCTAAACTTTGTGAATCTTAGTTTGAGTATAGACTCTACTTACATACACGAGTGTTTCAAAAGTCATTTAGTATGCGGTTTTTTAATAATGATAAATATAAAAATTATTTTACGTTTTACCTGTACACCAAGAATCAAAACTTTATGTTATACAATTTCAAAATGTCGGTATTTAAAATTTTTAATGTTGAATATCTCTAAAACCATTAATTTGGCATAAACGACAAAGTATTTCAATGACAAATTGTTATTATTATTTTATTTTTTCTGTAGGTCAAAGAATAACCGAGGTATGAACAAAAAATTTAAACTTAAATTCTTAGTAATAGTCTACGACACCCTGGATTATAAAGTAACTGTTAATATTGTTCTTAATTTGCTGTTACTTAAACGTTCATTTCTGTTTAATTACTGTGAACTCCATTTAATCGTTTTAAAACAAAGCTTTATAATTTCTTTAGATATATGTATGATGTTACTCAATAAAACTAAAACAAGTATTAGAGATTTAACGATTTACTATCCGATCTGTATAAATTTGTGTGATTTTAATATATAACAATGCAATTTTAATTGTTAGCGTAATGTAAATTTTACAGCCGCGTTTTTGAAAATTTTAAGATAATGTTTTGATTGTTGGTATACTGATAAAACATAGAGTAAAAAATGTTTTCAACTCCAAATCTTAATAATTTTTAAAGTTATCATTGTATTTCGAATAAACTCAAAGTTGTCAGATAACGAAGCATTATCGCACGTAATTATTTTCTCTATTTCCATTGCCTAAATCAATTCCCAAAGTTAAGACACGTACTTTTGAAACATACTGTATATATATATATGTAAATAATAAATTAATACAGAGATTTGAATGCTTTGCTTCCTCTTGAATAGTTAAGTATGACGACTATAAAACATAAGTATGTATTCCAATCATACAAACGTATAAACATTTCACAATGGCATCTTCTATTTATGAACTTCCGAGCATATTAAATAGACGATTCAACGCTAAAATAAAAACATTCCCAAACAAAATCATATCAGTGGTCAGCAAATTTAAATCAACTTTGTTACCGACAAAACATAACATGTAGCTCGAGAATTACTGAGCTGATTCAGAAAAGTTTTCAGTTGCAATCAGCATTTAAATCAACTTTGTTACCGACAAAACATAACAGATCTAGAACTACTGAGCTGATTCAGAAAAGTTTTCAGTTACAATTAGCATTTAAATCAACTTTGTTACCGACAAAACATAACATGTAGCTCGAGAACTACTGAGCTGATTCAGAAATGTTTTCAGTTGCAATCAGCATTTAAATCAACTTTGTTACCGACAAAACATAACATGTAGCTCGTGAACTACTGAGCAGATTCAGAAAAGTTTTCAGTTACAATCAGCATTTAAATCAACTTTGTTACCGACAAAACATAACATGTAGCTCGAGAACTACTGAGCTGATTCAGAAATGTTTTCAGTTGCAATCAGCATTTAAATCAACTTTGTTACCGACAAAACATAACATGTAGCTCGTGAACTACTGAGCAGATTCAGAAAAGTTTTCAGTTACAATCAGCATTTAAATCAACTTTGTTACCGACAAAACATAACATGTAGCTCGAGAACTACTGAGCTGATTCAGAAAAGTTTTCAGTTACAATCATCATTTAAATCAACTCTGTTACCGACAAAACATATCATTAGCTTGAGAACTACTGAGCTGATTCAGAAAAGTTTTCAGTTACAATCAGCATTTAAATCAACTTTGTTACCGACAAAACATAACATTAGCTCGAGAACGACTGAGCTGATTCAGCAAAGTTTTCAGTTACAATCAGCATTTACATCAACTTTGTTACCGACAAAACATAACATGTAGCTCGAGAACTACTGAGCTGATTCAGAAAAGTTTTCAGTTACAATCAGCATTTAAATCAACTTTGTTACCGACAAAACATATCATTAGCTCGAGAACTACTGAGCTGATTCAGAAAAGTTTTCAGTTACAATCATCATTTAAACCAACTCTGTTACCGACAAAACATATCATTAGCTTGAGAACTACTGAGCTGATTCAGAAAAGTTTTCAGTTACAATTAGTATATCTTTGTCGCTGACTAAATATTAGTTACATTTGAAAATTTAAAAAATGTGGAAAATATAATAATATGGACAATCTGGATTTCTATTTTCAACAACAACAAAATGGTACCTCAGGAACTACTGTGCAGATTTCAAAAACCTTTTTGATTACAAATATTAGAGTTCAAATCATTTTGATAGTCTTCATCACTGACAAAATATATTTTGTCATTAAATTTTTTTAGAAATTTCACGTTTTATAAAATAGCTGTAATTATTCGGTAGTTTTCACAAGTACTGTAAAATTATTAGTTAATTTAATTTGTTTTTAACATTTCTACTTCATATACGTAAGACTAATAAAGAGAGTAACACACAAAAAGTAACACTACCAACAAAGCTTGAACCTGCTTAACTTTTAATAATTCATTAGTTCGTAGTAAGCGCGTGCTCTGTCGACTGAGCTACGGATCACACCAGTTTGTTATAACCAGTTCGCTAATCTGGTTTCAAACCATGATAGTTTTTGCTAAAAGGCAATTTTTAATCAATTAACCTCAAAAATATAAAACAAAATAAATAAACCTTTTTAGTTATTTGATTTACTTAGTTCGGAATTTTAGTCAAATTTGCAAAGCTCGATTTTACTGTTTGATAGACAAGTTTGGTATTAAACATACATTTAATGTTAATCAATTACAAATTTCCGAGTTTTAACTGTTTTTCGAAACTATCTTCTTAAAACCTCATACATCCCTATTAAAATTCATTGATGATACTTACATTTTAACGTGTTTAATAATCTCGATGGGTTGAAGACATCTGTCATTCTTGCATCATTACCGATGTACTTCAGGTAGTTTCTCGTGCCAAGTAAATGATCTTTTATGGCAAAGAAATGCTCTTAAATTATCTCCACGAGCCAGCCAATTAACTTGACGCTTCTTGATCGACATTTTTAGCCCGTTGATGGAGATGTCGTCCACATAAGGCTTTTTGCGTCCGTGCGTTGATCTGCAAGGTTTCATGTTCTGTTTTCGTAACGTTGTCCAGTACAGCAACTGTCCAGAGTTTTAACAGCTATAACTGTCTTGGGATAGAGAGATTCGACGACATCTCTTCATGTTTTACGAATTAGAAATAGTCAAAAATTAATCACTTTGAGGAATGTCGGTCTTTCGATGTCAGATCGGTTTCGAACTTGGCCAGTGCAGTTTGATCGAACGAAACGAGCTTCTGTTATACAGACCGTTTCACTGTTTATTTGTTACACAGTTACTGCAAAACGAGCGTTCCAATTTTTAAATTTAAGAATTAAGTTCTTTGTAACTATCTCAAAACAGCATGGCCTATGGTGCTCCAATTAGAATTTAATACAATGTTATAAAGAGTCTCAATAAGTAGCTGTAAAAAATTCAAATGAAAAATTAAATTAGAACTATGTTTTAACTTCTCTCCTGTAAGATTGTAACTTGTGATTAACTTGTAAATTTCCTCACGAACTTTTCTGTTATATAATTTAAAACTGTTTCGAGACTCATGTGGTTAAAGGAGGGAATTATTATTTACAGAACTGTTTCAATAATTTATTCCCTGAGAGTTTTATTAAATTAAAACTTGGTACAACTAACATGAAATTCGTATATGTATGTTTTCTTCTTGTTTAAAACAAGTGGACTATCATAGTCTTATATAAAAATAAGAAGGAATTAACATAAAATAAAGACTCCCTAGCTTTTGAATACTCTAATAGTGCCAGAGTAGAAAGAAAAAACCAGTTGGTCAAGAGATATGTGATGAAAAAAGGTCTCTAACTCATTGTAAAATAAAAGGTGTAAACTAAGGTCCTTCGGGGGTTATTGGTGTGCCCCTGAAGGTGAAACTCGCATAGGAGAATCACTGTGAAATAGACTAAAATATAAACGTTAGCCGATGAATTGAACCACCATCTACTGAGACCCATCAGTGGTGGGGGTGAAAGTTTATTTTAACGTTAAAGCCGTCAATATTACAGAGTTTATATTCATCAATCGTTACATAGTTTTTACTACATCTGTGATTATAATGAATGGTAAATCTCAATGCAAGGAGCAAGCCACTCATGAAGCATTTAGCTTGTATTATTTCTTCCAGTATTTTTTTCAAGTGTACAGTAACTATCGTATTATTTATTATTAATATTTGGTATATGCGCTAGAGAGTATCCACATTGTGATTACAAAGATGAATTATTTATCAGTAGCTAATATAATTAGTAATATTGTCCTTGGGTGCTTTTCTAGCAGTTACATAATTGCGTCTATAGACAATGTGAAGTTTGAAACGAAGACTTTATTCACTTGATATTCATGAAAAATATAAAATTAAAAAGAAATGTGGAAATTGTTATAAAACAAAGTATAAAGACTATGGTCGATGGACATTTCCTAGTCCCTGTCGTTTACGGACATCATGACGTCACGGCTTCAACAACTATGGTAATTTTCTAAATCGGTATCTAAATTCCCTGCTTAGATTTCATAATAAAACCAAGGCTGACATCTTATTTTATTTACATGGATGCAATTACCGATGACTCTATGATAAACGTATAAACTTATGATGTACAATTACTGTGGTAAATAGTGCCTGCTTGATTTATTTTTCCTCTTCCTTCGACTATATGAATTGAGTTTGAAAGAAGTAAAAGAAACCAAGAATTGCGTAAGAATAAGTTTTCGCGTCCTTATTCTTCTGGCCTTGAGACTTAGACACAGTAATTTGAGTGCATTAATCTTGCGGCAGGATGATAGACGCACGATCAAATAGTATTTTTTATTACCCGGTTTAATGAAGGATGCAGGTAATGTTTGTTGAAATATGAAGTCGCAAACCGCAGGATATGACTGAGGTAATTTATGACAAAAACATGTTTGGCTTGTCTCAGTGAAACAGTGATGCGAATATTTGCAACTTTTATCTTCATTAAAAGATTTCGTATGCATCAGGGAGTTTCAAAACATTATGACGTTTTGACAAGTTGGTTAAGAGGGACTACAGTGCGTTCATAAAGTCCGCCCACTCTTGAGGAATTTACGTTCTATTAAAATAATACCAATACATTTTTAAATAACAAGTACTTTTTCTCAACAATGGTAGGGTGCTGTATATTATTATGTTCTTGAACATAACGTGGGAGACGAAACAGTTGTCTGAAAATTGCAAAACCTCCGTCTTTGAAAACTGCTGAAGAAGTGTGATGTGACAAAATAAGAAAACTGGATAGCTTCAATTTAACTCAGCAAGTAAGATTGTAGGAAAAATTGCAGTCTAATTGAACGAAATGTGCATTGATAGAAACCTGCGATAATATCAAACTGGTTTCAAACAAAGAAGGAACTGTATAGACCATATAGCTTCTCTTATTTTAGGTATTAAATATAAGGATTAGGTTAGACTGGTTAGATAGTTAAGTTTCAAAACAACTACCAGAGAATAAACAATTGCAATAGTAGCAACAAGATGTAAAAAGTTATAAACCGCTGAGATTGCAACCCTCGAACGCGTTACACATAGTTGAAAGGTTGGTTACACATAAGCCAAGGTTGGTACAGGAAATCGAGGTCACACTCAGCAGAGGGTTATTGAGTCAGTTGTCAGCGGTCGGAGTTCTCGGAAGTCAGATTCAGCAAGGTGTTGTCACTGTCAGTTGTCAGCGGGTGGAGTTGCCACGGAGTTCCCGGAGGTAAGATTCAGCAAGGAGTTGCCACGGAGTTCCCGGAGGTCATTTCACCAGAGAGTTGTCTTCTGTCAGCTGCCGGCGGTCCGGAGAAGAATCAATCAGCATCGTCGGGTTCTGCAGGAGAACAAGGACTACGACGAATCACGGTTGAGTTCTAGCAACAGAGGTGAGCAAGCTTCGTGTGTATTTGTCTCTCATATTAACTTCATATAGATCAGTCTACATGAAGAGTGAGTGATAAATTTAATAACTTCTTGTTGAAACATTGTCGCTCTAAATTAAAAATAATAGTTATACCCTTGAAATTAAGTTAAGTGATCTAAAACTGTTATATTAATTAGCTTAAATAACCTCAGAATCAAAACAAATGTATTGAGTTGTTGTTGATAGAGATTTAGAGATTGATATTATTAAAGGTATAATTAACTAACCATTCGATTGTTATTGAACCCCGAAAGGCCTGTTTTAAAACAAATGGAACATCAGCCGTTACACAACAAATAACCTATTAATTTTATAACACTTAGAATAATCAACGAGTAAATGATAGAATGGAGATCAGGATAACATCTGCTATTTATACACTTTAAAAGTACTTTCGAGACCGTGAACAAAGATGTACTGTGGAAATTAATGAAGATATTTGGCTTCTCTGGTAGATAATAAATCTGATTAAAGTACTGTATGATGGATTTAAAATAAAAGTGATGCACGATGTTTTAAACCCATTTTGAACAACAATCAGGGGTGAACAGGATTTTGCTGTCATGAGATAATATGTTTGGTAGTTATGAAGTCGAGGCATGTATAACATTAAAATAAAACTTCAACACAATTTATCAAACGCGATTCAACTACAAAGTCTCTATCTTCAAATGATGACCAGAGTTTTTCTTCTAAGTGAACACTAGACTTTTATGCTTCTAGTACTGAGGTAATTTTCCGAAGCTACCATATTGATTCCTGCAAAGTTTAACTATGTTAAAATAAAGCTTCATACCTTTGTTTCTTACCTTATTTTAAAATAATAGTGACCTGGATACTGAAAATGAATTCGATATTTAACTATGTATTTGAAAATATTTCATTTAACCTTTGTTCACAGTATTTGTGTCTTTATCTCCATCTCGAAATAAAGTTCTCTACCAAAAACCTATGTTCTTCAATGGATTTTACTGCGGAGGAATTTTGGGATACGTGGTAGTAATTCACGTTCAATTTGCAATAATTACAAATCCTGCCAAAGAATAGAAATTCTTTACTGAATGTCGTAATAATTGTGCTTACACCTACAATTTTTTTCATTATTATTTTATATTTTATATTTTTATATTTTTCTTTTTAAGTTTCACAAATCTAATTTCAACAAATTAAAATCATCAATTTCAAATTAGACACAATCCTTGTTTTTTAAAAATTGATGTTTTATTTATGGGGGGAGGGTGATTTATCGTTCACAGCATCTCTCGCTCGTTAATGTTTTCCAAAGTTGCTTAAAGAAAGAAAGTACATAACGATAGAAGTTTTTTAAATTCATTATGTTTTCTAGAGTATACAGGGGCACCTAAAATTCAATGTCCAATTCAAACTCGCCACACAAACCACATAAATTTATAAATTTCAACGAAGTCGAGTAAGAAACGTTTTAAGTCATTTTATTAATAGTTGAAAAATATAAGTAAGGGTTATAACAGGCAATCTGCGTACACGAAGACTGTGATAAAAGTAACTGTTTACACTGTTCTTGTAACTCAGTGGTTAAGGCGTCGCTTTACTGGTGTTATGCGACACCTAAGGTAATGAGTTCGAATCAATTTAACCTACTTTGGCTTTTTTCTGTGTATTTTAGTGTCCAACCTATTGGAGGACGGAAAAATATCCTATTTTAAAATTATGTTTTGTAATATTTGAAAGTCGGTTGACATCCAGAAAAAACAAAAAGGTAATTTCAAAACGTATTAATAACTGAGCCGCTATGTAATTTCTGTTGTGAAATTTGCCTAATTCATAGGCTTAATTTATCTTTAAACGTGATTTATGATAAGTTGTATTTTTTGATACTTAGATACATTTTTCCATTTTAATTCCTGATAGATATCTAAATATTGTGTTGGGAATTGATACTTTTTTTTATAAAATTACCACAGTCAAAGCAATTATTTGTCCCTAAGATGATTTTTGAGTAGACTTCACTCAAAATACATTAGGAATTTTTAAAACTAAACTATCAGGCAGATTTTTAGAAAATAGTTCGGAAGTAAGATTTAAATGGCTCATTTTAATAGCACTAAGAACGCAAGAAGTGCTTGCTTCTTTTAAAGAGAATATAAAAAGAATCTGATTTGTAGAAATTTTAACACGTGGATAGGAATGTAGTCTAGCCGTATAGAGCGTAGTTGAATAATCTAATGATACAACAATTAGCTGTAATGGTCCAGTCGTAAATTCTGATGTGAGTCATTATAATTTGACAAGTGAAACGAGGCCGCCTTCAATAAATGTATATTTTGTTAACATATTGCGTATTTCATCTCAATTAATTTTAATTTTAATTTATGTTTTTACACATTCTCATTTATAGTGATTAGATTTTGACATTTTACTTAAAGTTTCTTTTTTTCAAAAATGTAGTTTTTTTTAGAACTAACATGTCTGTTTCTTGTACAAAATACTTTTTACACGAACACTCTAAATCTATTAGAGTATTTTAGAGTTTGATGTACACCATGATTAACATAAAATTAAAACCACATACTATTGATAAAATAAAAAAAAGTCACGAAAGTGGAAATAATTTGCAAACGTTAAATGATATTTTTATTTTTGTTTGTATCATACATTTTACTATAAAAATGTTATCTTGCAGGATAAATTATGTATTAGATAACTGTTCTTTTTTTAAATTTATTTTCCATCACAAATATAGAAATATTTTTTAAAACAGTAACACATTTTTGATTTCCGTTTGTATCATAATTTTTAGAATAAAAATTCGTTCTCAAATTTGAATTGCGTGACAGTTATGTTTTTTTTTTTAATTTACTCTTCCCCTTTCCAGAAATTTAACTCCAAAATTATCATACGTCTCAAGGTTAATGTTTTTTTATGAAAAACCCACATGGGAATACCTGTAGAAAAAGCTAGTTACTGTCTTTCTGAGTATATTTGTGTGTTTCTATCATCGAGCTTCTCAGATTTTAATAAATTTTCATATACAGTTATAAAATTTGAAAGATGTTCGTGAACAAGCAAGATGAGTGAAAATGTTTTAAAATGACTAGGTTGTAAATGATTTTGTACTCTATCGATCGTATTATTTTGTCCAATGATCACCGAAGTTGTTATACATTTGGTTTTCTCATGTTTGTTAACTAGAAAATAAATAAAAAAATTAAAATTAGTTTTAATAAAAAATACCAACTTTATTAACAAATTTAATATTTTTATTTGATTTCCTAATCTAAACAAACATAAAGACTATGCATTAAAAATGAAGAACGACACTTTTTAAAGTGCGGATTAACGTGTGGAAATTTTTATATCGCGTTTTTACACTCGAAAAAATTAATTTTTTTTTTAATTATGTCCTCTAATTTGGTCTTTGGCATTATCTAAGGTCCAAACAATCGGAGCGATTTTGATCAAACTTGCAGTATCTTTATTTATTTTGGCATATCTCGGGGAATATTTTTACAATTTTTCAATAACTTTCAAGAATTTAAGGATAACCGTCATAAAATCTAATTTCCTACTCAGCTCAAACATTTTCGATCAAATTTTATTAAAATCTACCCTGTAAAGATTCAAACAAAATGTATCGGTCAACATTTCCTCAAAACGACGGTTCCGATGTCATTAATAAAAAACTAACACAAAATCCCTTTTTTTAAACTCATAAAAAACCATTTTTTTAAAATTCATCTTTAATGACGCTGTTACAATTTTCATGGAATGTTGGCTTTATGACACAAACAAGTGTGCCAAATCGTAAGTAAAATAAAATGGTAAAGTGTGTCTTAAAAACACATAACTGTAGGGACGGTTATTTTGATAAAGTAGAAGTATTTTAAGCGGCTTAGCGCCAACAAATTTATTTCTTCGTCAAATATACATATTCGTAATCAGATTAATTTTTAGATTTTTGTTTGTTTTGTTTTTTTGTTACTCCAAGGTCATATTTTGTTACCGCTATATTTTTCTTACATGTGGGACAATACAAAGAATATAAATGTAAAGTTTGAAATATATAGTATTTATCGTTTTGTCTGTGTAGACTGG
This sequence comes from Aphrophora alni, assembly GCA_963513935.1. NCBI lineage: Eukaryota > Metazoa > Arthropoda > Insecta > Hemiptera > Aphrophoridae > Aphrophora > Aphrophora alni. The sequence goes on along the minus strand of OY740766.1, from coordinate 19,662,797 downwards.
TTGCGACTTACAGACAGACAGAATTTCAGACAAGGGCGTTAAATAATAAGGATTCTTAGTTTTACCTACGAACATATAAATTGTTTAAATGGAATAATTGGGAAAAAAACGAAAATAAACCGATGCCATTCAGAACTCGATTTCTTTTACTTACTCTCCTGTCACAAAATAACCTACGTATTGAATTATACGCCGCGTAATAACAGAACCGGGACAGGATACCGTCTCAGAATCAATCCTTTCAAAAAACAGGAATGTCAGGCTTAAAACCACCCGTCAGTGGCTTACCAAAGTACAGTCTTCTAATTGACAACTGACTCGAGTCGCCGCCGCCATGTTTAATTGGCAGAGTTTCCACCCGTATTACTTTTTTATGTAAATTAATTTGTATCAGAGATAAGTTTATCTGATTTCCATACGTGAAGGAATGTGAGTAAATGTAATATTATAACACTTAACAACAATATTTATACGAACAAGGTTTCTGTACAGTATAATATTGTCTCTTTGCAGTCCCATTAATAATTTCTCATTTTGTCTGCTTTCAACATTTTCTGTTTCATTTTAATAATTTAAAACATTCAGATTATGTATTTATACTAATTATAAAGTCTCTTTAGAATCTATAGAAAATAAATAACCTTACTCCTTGATAATTCGAAATTAAAAAAGTTGTCAACTTTTCAAGGATTTAAAATATTTTTCTCGTATTCTCCTTGATTAAATTCTTAGTTATATTAAAGTAGTAACATATTAGAAGAGTTATATTAAATAATTAATCCATTAAAATAGATGAAAGCAAAATAACTATTTTTATATATTATTGAATTTAGAAAACATCGGATAGTCTTTTGAAAAGTAGTTCTTTTCCACTGCGTGGAATATACAGGGTGTTTCCAAAATTGTTATAAAACTTTAGGAAGCCTATTCCTTACATCAAAATCAATAAAAAAAATTATATAAACATATTTCCTAAAATGTTTAGTTTTCCATCTTGCCGCCATTTTGTTTTTGTAACAAAACAAATCAAATCATTTTAACGGTAAGCTATATGGAATGAAATTTATTTTGCACGGAACTTAGTGTTACAAGGACTCAATTTTTAAGAATAATCTTCAACCAATTATCTTTAATCTTTTCTAAATGGAGGATATTTAAACCTTTTAACGTCGAATATCCGTTAATTTTACAAAATATTTACAAAAGAAAAAAATTATTGGTTTTTTAATGTTTTTTTTATTCGTTCCGTAACTTAAAGGATAACTGGGTTATAGACAAAAAACTGAAAACAATAATTCTTGGTAATTGTCTACAACACCCAGGATTAGCCTAAAATCAAAATTTGAACAGGAAAAAATAATTAATCATTTTGTTTTCAATGGAAATTTATTTTACAAAAAACTTTCCACTGTCAGTAGGGATTGTTTGGAGCAACTGAAGATGATGACTTAGTTATTGAAACTTCGTAATATATTTTATATTGCATAAATTAAGTGTTTTTATTGTTGTTTTTCTTGAGCGAAATACTGTCATTTCTTTCATTTGATACTTGTATTCTTCCTTATTCCCTGTGATCAACAATCACAACAATATTTTGTTAATAAGCAGCTGTTGTTTAGCATTAAATACACTTCTTTAACCAGCTGTAGGAAGTTCAATTAAATGTGATTGAGTAAGCGTTGAAATGTTCATCAATGTTCTTTATATTGTTGTCTGACATACAGTGTAGTTCCACAGCTTTTGTACACATTACTACAAAAGACCGAAGTTTATGATAATAGTTATTAGATGTTATTATTTAATGTATCTTAAATGTTGAGCATGTCTTATGAGAAAAAATATACAGTATAACAAACACACAGAACACGATTCTCATAAAAAATACGCTTAAGTATCAGACGCGTTTCAACGACAAGGTCGTCCTCCTCAGTGATTCACGAGCTACACCAATCAAACTCCAACTCCAGTGAGCTCGTGTAGCTCACTCCAAATTGGTGTAGCTCGTGTATCACTGAGGAGGACGACCTTGTCGTTGAAACTCGTCTGATACTTAAGCGTATTTTTTATGAGAATCGTGTTCTGTGTGTTTGTTATACTGTATTTAATGTATCGATAATTCAGTTTTCCTTTAACCTAGAGGAAGATTTGAAGTTAAAAATTTCCAAAATTAAAAACAAATTGTTCCTAAGCTAATCTTGGGTGTTATAGACAGTTATCAAAAATTAACGTTTGAATTTTTTACCATAACTCGGTTATCTTTTAAGCTATAGTAAGAATTAAAAAGAAAATTGTCATTAAAAAATAAAATATGTTGTCACTTGTAAATGATTTGTAAAATTAACTATTTTTGTGATATTCGACATTAAAAAGTTTAAATAGCTGCCATTTTGAAATGAGTAAAAGAAATCAGTTGATTATTTTTCTCTTATTGGTTCTTTATAACACTAAGTAGCATGCGAAATTTCAACTCCATATCATTTACCCTTTAAAAGATGTTATAATCATCATGTTAATAGCACAAAATGGCGGCTACATATAAAACTAACTATGTTCATATAACCTTTTTCAATCATTTTGATGTGTGAAATAAGTTTCTGAAGTTTTGGAAACACTCTATATATACAGAGTTCCAAAACAAAACAAGTGATTCTGGTTATTCAAATTTAAGAAAATAGTGCCTACAAACATATTTTTAAACATGCTTCTTGAGTTTGAGATATCGCAACTAAATTGTGCGAATGTTCTACATTATTATTTCGCAGTGATCATTGACAATTTTTTTTCAGCTAACAGTTATTCGTTTATAAATGGCGTTCATTTAAATGTTTGATGCCAAATTTATAAAAAGTCAGATACATATTTAGGTTCTCCCCCCCCCCTTCGCTATAGGATGCAACTTTTTTTCAACAGAATTAATATATGATTTTGTTTACCTTTTAAAGAGTTCAATATTTTATACAATCAGTTGGTTTTGTGATATATTGTTATCAAATATTTTTAATGAGTGCCATTTTGAAACGGTTCAGTGAAAACTACAATATTTTGTAGTGTATTTGAAACTAATAGTACAAACATTCTACAAAATTTGATATCGATATCCACATTATTTCTAGTGTTATACCTTGTTTTTGAAACACACACACACAAACAGCATTTTTTTTTTAACATCTGTTTATTGCAACGATTCTTTCCCCTCCTAAAGTTCAGTAAACTGATCGTGATACTCCTTATGTATTTTATTTCGTACAAAGTTTTTAAAACCTGTTAGGAAAGTGTATTCCAGTGGTCAGGGTCGGTGGTCTCTTGATCTTACCCGGTATCTTGCTTCAAAATAACGTTTGACTTATGTCAATTCATTGGTAGTAAACACTTTAAAAATATCTACAATTTGAATACATATGTAATAGCTTTACTAAATTATTTTAAATTCTACATTTAAAATAAATTATTTTTTTATGCCAATATGTTTATATTTATTGCCAAACTACCATTGCATTGATTGTTTCCTTCTGTTTAACGGCGGAAAACCTCGCCTTATAAAAGTAAAAAGTCCCAGCACTTGAATACTCTAATATTGTCAGGGTCGGTAGAGAACAAGAGTTGGTTAAGAGAGACATGATAGGTAAGATGGAAGAGGCGGATCTAACCAAGAAAAGAAGGGTGTAGATTCCACGGTTACGCCAAACCCATACTCACATTGATTGACCCCCTAAGGGGGCATTGTTGATTATATAAAGCAGCAAACAAGCAACAAATTACCAACATTCCTGATGAAATCAATGACCTACTTCGGGTTTTAAAGTGATTCATTATATAATTAGTTTCGAACAAGGATATGTTTGGTTATGTAAGTCTTATTGCCTAAAACCCTACAGTTTTGTTTATTAATGAACGTACCTGGTTATAATTTTCTGAGTGAACTCTTTTGGAACGTAAATTCTCTGGTTCAGTACATTATGTAGTGGTGATCCGTTGATTTTAAAACGCAAAGAATGTTGTCTATTTTTGAAAAAAAAAAAATATATATATATAGACATGACTAAAAATAATTATTAATAATAGTACACTGTAGGTGTAATCTAAAAACGTACAATAACTTTATAAAGATATTTGTAATACCATCTTTCATCTTTAAGTAGTGACTGGTCCGAATATCTCTATTTAAAAATAAGTTCGTCCTTTTTTACTTAATATTTTTAAAAAAATTATCAGCTTGGACGCAAATAGAATATTTTCAAAGTTAAATAAATTACAGTAATTTCTAACATTAATGTTATTGTTATCTAGTATAATTAAATATTCTTTATAAACCAAAATACAAAAAAAAAATCTGCCATTAAAATATTTTACTGTTAATTTATAGAGGCCAAACGTATAGCTATTATTATTTAATATTAATATCAGTTTATCAATCTGGCGAACGTCTAACAACCAATGTTTACCAAACTGCATTACATTTCTACTTGTTTTGATATTCAGCTGTATTGAATTATAATTTTTAGGCCCATAAATAAAATTGAGTTAAAAAAACAATTCCAGTACACCTATTGTCTTCTATTTAGAATTGGGTTTGCCTCCTTGTCTTTTGGTAAATCAAATTAATTTCATTGTTGTCATTTCTATTGTAAAATGTTCGTAAATTTTATGATATTTTATAAATCTCGTTATTTAGACAGAAAAAAATGTACACACTAAACAAACTCCTGCTTTAATAGTCACAATTTGTGTCCTTCGTTGTTCTGAATAATATTTATTAGAATGTTTTCATTAGTATTGTTAATAAACAAAGTATTGAACAATTAAAAATATGGTTTTACAGCCGATTATAAAACAGACTTCAATTTGATTTTGTCTAAAGACTAATATATTCTTAAACTAACAAATTCGCGTGATAACAATAATAAATTTATGTTGCTATAGACAAGTGGTAAAATTTCAACCGGATTTGATTGTTTCCCACTGAACATAGCTTCTTAGGTTCTTCCAGCCAAAAATGTGACTTCTACTAGCATTTCCCCCGTTTATATATATATATATATTAAATCAACAATGAAATGCCCCAATCCATACAATCTCTGGAGATGATGGCCGAGAGGTTTTTCCCCTTTTAAGCAAAAAGAAAACAAAATCATAAATCTCTTACGATTATTTAAATTCTAAACGTTAATATTTTTGTTTTTTTCTGTTTTTTAGGTAAGTGCAGAGTGTATTTCTCCTTCATAAAACCAGTCATTAACAGCTAAGGTAACAGTTCAATTATTTGCTTTCTTGTTAAATGGTTTGATTTCATGGATATTCTTGTTTTCAAAGCAATTATTTTCTTTGTTACTAAGCTTTCTTTAAGATTGTGTTTACAGTTTCCAATGTTACTTCATAACTCTATTTATGTGTGTTAAAATGTTGCAGTTACCAGGATAAGACAAACACCCGCGGTATACTAATGCCGCGTTAGATGTACGAATAACGCAAATTGATCTTCCCATTTTACAGTTTTGTTTTAATTAACCAAAATCATACTCATTCTAAAAACATAAGACTTCGATATAATCAGAAATTTAACTCATGTATATTCCTAAGTTCATTATTTCAAATTAAATTCAAGAAGAGGATCAAAAATATTATTAGTTAATATTTCCAGGCGAAGCGATTGTTTTTCACTGCTAGGTACACTTTGAAGCGTTGTCATCCAATCGCACAGTTCTATTTGAATCATATCGTGAGATATTTAATAAAATAAAAAGTTTTGTAGTAATTTATCAATTCGTTATTCAGAAAAAATATATATGTGTGTGTGTATATATATATATATATTTCTCCTATTAAATTTTAAATAATTTCTTTAAAGACATTTTGATCAAATTTTAATCTTTCATTTGGTCAGTTTCTTGAATTTATAATATTTCAGTTGACCTTAACGGTTGGTAAAATATGAGACGAAAATTTTCCTTGGGCAAATGTTACTGTAATTATAATCAATATTTGATCAGAAGGACTACACTTGTCAATAAATAAAATCACAATATTTATCCTTAAAAACGTAATCTTATACCAGGTGTACCAAAAGTCCTGTACCTCTCTAAATGTGAACAAAATAATACAATAACCCTCACTTTTTGAAAACTTGTAAGATACTAAATAAGCTATTTTTTAAGAACATTTTCCCTACCTTCCGAATTTTTATTTTTGGGGGCTAAATACTCTTAAATTGTATCCTCTATTGAGTTAATACATTGTTTTCAAGAGAACGTAGAACGTCATAAGCAAAACAAAAGTTATAATAAATATCTAAATTATTTATTTGTATGATAATTTGTAAATGTTATTAAATCAAAGATGTTTTCTGGTGAGATTACCGGGTAAGGCCTACCGGTAGACCTACTCCGAAGCTAGAGTAGAGTTTATTCTCAACACAATCTTCTACTCTCCACATTAAAATGTTTGTACTATACGGCTTTACATTGAAAGAAAATCTACAGTCCCAGAGGGGAACAGCGCTACCTGAATTTATTTAATCAGTATTACTGCTTTAAAGATAACATTGTTTTGTGTTACTCTTTATTGTCTTCAAAAACACGCGTGCTTAATACTCTCGCCGTAGTAAATATCAACTAAAAAAAAAAAGAGATTTATAGCGTGTACTAAATCTCGTATACAGATAGCTTGTTGTAGGAAGTTTCACAATATTATGAATTTTCAACTGTAGACGTCTTAAAAATAATCAGATATTTACAATTATCATGGTAGGTTAAATCAAAATAAACGTTCCGTTTTCTTTATAACAAACTAAACAATCAAAAAGTATTTGACAGGAAAGTTCTATTTTGATTTGATCTTCTCACATATTGGTATGGTACAGAGAATTTTAAATTGTAGGTCAAGAAATCTATGTTGGATTTTTTTCTAATATTTTTGGTTTTAAAGTGTCCCGTGTCCAAACAAGTAGTTCTTCCAATGATGTCTGTCAAACGAGTAGGCAGATTGAGATCAAATTTGGTTTATGAGAATATTTCTACCTTTCTACTTTTTTAAAATTTGGTAATTATATAGCAGAGCTGCCTCACTTCCAAATAAATTTTTAAAGGTTTTATTCGTCAAATAAATGTTGGAAAAATATTTTACTATCGAAAAAAAGTGTCGGAAAGATGATTACATAACATAATTTCACAAGATTACACAAGAAAATCTTAATCAGAGTCAAATTCTGCTACAAATTCAGTAGATGAGGAATTTATTGAATTTAAATATATTTCACTCGTAATTCGCCATAAATGATGAAAACGAGTATTATACTCATTGTACTTTCTCTTAAATATAAATTCGGCTATATGGCCATGGAAATGTTGTTTTGAATTTCCATATCGCGGCACATTTCCTCGCACCTCCCTCCATTGACGTTCAATTGTCTGCGTATGTGCTTCAGTGTACGCATATGTAGGGCTGTATTATTATACGTCACGAAAGGTTTGGCCAGGTTGCTATATATATATATAACCACCTGGCCAAACCTTCCGTACGTTTATTGAAGTGAATGTCATGAGTATGAAAGATAACACAGAGTTAATTTTTTCACGAAAAAACTACTTGTGTAATTGTATTATTGTATTATGTAATCATCTTTCCGACACTTTTTTTCGATAATAAAATATTTTTCCAACATTTATTTGACGAATAAAACCCATAAAAATTGATTTTGAAGTGAGGCAGCTCTGCTATATAATTACCTAAAATTGATTTGATATTTAAACGAATAATTTCAGGGAAAACGCAAATATGCATCTGTGGGAAAGTAAAAATGGGAAGTTTTAATGTTGTTATAATAATACATAGTAATTTTTTTCGGACATTTGCTATTATATATATTAAGGAATTATCAACGTTTCGTGGAATATTGATCACCCTTCGTTATCAGTTGTAAACTTAAAACATAAACCGTGCAAAACATCTCACTAAATTATCACTCACACATCTACAAAACCAAAACAATATTCTTCGTCATTGCCCTAATAATGTTTGGGTAGCACTTTTATACGAATACACAATTAGTTTCTTTAGTACTTTATAAGAGTATAAAGTATACTTTATAGAGTATACTTTCTTTAAGAGTATAAGAGACTTCATTAAAAAATTTTTGTTTATTTTTCCATATTTTGAAAACTATTTTACATTAATACAGTCTAAGCTTGCTTCGTTTTTTTCAGAAACTCGTCATGATTTTAAATTATATTTCGTTTTAATGACGGCAGTCAAGGTTTTTTCCTGTTAATTCTTGAACCGTTATTTTTCTTTACTTCCAGTTTACTCGCTAGTTTCAACAAAATTTGTACAAAATCGGTCAAAGGTTTTATAACAGTTTCTAGGAGAATTAAAAGAATTGTTTTTTCTAATAAATCCTGAATCGACAGTTTCGATTGAATTGAAGCTACCCCCAAATTTTGAGCTATCGGAAAATTATTTACAAAATCTCGAGTTATACCAAAAGTTACTCATATACCAAATTAGTTTTAAATGGATTAAATCGTTTGGGATGTAAAACAGTGCCCAGACAACGTACGGACATCTGTTCAAAAACCATTTTTGGATTCATACGACGTCAAAAAAGTGACTTATCGACATCGATCCCCCCCCCCCCATTAAATACCTTTTCAACATGTGTGAAAACTCGAAATAACCAGTGTAACTTAGGACTGCTACAATCTAAAATTAGTACCTTACGCAAGAAAAGAACTGAGTACTATGTTGTCCCTTTCATGTTTTTATGTTTTAGGTTTATCACTTGATAACTGAAAGTTATTTATTAATTTTAATACACAAATGTATGTTTTATACATAAATGATGGCGAGTGTGTGTATAATTTATACCAATAGTATTGTATCTTTACAGTTTTGTAAAACAGTAATTACTATACAAAATTAGGCTACTACAGTATTTATTTTAGAGAGATTTAAAAGCACATAAATATATAACTGGCAGATAGTTTCAAAGTGTATTGGTGAGTAACTACAAAATTGCTCGTATTGCGAAAGTTTAACCAGGTTATAATTAAATAAATTTAATAACCATTATCATGGTCGCTATGCCATTAGTGCCACCACGCACATTGATTTAAACCGGTTTTTTTGTTTGGAGTACGAAATATTTGCACTTCAAAGTAAACAAATTAAAATTTTAGTTCAGATATACGACATACAGAGCTATCTACTTTCGTTTACAACAACAACACTGTAAAGAAGAAATCTGTGCGTGGTTTGTGCTGCTACCTATTAGCACGATTGGTAACTTCGTATCAGTGAACCTTAATGTTCAGGTGTAGGCTCTTTAGTTTGCCTTGATGTTTTGCGTGAAGCATGTCGCTGTAAACACGGGGTTCTATTAAATATTAAACTTTGCCATATTATATACTGTATTTTAAATTAATTACATTTATATATTTGTTACTTGTAATAGAACTCTTATCGTTTATAATTTATATAAGTATGAGTTATATTCAATAGTCCAGATGACAAAATATTTTAAATCGTCACAAAATAAATATTGTAGTATACAGTTAAAAATAATCCTACTTCACAAACAAGCATTTGAATGATTTTACTTTCAATAGTATTTCCAATATTGCAAATGAGGGAAAATGAAGATAATTTAGGTTACTAGAATTTATAATATACTATTTGTTTTTAGATGAATCATATCATGGTTATTCCCAAATTTGAGGGTTCGTTTTTTTTATTTTCAATTTTTTTTTCATTTTGGACCTTTCTAAAAAACAAATTCGAAAAAATGTACGATATGTATAAAAAGTGAACAGATTATATCATAATTTTCGCAGTTCAATTACTCTACATTTGTGCAATAATAAAATGTCGACCTTTTCTTATTTGATTTAATTTGATAACAGATAGATAACAGTTTTTTTTAAATTTAAAAATAGATAACAGTTTTTGAAACAATATCATGCCTAAGTGGAACACAAGTCGAAGTCCAAGTAGCAGTCACAAAGATTTGGAAATTGTCTTGACTTGAAATATTTAATATTTCGGAAAATATTTACAAAAAATAAATAATAAAAATGACTGGTAACAGTGATTATGAAAATATATAAATCTAAAATTTTAGAATCATCAAATATCTCATAAATTAAGTATTAAACATAACCAATAATTTTCAAAATTTTATATTATTCGAATTGGCTGCAAATCAACAATATTGCTTATTTTAGCCTATCAAAATGATTAACTCATAGTAGATTTTGTAGATTTTAAGTCGTATTGTATTATTTTAGGCTAAGGTTCCTAAACTGTAGAGAGAGTTGGTATTTATAAACCAAAAATTTACTTTTTTTACCAATATTTTCATTGACTAAAAAATAATACTAGTAGGCCCTACATTAAGGCATTAGAGTTTTATTTATTTTTTTTAATTTTATAAAACAATTAATTATAGCAAGGTTATACTTCAAAATTTTCAAACGACCGCCATTTTTAAATCGAATTATGTACCTACATTAAAAGCAGTTTAGCTGTTAGAAGACACAAACTTATCTTCTCTTTGTTTTTTGTTTTCGTTTTTGTGAGAGAAGGGGGGTTATTTTAACTGGGTAAAATCTTACCCTTTCTAAAAACAAAGGTCTCTACATCGCCATCATATAAATGCATAGATTTTATAATGCATACGAAATTAATTATTTAGTTTTGTTATATTTTAGGAATGTTTATAATTTCCTAAATTCAAGAAAGAAAGGTAAAAGATGTATCACATGACCTATTTAAATTTTCAACATATCTCTTTTCCCCTCCACCTTCTAAAAACCACAATTTATCCATCAATACAATCACGATAACAGACTCCATTTTAATTACAGTGGTCCAAGAACAATTGTCATTTCATTTTTGTATTGTTTGTTTTGGCATGGTAAAATATTTTGACCTAATGTTCGACTCTTACGTACACCCCGAGACTGGAATAAAATATGTTCTCAGTGCTGACTAACTCCTATTGGCGACGGTCTTACTTTAGATGGTTCCGGGTCTCAACGTTGTCATTACGGCGGATTCTCAATGCTAATTCGTTAATAACTAACCGGCGACAATGTATTTGTAAGCTGCCAGCTGTTTGCTAACGTCCATTACAGAGAACGATCATTTCAATTATCGAGGAGGATTGGATATTATTTCCACTTATCCAATGATAACTTATTATTATTTAATTTCCAAGAATGTCGGCGATTTTCTTCGTATACTTATTCGCAAGATGATTTTAATACATCTGTTAGAGATTGAAGCGGATTACTAGGTGTATACGTTCAATGATAAGATGATAACTTCCTTCCCCTCATAATATACGTCGTATAGGAACGTTATGAGGACCCTTAATTGCAAAAACATCTTTGTGTGTAATTTATGCCTTCTATCAAGCCTAAGAGAAACACGAATTGTATTGAAATTAGTGTTGGGATTATCGAATACTTCTCAATATTCGAGTATGAAATCAACAGAACTATTCGAATAAGTGTATTCATTTAAAACTATTCAAATAGTTTTCTGTACAATAAGACAAGATCGGAATAAATAAAGGCGCCAATTTATTTTGTGATTTTGAAAATTTTAATTTATTTTATAATTTCACTATGAACTTCAAGTTTTAAATGAAAATTAGTGATTATGAATAAATATCCATTTATCATTAGGTTTTTCTTCTTTTTTGTATAAGTGCAAAGAACATAATATTTTTAAAATAATATATTTCTTTAATAATAGACCAGGAATGTTGTGGCCACAATAAAGAACAATTTTAATAAACAATTTTTTTAAGTGTCTGAATTATATTATAGACCAGGGTCGATAATTTTTGAAACCAAAAAAAATAATAGTAGGATGAAACCCATTGGAAAAGGAAAAGAATATAACAAAAATTAAAGGAAAAATAATTTACGGGCGATCCGAGGTCGGGAAGTTGAAAGGGGTGAGTTTTTAAGGGTAGAAAACGGTTTATCTCGATTTCCGGCAAAACTACAAGTCCTATGAGAAAACGTTAAATAGCAAAGTCGTAGGTAATAAAAATATCTACAACTTTTGTATTTACACTTTTTTCACATAACCTCAAAATTTATGTGATAAATTCAAATAACCAAGTTTTTGGTTTTTTATTTTTATCTTTTACAAAAAAAAAAAAAATTTCACGAAATGTGGTGAAAACTTACCATTTTATGTCCCAAATACACTATAATATTTTTTTATTTAAAATATTTATTTTTTCACCTTATTTTGACTTAATATCGAAAAAGTACCCTAATTTTCAATCGAAAATTCTCGCGTCAAAATATCTGCTTTTTAAAAAAATTCGGTGGGCTTTTTGTTTGTTGAAATTTCTACTTTGTGATGTTGTAAAAAAAAATTATACATTACTATGATAAACGTTCTCAAAAAATGCAAAGACTGTGTTCATAATTTTAATAAATAGCTCACAATTGTACATAATGATTTTTTTTTTTTAATGTTTTCGGATTCGAGTTTTTTACGTTTCTTAGTATTAGTAGTACTATGAAAGTTTTTGTCTTTTAAATATAAACGAAATGATGGACGAATTATTGATGTTCAAATATTCAAATAACCTAAAACTAATTCTGCGTGATCTCTCTATCAAATATTAATCTAGGGAATAGTTAATAACGCAGTGGTAAAAAGTATTCACTATTTAGATAAAGTATTCGTGAGTACCGCTACTAATAGAAATTGATTCCGTATGTGCATAAGTTCCTTACCGTATAATCGTATGAAACGTTCCTTCATAAATACGAAGAAGAGTACAGCAAACCGTGTTTAATTATGTTCATTAATAATCAAATTAAATGGAGTTGTAATTTCCAGTCACCTGTCACACTGTGTTAACGTGCTGTATATTGTTTGTCTCTCAGGACCTACACCTAATGACCTGATAAGGAAAGGATTTAACATTTCTAGGGGTTATATTGCAGTGTATACAGTTAATCTAGAACGTTCTATAACAACATGTGATGCTCCGGCATTATTTATCGCCACGTGCCATGTAGTGTGTCATGACTTGTCCCGTGTTTGCAGCTGGAACTTCCCTCGACATGCTGCCAATACTGTGCATCACGTTTATATTAAATTTATAAAGGTACGAATTGTAGTTGTAATACGGACGTTTTCCTTAACAAATTTTCTCAAAACGAAACAGATCAAGTGAATCATAATTAACTAGATTACGAAAAACGCTACGACGATCCGACCAAGAGAACTTTAACGCTTTTTACAAAGTAAAAATCGCCCTTATTGTACTATTTATTGAAAATACTTGATTTTGAGCAAATCTTGTCAAAAAAAAAAAAAAGTAAAACTAGACTAAAATAAAATTAACTTGTTTAAGTACACTAACAAAAGCCCCTTACCACACTAGGGAATAAACAAAATAACAAAAAACAATATTTTTGTCAAAAGTAAAATGTTTATTCCTATTAGACCCTTATAGCTATTACAACAACAAAGTTGTCATCTTCAGAGGGAATCTTAACAAAGACTGGAAGATGACAACTTTGTTGTTGTAATAGCTATAAGGGTCTAATAGGAATAAACATTTTACTTTTGACAAAAATATTGTTTTTTTGTTATTTTGTTTATTCCCTAGTGTGGTAAGGGACTTTTGATAGTGTACCTATATATATGTCACCACAGTGCTCTGGTCTTTGTTTATTGTTTAAGTAGATAAGAAGAATCCCGTGGCGAGAGAGTCCGAAATATATTTCGCTTTTTTTTATAGGGTGGTTTTAAATCGCATTTAAAATTATTATTTAAATCCTTAGTTTCGAAAAATCCTGTTAAATAAAAGATCAAATTACACTAAAGTTTGGATGGATTGCGAAATACACATTGCCGAAACATTCAGATGTAGGTACCAAAAACTACCCCTAAAGTTTCAATTTTGTTAAATAAAGTCAAACAAAACTTGAAATTGAACACAACGATGATACCAAAGAAGTATTAAATACCTAATTAAAACTTAAATTCATTGTTTTCTAAACATTTCAAGTCTTTCCATATAACTTTGTCTAAATAAAAATCTATTTATTATTATTTCAGTTGTTTTTAATAACAATAATATTAAAAAACAAGATATATAATAATTTGTCATTTCTTAATTACCAAAGAGAATAACTGCACTGGTCTCAGAATTCTCCAGTCTTTATCAGTGCAGTAGATCATCCTTTTTAATAATTCAAAATTTTACTTAAACAATAGTACATGTTTTTAAGTTTATTTAGTTCTTGTGTCAGCACTTTGAATTTTAATTTAAATTGTGTCTAGTTTTAATGCAACAATGTGTCAGCAATTAAGTTTATTTATAAAACAAATAGAAAAATTTAAAATTTTAACCAAAATTTTTTAACATTTTTTCTTAATAGCCAATACAGTCCATAGTCAAAAATGCACTTTTTTAAAACGCTTGATTGCAAATTCAGTCAATTAAAAAGTGAAGTTAGAGACAAATAGACGAAACTTATGAAACAAACTACCTTCCCGCCGATGGAGCTTTCATCTATTTGAAGGATCAACAACCGCCCTTAGGGTACTATTTTCGACTATCCTTGACTAAGAGCAAATCACACAAAATGTCAAATTACACAAAATTTAGAATACGAAAAAGGCAAAACCTACAGAGGCCGAGGTACAATTTCTACGGTTTTGGTCAATAATTCACGTTTTTAAAAATCCTTAATCAAGGAAATACAGTCGAAGGGATTAAGACAAAGTATAACCGATAAAGACCAAAGAAGCTTTTACAGTTTATTGAGCCAAAGAAACCCTTATAGGTATTTTGTTTAAACAGATGCTTTGATTGAGCACATTCATATTGCTAGCTTAGAGACATCTTCTTCTTGAACTTCAATGTTTTGTGTTTTGTCTTTGCCAAAGAAATCAAAAGTAGAATTGTATTTTACGTTTAAAGGAATTTGCTCAAACCAAGGATTTCAAAAAGTATATCTATATTATTGTAGACGTATATTTTTAGAGAGAGAGAGTGGTTGAAAAAGTTTACAGCCCCTCCCCACCTCCTTAACTTTGTTATAACTTAAAATAGCTAAACACTGTTTACGGAAATCGTCTTTGTAGTGAGGAACTGCACTCTTTGTGCTCTCGGTTGTTTCAATTTTTGGCTTAATGAGGTAGGGGAAGGTAGAGGAAAGTCAAAATGTTCTAAAAGGACATCTTAAAATGATTCATAATTTTAAAGAGCTCGATGAGACATAAACAAACAATACAAAATTGACTGGCGAACATTGGACCTGTGTAACTAAAATGGTATCTGTAATTGTATTATTATAGCAAAAAGGAAAATTGCAGTTCCACATTTTAAGTTTACTGATTTTTAAGCATTTACTCCGCTACGAGAAGCCAACTCGATAAGTCCTCATTCTTTTGATTTTAAATTTCAGAGGTTGTGGGGGTGATTAAAATGTTAAATAAGTTGTATGGTCATGTGAAACCTCATTTTAAAGATCTTTATGAAATTTAAAAATTGCATTTAAAAAAATGCATTAAAATAAAATTCTCCCTAAATACCTCTATACTACTTGTACGAGACGAGAGAAAAGGACGTCATTTTCTACATTACTGAGTTTTTACAAACTTTTTTTTTTTTTTAATGTAAGAGTAACTCCTACGCTTTTTGTTGCTTCGACTAAAACATTCACAAGCATAAATAGTATTTAATGGCAATCGAAATTTAATTAAACTGCCAAAGTTCATTTTCTCTTTTTTGGAAACTACTCCTGACTGTTAATTCCATGTGTCTATATTCCACATAACTGGTCTATTCCAATTTCCATATGATGTACATTAAGCCTGCTAAACAGTTTTTCAGTCGGGTAATGTACAGTTGCAAAATTCCTGTCGCCGTAGGTTTAGCTTTGTAACCAGGGTTTGCTACCGTTGTAGGTTCCTAATTACCCCACGATGTTGGGTCAACTCCATACATTTACAGGGATGTACCACTCTCACTTGTGTAGCGAAGCCCTAATCACTAAACCAGCCTGAGATTCTGTGATTTTTATCACCCCATATTTATTAGCACTTCGTCTGCTACTTTTCAATCGAGTAATTCATGTTAGCACATCGAATTGTGTCCGCTGTTATTCTACCATTCTCAACCAGAGTTCGCTACCAATTGTAGGTTTCTCAAGATGCTGGAGATCAACATCGTAAATCTTTGGGCTCCTACAGGGATCGAACCCGAATACTGTTACTCGTGAAGCGGAAGCACTAACCACTTCTGTATGTTCAGTTCAAAATGGTGTAGGTTCAGTTCAAGCACTAACCACTGATGTAGGTTCAGTTCAAGCACTAACCACTGCTGTAGGTTCAGTTCAAGCACTAACCAGTGCTGTAGGTTCAGTTCAAGCACTAACCACTGCTGTAGGTCCAGTTCAAACACTAACCACTGTTGTAGGTTCAGTTCAAACACTAACCACTGCTGTAGGTCCAGTTCAAACACTAACCACTGCTGTAGGTTCAGTTCAAGCACTAACCAATGCTGTAGGTTCAGTTCAAGCACTAACCACTGCTGTAGGTTCAGTTCAAACACTAACCAATGGAATAGGTCCAGTTCAAACACTAACCACTGCTGTAGGTTCAGTTCAAGCACTAACCACTGCTGTATGTTCAGTTCAAGCACTAACCACTGCTGTAGGTTCAGTTCAAGCACTAACCACTGCTGTAGGTTCAGTTCAAACACTAACCAATGGAATAGGTCCAGTTCAAACACTAACCACTGCTGTATGTTCAGTTCAAGCACTAACCACTGCTGTATGTTCAGTTCAAGCACTAACCACTGCTGTAGGTTCAGTTCAAGCACTAACCAGTGCTGTAGGTTCAGTTCAAACACTAACCAATGGAATAGGTCCAGTTCAAACACTAACCACTGCTGTAGGTTCAGTTCAAGCACTAACCACTGCTGTAGGTTCAGTTCAAGCACTAACCACTGCTGTATTTTCAGTTATTTACAACGAACGCATTCGAGTATTTTCACATAATGTGTAATAAACTTGAGACACTTAACGTAAATCTGATCTAGACTGGTAAAGCTGAAACAGATTACCCCAAAGACATGATCAATTGACACGCCTGTGTAATCTTATGTAAATATACTGACATGTAAATAAAAGGCATATATTGGTGTCACCATCAGAGAGACCGTAGGACCCAAGTGACGGATGACTAACGGAGCTATAACCGTTCCTTTCAGATATCCTGTTTATTATCTTTGATATCTGATCAGTCTAGTGTAGTCGGATGTCTGTGAAGGAAAGAAATTGAGAGGCGAATTAAATTGTGTTTAATTCTGCCATTCAGGTGAGAATGAGTGATTTAACTAGTCTCGACTTTGGAAAAACTCAAATAAACCACGTGGAAATTTTAAAATCAATCTTTCTAAGAGTCAATAAAATGTTTAATTACCAAACCACCCACCTGCAAATGTAATGAAAACCTTTAGACATGAAATTATTATTTTTATTATATACATAACTAAATAAAATTTCTTTCCAAAAGTTCTTATAATGTAAATAACAAAAACATATTCAACTTTGTTCTGATGTTTTTGTTTTTTGACATTTATTCCTGAACCGTAATATTATTTTACTTGTGATTTTGACCACAATTTTATGTAAAGGTTGGCTACTCACACTAGGGTCATTAAACTTACTCAAATTAGAACGAAATCGTTAGAGCAGGTTTTTAGAAATTACATCTTTCATAAAACGGCCTCAATGCAAATTTTTGTCGTTTTTGCAGCGAAAACTCTGGAGAATTTTAGAGAGTTGAACAATACGTTTTAATTAACATTTTATGAAATCGTTAGAACAGATTTAACAAATATCACTTCTTGTGTAAAACCCCTTTTTCGTACATCAAACAGTAAATAATTAAAATAAATTACTTCTTCCGCGATTAATGTCATGCAGAACAACTCACTGTGTGAGCAATCCCCGTGTAATTGACTTCAGAAGATTTATCAAGGTTTTACAATAAATATCTTCTGTTATTTTTAAGCTTGGTTTCATAATTAGGTCAGTATAACTCCTTTGTGATCCCAAAACACTGTTTTCATCATTTCCCCGTATTGCGTGTTTAAATTTTCTCAGTTTGTTTGGGGACTGATGATGCATCAACTGTTTGGTGATATGAACGTTTATCAACTTAACCCATGTCTCATACTCAGCCACAATTTTGTCTAGGCATTCGTGACCATTTTAGTCATAAAGATCAAGTAAAGTCAAAGCCACACACATTCCTTGTTTTTTGGAAATTATCAGTCAACTGCTTAGGCATCCTCCTTGTACAGTAATTAGGAAAGTACATTTAGTAGTAAGGATTCCATGTAGCGTGCTTCTAGAAATCTGATAAAAATCCTCTTAAAGTTCATAAAAGGAACTTTTTACGTACCGTTTGTTGAACCAATTCATCAGTCACAACGAACAAAGTCCTACTCCTTTTTCGTCTTGTATTCCCCCCCCCCTTGAAATTCCTGTACCAATGTATCACAGTACTGACACGCATAGCATTGTCATAAACTTGACACAGATTGCGTTGAATATCAGGGAATCCCCAGATGAACCTCCAACTGGAGGTAGTTGCAGTAGAACGCTGCATTTAAGTTCTCTTACAACAACAAACCAAATGGATTGAAAAGAGTTACTAACTACAACAACCAACAATGTGTGTTGCTATGGCAATCAGCTTCAATTTACCAACTGATCGGAAGTAAGTTTCTGAACAGCCCTTATACAGTATAATGCTCCCCAACTTAATGCAAGATGTCAAGATGTCTGAGAAGTTTTGCTTTCTGTTGTTACATTATCTAAATTTTATAATGTTCAGCATTGAAAAGGGACAAATATTTGGTATATTCTAAATATTTGGCAAGTATCCATGGTTTTTCTAAAATTTGGCATCAGAAATGTTTAATGAAAGAAATTTTGAAACGGTATTGTGAAAAAGTATAAAATTTCGTGGTAAATTGGAAACTAATGGTTTAAAATATTAAAAAAATATATGAGATTTTGTGGGAAAACTGCAAAATAAAGTTATGTGTTATAAAATATAAAGAAAAGTTATAAGATTTTGTGGTAAACTGGAAACTAATGATATAAAATATTTTTAAAAAACTATGAGATTTTGTGGTAAAACTGGAAAATAATGGTATAAAAAAACAGAATAATTATATGATTTTGTGGTAAACTGGAAACTAATGTTATAATTTTTTTTTTTTTTTTTAATTGAGATTTTGTGGTAAACTGGAAAATAATGGTATAAAATAAAAAGAAAAATTATATGATTGTGTGGTAAACTGGAAACTAATGGTATAATTTTTTTTTAATTGAGATTAGTGGTAAAACTGGAAAATAATGGTATAAAATATTCAGAAAAATTATAGGATTTTGTAGTAAAACTGGAAACTAATGATATGAAATATTCACACAAAATTACTATCGCTATTTTATCTGTTCTGGAGTTATAATGTATCTTATTTTGAAAACAAAACAGATGGAAAAGAAAGCATTTTCGACATATATTATTTGCAACTTTTTACTTTATTTTGTTGTCTAGAATCACTGCCCAAAGTTTGGCAGACTGATTGTGAAACAACTGTATAAATATCAGTAGGTGATATTAACAAATTAAAACTTGTATGTAAATGATAAATTGGATATTTAAACAAACGCTAGCCTATTGAATTAGTTCTTTTACATTTCGATAAAACAGTGGGTACCCTTAAGTAATTGCTTATCTTTCTACAAAAACTTCTTTAATTTTACAAAAGAGTCTTCAACATTACAAATATCTTGATGAGTAATGTAGAGATTATCCAGATATAAGATAAATTACTTTCTACACCCTATCCTATCTACTGGAAGTGGATAGTTGTCATGGACATATAAGATACTTAATGATCCTGAGCATTACATTGTTAAGTATTATTTATCAGTATTTAATTATATACATGGTCGAAAAGAAAAGTATACCCTCTTTAGCTTTGTTACATTGCGGCATTCTTCTTTGTAGTGTGGAGTTAGTTCTCTAAACGCACGTTTTTAAAATTTTAAATTATGAGAGTCATAGGGCTCTTGTAAGTTCTGGTGTAAAATGCAAATTTTAAATGGGCCATGTGAATCACCATATTAGAGGTATGGATGAGACTATAACATTTATTTGGAGCTAAAATGGCAGCTGTTAGCGTGTATGAATATAAGTAAAAAGGGCTTAGCCATCCCGAGGGAAGCTATTTGAATTTATACCTTTTTACATATAATCTTGGGTTAGATCCCTCTCTTTATCAGATCTCGTTTGACTGACCTTGACGCTATTAGACTATTTGAAGGCTAGAGGTCTTTATTTTATGTTCTTTCCTTTTTTTACAAGCCAATGATGACCGAGAGGTTTTATACCCTTAAACAACAAGAAGACGAAATTGATATCTAAGAATCTATTCAGGTAAGTTGGGCTGCCTTAATAAGTCCTAATGATTTTTAGACGTTCCAGGTTTGGGTGTGATTAAAAACTTTTAAATGTGATGTACGGACTGTGATACCTCGCTTTAAAGGACCTGCAAGACGAGACAAATAACAACAACAAAAGAAATGAAATTTTCACCGTCCAAAGCAAAATGACGCCCAAAAACGGGATTGTATTGAGATAGTTAAAAAATGAAATGTTTAAATTGATGTCCATATGCAGGAGCTAGCCAAACCCTTCCCGAACGTTTGTAAATATTTCTGATTTTATTTTCTGTTGGTGCAATTATTATTCAGCCACCCTCTGAATATCAAGTATTATTTATTAATCTGCAACATTTATGAACATTGAGACAATAACGTAAGATTAATAAGACTATTAAGTGTTTAATAATGATTATTTATTGTGAAAAGATATTAAATGTTATCACAAAAATATGGGATGTCCACCGATCCTACTGATAGGAGTAATTTGGTACCATGACATACTGACTATAAATGCAGGGTGTTTCATGATCAGTCTGCTAAACTTTGGAAGGTCTTTTGGACATCAAAAAAGGGGGGTAATCATATAAACATAATGCGCATCTAAACACTTTTCCGCGTATCTCGCGAATGTAAATATTCAAGTTGCTATAGCTCCATAACTATTGATTTCTGGATCCCTTGATAATTTTTCCGTAAGACATTTTCGTGGTCCTTTGATAAAACACTATTTATAATTTACGGTTGTCACAACATAATTACTATAGTTATGTTTTCAATTTCTTCAGCTTAAAATAATGTTTCCCCTCCTTGTGAAGTATTATGTAACATAATATTATCAATTTAAAATTTATTTTTCTACAAATGATAGGTCATGAAAAAACTATTACATCAGGGTAACATTTCTTTAAGAAAGTTGTCGTCTGCATAGATCTGTGTTGTACGGTATTTAAGAGGAAACTAGGTGTAATGTTCGATTATGGCAATACTACATTCGTCGTTTGCCAGCGAAAGGCTATAATTATGTTGGCAATTTGTTTCTAATTGGATGTTCAGTGTGTGGTGTGATCTGTGTTCTTTGTTAATTTTATTGGTTGTTATGCTGCTGATATAGGAATATTAAATGTTGTGAAAGCATTGCCTAACTATCAAAGTCACCCACCCCAAAAATAAAACTATTCAAGACCATAAATGTTAGTTTTGTATTTATCAAAAAAATGAAAATACGCCATGGACTCCGTCTTTGAAATAAATATTTAAATACGGTTTAAATCTGCTGCACTTTTGTTATAAATGTATCCTCGATATAAATCTTATTTGATTAGGCTTTTATTGACAAGATACTATTTTTTCCAATTATTATTTTTACTTGCGATTTGGCACACTTTTTAGGGCCATTAATGTTCACATTTTACTGAAATATAAACTAAATCTGTATAAGAAATTGCGTCTTTATTTTTAAATTATTTACTATTATTAATTATTTTTTTAATAATTGTACCATAGGTGATGTTTTTGTTTTATACCGGTAACTCAAGAACCAACCTCTTTTGAGAGATGGTGACCAATACATTTTGTTTTGGTTCTTAGATACTTATGAAGTTTATAAATTTGTATATTATAGGGTCTTTATTTCTTAACATTTAAAAATTTTCATTATGTTTAGCTAATGGTTTTTTAAATGAATATGTGTGTAGTGATAATTTATGGACGAATAAATAAATCAAAACAACCAACCACCTAAGCAAAATTTGATCAAAATAGTGTGAGCCAGAAAATTATAATTTTGTTTTTTTATGACAACTAACCTCACATTTTGAGTTAAAAATACAGCTAGAAAAATTAAAAATGCATCTGAAAATATAGCCTAAATTTTCCCACTTACCAAATTTGATTAAAATCGGCCCATGCGTTTGAACTGTAAAGCACTGGACATATGACAGACATCTTTCGAAAACAACTTTTTTAGACTCATGGAACCTCCAAACCTGATAAAAAATATAATAAATTTTTTAAAAAAATCACATATCTTTGTTTACATATACAAGACAAACAGTTGAACCGATTTTACTGTATGTTATGTTAAATGTTAAATGTTAAATGTATGTTATGATTTTATGTTAAATTAAAGCGTGTGCTCTACAAATGTGCAGAAATGACCAAAACTGTTTTGTATACGGTCCATTGAATATTTCCTCTGATTCCATCCGCAAAGCTGATTGCAAAAATACCTTACAAACATTACGTAACTTATATTTCAAATACACATGGACTTAACACACAACGTATGATTAGATTAAATGATTGACTAGAAATGAGCAACACTTCTTGTTGAAAGTTCAATCACGAAATGAAATACAAAAGAATGAACACTTTATAAGTCATCATCCCCGGATTCCACATGGATTAAAATCTTTTACCTTCAAGTTGCATCTTTAGTTTAGGCTTAAACCATCACATTTCATTAAAATTATTTGATATGATTTAATTATATCAAAATCTTTTACCTGCAGCTTGCCTCTTTAATTTGGTCTTAAACTGTCATATTTCACCAAAATTATTTGATATAATTAAATTGTATCAACATCTGTCCTAACAATTATTGTTGATCAAAATAAAACCAGTCTCCACAAAAACTCCGGTTGGTGAAATTTTCGGTACAAGAAATAGACGGTGAAAAAATATTTCACATACTTTCTCATTCACCCATCCCCAAAACCAAATAAAATCGATCCAAAACTAATCCTAACCAAAAATGCTATTTCGGTTAGTTGTCAAAAATAAATGTTGCCAACCATGGACGCCGTTAAAAAAAAATTAAATAAAAAAAAAAAATCATATGTTTATAAAGGTATAAATTTTATTTCTCTTGTTACATAAACATGTCCTCAATGTCCCAATGTAAAGTTTAAACGAAGTTTGTACACCCGATATTGAGAAATTACGAATATTATAACAGTCATATGGCCAACTTTTAGTTTATTACCGACAGCTTGCCGGCATTTTTTTCTAGAAATAGCAACCAATACTTTTTGATTGGGTCCTTAGAGACTAATCTTAATCAAAATAGTTAACACCAATTTTTAGAAAATATAGAATATTGTTGTTGTTTATTCTTATGGCGCTACGCTATAATTTCGAGTTGCCAAATGAAAACATGCTCCAAAATTTGTCCATTTATCAAATTTGATTAAAATTGGTCTAAACATTTGAGCTGTAGAACACTGCACATACTTCCATCAAAACTGTTATATCCATAACAGACCTAGACCAGGTTTTTTACCCATTATATAATTTGATATATCGGAATGTAATATTTTTCTTCTCAAAACCCAAATGAGCAATTGAAAGGCCATACCCAAAAACCTAGCACTAATAAAACAAAATTAAGTTTTCAAATAATCGGTATAAAATTAATAAATAAATAAGAGTAGTAAACAACATATTTTGTTTATGACTGTGCTAGAAAGTTAGTGCGTTGTTTATTTGATTGAGCGAAGCTAAGATTTGTTTGACCATTTTATTGTTTAGAGAAAAATTCTATTACTTAGTACCCTATAATTACCTATAAAACTTTATCTAAGTTTCTGTAACTGGTAAATATGTATCAAAGATATTCTGTAAAATAAAAACAATAGTTTGATCATTTACGCTACCAATGAGATTAATGTATAATGTCCAGAAAACAATTAGACATTAATTTCATTAGAATAATGGTGGCTACCAGCGTCAAAAATTGGTAAAAAATCATACAAGATTATTTAATTTTCTTTCAGACTTGTATAATGTCAGATTAAAACATAAAACTTCGTGATAAATAAAAATAAATTATAATCTATTTACTCTAATACGTCGAATACTTTAATAGAGTTAGGGTCCGAAGCGAACAAGAGGTTGTTAAGATGGAAAGAGAGGGATGTAACACAAGAATGAAGAAAACTGTGAATCCAGCTAGGTTCTTCGGTATTGCCATACTCTAAACTCACAATAAGTGAGCTCCGGAGGTGTCCATCTACTCCTCCGAAAGGCTAAAAATATTCCGGTTAATTCATCGAAAGTAATAACTACAATGTCACTCGCTAAACATATGAGAGAAGGGACAAAAGGTTGTTCACCCAGATAAAACCATGGGAACAGCTCTAATAACTAATTTTTTAACAATATAAATTCCCAAAAAAACACGAACTTTTCTAGAACAACGTCTATAGAAATAATTCATTGAACCTTATATTTGTGGACACCATGTCCATACGTCATATTGACACACTATACAGTCTCGAGATTTTGAATGATGATAATATAATGCTCTGTTTTGAACTAAAGGCCTTTGCCCGTATAATACAGAGTTTAAGAACCTTTGATAAGCAAACCACTTCATTCAGATACATTCAGATATGTTAACAGATTCTTCGTCTCGCTTCATTTACTGCTTTTGTTTTATTTTTAGAAGTCCTCTTATTTTCAGATAAAAAATTACATCAGAATTTTTTAATGATTAAGAAGGATGAAAAGACAATCATTTTGATTGTTTCTTCTAATTTAGTCTCGAAGCGTAATATCCTTTTGAATGCAGCTGGGGCGTGTTAGTTTGGTTCGTAATCTTTACATTGTTAAACAAAATTGATTGAAGCCGATTTAAAAATATTGTAGCTTTTTCGGCGGCATTCATAATTCATTTTACTCCACATGTATCTTTTACAGGGAATGTTATGTGATGGGGCAATAGTCGATGTCTAGTTTTACCGGATATATTCGCTTTAAGGTCCCCTGGGACCTTTCTACCGATTTTGATCAAATTTTAGTGAAATTTGAAGATTAATAACCCCTATGGAAAATCACAAACAAAAAATATCAAGGTTCAGAAATAATTGTCAACAAAGAAAAGGAACCTAAAGCGCAGTCATTAAAAGCTTATTTTAAGTAATATAATATTTACTCTGAGGAAGCGTTTAAGAATAAAAAAAAACAAGTTTAGAGTCTTATTTAATTGTTTTTTTTTTCTTTTTTCTTTTATTGCTTTATTTTCCCTTTTTGATTGACACTACCGAAATGACATTTTTAGTAACAATTAATTTCTGTACTTTTATTTTATTTTGGGGTTGCATCAGTGAACGTTTCTGCAATGTTTTTGGACTGTTTATACTGATAACGTCTATACTCTCCAAGGTCATGGACTCCCAAATCCTCCTGTACGTCCTCCAACTTTCTCCACAAAGGTCTTCTCACTCCCATGACTCCCAAATCCTCCTGTACGTCCTCCAACTTTCTCCACAAAAGTTTTCTCACTCCCATGACTCCCAAATGTTCCAGTACGTCCTCCAACTTTCTCCACAAAGGTCTTCTCACTCCCATGACGCCCAACTCCTCCTGTACGTCCTCCAACTTTCTCCACAAAGGTCTTCTCACTCCCATGGCTCCCAAATCCTCCTGTACGTCCTCCAACTTTCTCCACAAAGGTCTTCTTACTCCCATGACTCCCAAAGCCTCCTGTACGTCCTCTAATTTTCTCCTCCGAGGTCTTCTCACTCCCATCACTCCAAAATCCTCCTGTACGTCCTCCAACTTTCTCTTCCTATGTCTTTTCACTCCCATGACTCTAAAATCCTCCTGTACGTCCTCCAACTTTCCCCTGCGAGGTCTTCTCACTCCCATGACTCCCAAATCCTTCTGCAAGTCCTCCAACTTTCTCCCCAGAAGTCTTCTCACTCCTGGTTTGCCCGTAAATAATGTCTTAACTGTCCAAATATCGTCTACAAGTGTTATGTATCGTCAACTAAACTGTTTTATTTTGATGTGCACTGCTATATTTGTTTCTTTATACATTTCTAGTACATCTGTTCTAATTCTCCACAATTCCTCCACGTAAATTTGACTTATGATTTTTTAAATGTTTTCGCCCCCATGTACATACTTTGTTCTTAATTTCTTTTGTAACGGTCCATGTTTCACTTCTCCACTTCTCTCCAGGATTTACCCATGTTTCTTGCACGTCTCTATGTAGCTCAGGCACCGCTCCACTGCGGCTTCCACTCGAGTCACTCTGGATATATAGTTAAGGTACCCCATTTACACTAGCATATTTCATATAAATCAGTTGTTGTTTTCCACTTCCAAACTGTACCCCGCTTCCATTTTGGATTTTTATTTCCCAGAAATTCCGTTAAATTACTCTTCTTAAACATCTATTCACCTTGCAAAGTGTTGGAGTTGTTTTTCGCTTCGGTATAAAAGCGAAATCTGTTGTTTTCATATTTTGGTAATAACTTGCAAAACTATAATTTTGTGGAGATGAAGACTTTGTTTTATTTGGCTTCTTAAGAGCAAAATTTAATTAAAATCATTCGAATAAATGTTGAAAAGATTGAGATTTTGTGTTTTTGTTTTATGGCAAGAACGTTTTGAGCTGTTCAAATTTTTTTTTTTTAATTTGGCGATTCTTATAAGATAATCCACCACTTTAAAAATAAACTAATATATTTTACAAAATACTTCTGTAAACATTAAATTACGAAGCAATACAATCGTTAAGAATGTCAATATATGCTATTAATTTAGTAACAGCACCTCGTGTTTAACTACGAGTGTTCTTCCTAAAACACTAAGACAAATTACTAGTTCCGTACGCAACTATTGATTATAAAGAAATTCCATACGCTTTTGAGGATGTGATTTTCTGTTCTCTGTTTACTGACTGACTTGCACGCCGATGATCAACGTTGTTTAGTTATTTTTGTAAACCAGACCTACGTGTCCACGTCGTATTATATTTAGTGTTAGTAATAATTCAGTGTAATTGTGATTGTGGAATGAATAATGGATATTCCATAATGAATATGGTAACCGGTAATTTTAGTGAGTGTAAATGTGAGTTCAAAAACATTTAGTTAACTCTGTTTCTCTTAAAAGTTTTAATAACGAACTAAACACCATGGCACAACAGCCCGTGAAGACAACTTATCAGTTGAATAATGGATGGTTAGCACATTGAATTCCCTTCGCCGTTGTTCTAGATTTTTCATCCAGAGTTCGCTATTAATTTTAGCTCCCCTAAATTCCCTCACGATGCTGAGTTGATTCCGTAAAGTTTGAACCCCCGCGGGGATTTGAACTCGGAACCTCTCATTCAAAAACCCAGAGTTCTAATCTTTAGACTAGTCGGAGACTAAATGTTTTATTGTATTTTAGTCGTTCCTTTTTTAAAATGTTATTACATTAATTTCTTTAACAAAATTTTAAGCGTTTTCATATCCATGATTCGCCCTTGGACGCAGAACTAATATTTTGGTGAAAAACTCAAAATGGATTGACAATTCACAAAAATTTCTCTATACTTCATATAGAAGAGAAAGTGATCATGAATATTGTCCACCGGTAAGTTCTGATGTTTACCGGATTTTAGTAATTACATTATTAACCTCAATGTTGATGTATTCCAACTAATTGTGACAACCATTATTGCTCTCCCAGAAGGAAACGGGCATATTCGTGGCTGTAAAATATCCACCAATCACAACCCATGGAGGGGGAGGGGGGTATTTTGACACCATCCTTAACTCTCTGCGAATATGCACGGATTTACTTATATATGGGCACAATTCGTATCTAGGAAGATTGTTTTCAATGGTCGTTGATCTTGAATGTACAAATCATTTCTAACCGACAACAAATTTTCACAGCTATGAGATGATCGAGATGATCTCATTTTCTACAGCTTTAAAATTTGTACCTAATAATTTCCTAAAATAAAGAATTATTTTGAGGGTTACACGATTATAAAGATAAAGAACAAGACCAATTATTTACGTACAAAGTAAAAATACACATTACATTTCAATGATACTATCGGACGATAATAACAACCGATACAGCTTTTTATAACACTAATACTTATAAAATATATTCTTGAAAAATGAATTCAATATAGAGTGTGGCAGTATTCCAATGTTTGACATGTTGTAGACAGATGTTTTTAGACAGATTTGTTTAAAATTTTTGGATAACTGTTCTAGATTATGTATAACAGTTATGACCACAGACTGACCACAGATTATGTAAACAGGATACCACAGACTGACCAAATAAATATCTTGCATGCAAATAGTAGTTTAAAATAAAACACAGTTTTTAGTCTGTTAGATTGTGTTATTTTTATTAATTACGTTTTACTATTACATCAGAAATTTTACTAATTTTATTCACTTTTATGTTACAATAAAATACTAAACAAGAAACAATGATCACTATTCAAATTGTAAACCATCCCCCACTATACAATGATAAACACCGTCGAGTGAAAGCTCTGTAAAGTATTGTGGGATTTTAAAAAAATCATTTTCAACAATTGTTTATCTTTAGCTTCTCATCTGTATTGTTGGTGGGGGAATAAACTCCTTTTTTTAACGTCAAAAAAATAAATCATCAACAGTTAGGTCTGGCGATCTTGGCTGCCAGTCGATAACTTCATTTCCCAACTCAATCCATCGACCAGCAAGTTCATTGTTTGACTAATGTTGCACAAGATTACCATAGTGTGGAGTTCCTCCATCCTGTTGGAAGATGCAAGTCTACATTTCTGGAAATGTAAGGTTTTGAATCAGATATTGATTAAATACACCATGGTTAAAAAAAGAGGTAGTCTTGTTGGCGGAGCGCGCTACAGTGGACTATCCTGCGAAAGAGGTAGCTTCACAACCGCGGTCTCTTTCTATATTCAAATAAGTTAACTGTTATTTATTAATGGGTAGTTTTTCTACTACAATTATTTGTATATCAACAACCAAATCATGTGCACATTGTAATTGCGTTTAGTTTCATATTGAAGTAAGTTAGTATTAGACCTACCTACCTTTAACAATAACAAATAATTAAAGTACACAGTATTACTAGTGTGTAATCTATATTAATTAAACATTGAGTAATATTACATGACATGTTTTAATAAAGTAACTACAGTATTCATTACTGTTACGTGTCCTATACACTGAATTGGATCTGTTTCATTAACATTATTACTGTACATCTATACCTGATACAAATCTACAAATAAAAATTGATTTATAAGATATAAATAATTTTAGTCTGGAAAGCATGTCTGCATGATAGTTTATCCATTAACATTTCCAAGAATGTATTTGCTTCAACCAGCTACCTAAAATTTCAGAAACTTCGGCTGTACACGTCCCACAGTGGTTCCAAATCCGGAAAAATTTACCAAAAGGCAAAAAATATAATTTTTATATAGGGAGTTTATTGTTTATAAGTTCAAAAGGTGAGTATTTGGGTTATGGAATTCCGTAGGTAGTAGGCGATCGTCTCTTATACCTAGGCTAAGGGACCAGTTCAAAGTGACCCTCGAACGGCATTCATCGCATGAGAACGATAGCTGAATTTTTACCTGCTTTACATTTTTCGATAAAAAAGCGTTTAGTGAATCAATTTTCAAGCTGTAAAATGGAATCATCTTCTATAAGTAAGTAGAATAATAGTATGTAATGTAAAATTTTTATAGTTAAATTGAAAAAAAATAATGATTTAACATAAAAATTAAAATATTTTCAAACGTCATAAAAAATTATTATTACGAGTCAAAAAAATTATCACAATAAGTTTAAGGTCCTTATCTTCTAAAATCCTGGATTTACTGAAACCTCTAGCTGTAGCGGAATGTAACATAAGTGAATATTCAACTGATTAATCGAAGACTGATTACAATGAATCATCAGATAGCGAGGAATCAAAAAAGTTCTCTGTACTGATTTCATTTGTAGATGAAACTGTTTTCATAAAATGTACTAATTTTCTTTTGTGAATACATTTTTTATTTAAAATTTAACATTATATTGTTAATCAACAAGTAGAAAAACTCCGCCATGCCGATTTTTATTCAAAAATAACAATTTTCGACCATTATTGTCCGCCATATAATAAGATAATCTAATAGCCCAAACACTGTGTTTAATTTTAAACAACCACCATTTTGTTTACATACAATACTTGAACATTCTGTGGTATAGTTTTATACATAACTTCAAGATTCATACAATTTTTAACCAAACCGGTCCAGACACAGTTGTTTCACAAATCATTCATTGGAATACCTTAATAGGACATAGCAATTACAGATAGGTAAATTGTCTGAATATATTTCGGCTTCTGTTTTGTCAACAAAAAAGAGTTCATTTAAGGAGTACAGTATCTGGATAACCGAGCTTTGCTCTGGACAAATATTTGTGTCCCTTATAATTGGCTTTAAACAAATTTTCCCACAAATGGGATCTTCACCAATGGAATTCTCGTACCCGACAACACATAAAAACGTAATTTCATAAAAATCGTTAGAGCCGTTTTCGAGAACTCAAGTACACACACACACACACACACACACACACACACACACACACACACACACACACACACACACACACATATATATATATATATATATATATATATATATATATATATATCAATTTTGCTCGCTTAATAATATAGGATATGTTGTTTTTGAAAATAGAGTTAATTCGAAACGAGTTAACTAATAATAATAATATGACAAGACAAGGAATAGCTGAAAATTATGTTCAACGTTTATTTTTTTATTCGTATTCTATAATGTAATCAAGAAACATTTTGGGAGAAGCTGATATTATTTTCAGTCTTGTAATGAGATCGTGTGAAATCAGTTTAATGTTTATTACAGAGGTTATATTGTCATTTACTTTTGAGGAGATATTTTCAATTTCCTTAAAATTTAACACATTTTTTATTAGGATTATTAACCTCCATGTTTCAACAAAAATTTACAGAAGTAATTAAAGTCAAACCGAAATGACCAATTCCCACTTTTCAAACTTGAAGGCGTAAAATTTAATGAAAATCTGTTATAAATATTTTAAAGAGATAGCAATTTTATGTTTCTTCTCTTACAATTTCTCCTACATTAAAAACAATATATATAAGTGTAGAAGTGTAGTACTTTTAAAATCCACCAATTTGTACTGAAGATCACTGAGAAACTAAATTTGAAACTACCTCAGGTCATTTCAAAAAACAATTTTCTCTTAAGGAACTATCAGTGTTATTATGATCCTTTTTTTATCTATTCGCGTATTTTTAACTATATGAAATAAATTGACATTACACAAATTATCATTAAATTTTGTAAAAATAAATTCTTCTAAATACACAAACAAAACGTAAATGTCGCGATTTTTAAAACATAGTTATGCCTTAAAAATCAAATTAAGCAAAGTTCAAATATCTTAAAATCGGCGCAAACAATTTTGTTAAAACTTTAGTGAAATTTGAAGATGTATAATCGAAACCAATGTGCAAACCGCAACAAACTCAGTGAGAAAACATCGAACAATGGTCAATTAACCTTTCGATTTTTTCCATCTTTTAAACAAACTTGCTGGTTAGCTTCATATTTAGTCAGAATCGCTAGCGACAATTTTGAAATATTCAAAATTGAACTTTTACAACAACAGATCTTAGGGTTAATTTCCTCCTTTATTGCAACCAATACTGTTTGTTTTAGTCTAAAGAGCTTAATTTTAATCCAAATTGTTTAAATATTTTTTAAATTTTGAATGAAAGTTCACCTTTAAACTTTTTTTTTTTTTTTTTAAAGTTTTCCTTACGTTTTGATCTAGTTTCGTATTAGATATTTTTGATACATTTTTCTTAAAATACAAACAAACTTTGATTACAAACTCATCTAAATTTTCTGTGAAACTCACGTTGGAATCAAGAATAGATGTTCCCAAACTGCTTCCCTTCTATAGGTGTTGCGCTAGGGAACTCACGTTCCATGACAACGTGTTTGGAGCACGTGGCCACGCGACTTGGCCTCTTGCTATCAATTCTATACCTAGCGGCACAGTCCGTACTTGTACGTTCATCCGCTATCAACACACCCTACTACGTTCTTCTTGTATCGTGCATCGGGATTTTAGTGTTCAATTTAAATCTAAATTTTGATAATAGTGATTGAGTTTTTGGTGAATTATTAACACAACTTGAAACCGGTAAAATAAAGTTTTGTGTTTTTTTTAATGTTTTGTTTTGTTTTGTTTAGATGTGGTTTATAAAAATAATGTTTATTAGTTTTACTCTCGTGAAAAATTATAGTTAGTGTTTTGAAAATTGTAGATCCACCGAATTTATGGTGCTAGAATCGGAAAAATAATTATATTTTTAAATTTACTTGATAAGAAATTTATAATAATAAATAAAAACCAAGTAGAATCCATTAAAGTTAAATAAATAAAGTTATTGGGGTATAATATCACAAAACAAAATGTAACAAAAGTATTTGTGGAATGTTCTAATTTCACTGATTTAATTTAGTTTTAAAAATTGTGGGGTGATTCGCATGTTTATTTAGAAAAATAATTTTTTTTGACTACATATTTTCTAAATAGCTGCATTTCTAATTCACAAAAGTGTTCTTTTCGAGGAAAAAAAATATAGAGAAAGTGTTGAATATATGTTTAGGACCACAATGATATGGAAATACAAAGTTTGTTTAATAAAGTAGCGTTCCTCTCTGTCTATTCGTTTATGAGAAAAAGTACGCCCTTATCAACTTTTTTAAATTTTTTTAAACTTTAATTACCTTTAAGGTAGGGTAATTTAAGAAAAAATGTCAATAATAGAGCTTCTCAGTACACAATGGACCAACAATGAAAGAAATTAGTTATTCCCATATGAAAATTACTCCAGACGTTAGTTAGAACCAAGCTTGCTATGATTTTGTATTTATAAATTTTTGGAACGAACTAACTAAAGTTTATCGTTTTTTTGTCCAAATACACTAAATATTTGCCCATAAACTTTGAAAAGTAGAACATCAGCGGCACATATAAAAAATACCCTGGTTTTATTAACCAGTTAGTTTTCATATCCAGTAATATACAATATTAGAACTTTAAGAAAAATTTATTTCGTTAAAGCTATATAATTTGAAGTAAGTTCTCAAAGTAAACTGCATCCAAAAGTAAATGTTTTTCATAGAACTTAATTGGTAGAATTTTTATAGAATTCCAAGGGTTATTATTTATCTATGGAATTTCAATCTAAAACTTTTGATTTTCAGTATCTCGGTTTTTCGAATTTAGAATTGCAAATTTAATTTCATATTATAATTTTTTTTTTTTATTTTAATGGTTTTTTTTTTTTCTAATCGTCCTTTTCCACTAAAGGTTTGAGCTAGAAACTTGATGTAATTCATAACCCGAGTAATTCTTGTATGAAGAATGTAAACTTTTTTCTTCTATTTTGGTGGCTCAAAGGAGCATATATTTTGAAGTAAAGGTTTGTTTTAAACACATTTTCAAATTAAACCTAGATCAAGTTATACCTAACCACGTTCTTCCTATCACACTTTCAAAATGTCGGCCTAAAATATCGGCAACTTTGTACTTTACGTTCATCTCCATCTTGATTACTTTTTTTTATTTCAAAATAATTAAATATCAGATGAAAACAAATCTTGATTACTATTTTCAAACAAAAAGAAGTAACGTAAAACTTTAAATACACAAAATCTTCAGTTTTCCTAAACCTTTCATGTGATTGCAACTTAACCCATCTTGTTATTAGAGAAAGTTTAATTATGGTTATAGTTGAGCGATTTTTTTAAGTAATCATTTTAAGGTTTCAGTTATTGTCGATTCCTGATTTTATTTTGAATTATTTTTTTTATAAATAAACGTAGTTAAGATGCAGATAAATTAAAATCCAACATTAAAAATATTTTAAGCCCCCGTTTTTAAATTGTAATATTGTATGTTTACCTTTGAAAATCCCTAGAAACAGACACATACTTCTCAATATATGCCCTTTATATGCCTCCATATTATTGCTATTTTCAGATACAGTAAACCTTTACACCAAAACCGTTTATCCAAAATACATTAGATACAGGGGGGGGCTGAAACACCGTGTAGTTTAATACAATATATCCAAATTGTTGGTTTTTTTACCAGTTAATTCTTACGTGTAATAAACAATGAAATTTTATCAAGCTATTAGTTGATTCCGCTATTGTTTCTAAGAAAAGATACTCTTTTGGGTATTAAGTCATAATCCCATTCTGATCTAAATAATTAACCTATTAAAATATTTAATTTATTTGGTCTACACTTGAAACTATAACAGACACATAATATATGTTTGTAAAACATAATAAAACTTATGTTTGTGGAAGTAACATATACATTACTAAAATTATATATGTTGTATTAATAGAAATAGATATAAATTTGTAGAAATACAAAAACGAGTTTAAAATATGGCCCCTATTGTTTAAAAATGTTTTAGTGTTTTCAAATAATAATTAAAACAGTGTTACTATATTCCATTAAATCTTTGTTGCATCCAAACAAAGATGTTTTTAACGTGTTTTTTTTTTTTTTTAATACAATTTTTGAATGAATGGAATTTTTCCATTTTAGATCAAAATAATAAAGACCTAGATGACAAAATTTCAGTCTTATCGATTTTGTAAAAATTTGTTACTACTATTCTCTTTTTAAGAGAAATGAAGGACGGATAATTTTATCCTACATAGAAGACAGATGATACACCACACAAAACATTTATCTAGGAGAAAAAACATTGTATCTAGAAGAAAAAACTATTTTAATTTTGTTTAATATCATAAGAAAATGTCTTTTTAGTAACTAATCGGAAAGCATTAATAAATATTTATTATGGTCAAATAGGGTGGATACTTACAATTTTAATACTAATTTGATAACAATACATAATACAGAGTGTCCAAAAGTTCCGGAATGGAGAAAACTTTTAAACTTGAAAAATGAAATCTTACAAATGTTTTCTGATGTATTTTGTAAAATATAGTTAACTCAAAATTTGTAAATGTAAACCCCAATCGAATTACACCTAATATTCGATCATTTCCATTAGTGAACAAAAAATGTACAAACAAATGATTCCTGTCTTATTTCAATGCAAAATAGCAGCTGGTCAAATGATCAAAAATCTAATTCTAGTTTTTTTACTCTCGAATAACAATATAGATCAAATATGCAGCAATTTCTTTACTGTATTTTGATGAATTTTATTTTAAAAATTACCATTTAACGTTTTAGGGTACCGAACCTACCAAAAATGTGTACAATATGTTTTGATCTCTTAAATACAAATTAATCTTGTAATTGAATAATTGAATATTTCCGTCCAGATAATGGTTCGGGGAAATGTATGATAATGGTATTTAAAATGAAAGAGATTTCCTTATTGTGCAAATTATGTATTTTTTCCTTCAATCAACGTGTTATATTAAATTTAAAAGGAAGATTAAAACATATTTTACTCATTATTGGCCCACCCTGTACCTTGAAATGTTAAATAACATATTTATTGGTTTTTTGGTAACTAAGTTGCCCTGTTTTTACCGGATGTCATTTTCTATTGGACTTTTTAGTTACGCAGTGTTAAACAAGACTACGGGATTCTAATGGAAGAGGGTTTATGATTTTATTTTTTTATCTTTTTAAATTTTAAAGTTATTTGATTTTTTTAGAACTTTTGAGTACTATACATATTACTCTTTAACATACTATTTATAATGAAAAGTTTGAAGCATAAAGCGTTACGCTATATTAGAAGGAAAACTTTGCTCAGATTAAAATAATTATTGAGACATCTAAAGCTAAAGAATCCAATAATTTCTATCAAGATTACATTATGAGAACTATGGTAATTGTTCAGTTTAATACATACCACACTGATTACACTGATTATTGACATAATAGGCCGCCAGCTGACAATGTTATTGTACTGTGGGTTATAATAGTGCAAGCTGTGTTTTGTTTTTGTTTTAAGTAATAAGAAAACAATTTAGTTTCGGTTATAAGGGTTAAATTGATAAATTGTACTACTAATTTGTATTGTATTTGTTAATTTCATTCATGAGATGAAGATAAGGCTGAGATCTCAACACGAGGAGAATGAAAGTTGTAGATATAGTTAAACAAATATTAAACAAACAATCTAGTATGTTTGTAAAACGGACTAAAAGATTTTGTCGAAATGGGGTGAATCTATTCTTTTCGGATGAAAAAAAAAAGCGATTTAGTTAAGCCTCAAATTTGTAAAAACTTGTTTTGGAAAAAATCCAACCACACACACACACATATATTAATGTCCTCATTTCAGATTTTACATTTAATTACGCGGATATCATTATCATTTTCTTCTCGGACTCTATAATAGAACAAATTATGCTTAGGTTCATTACGTCATTATTGTAAGTATTTTTCCACATCTAAAAGCCTCTACAAACTATATAAATGAGAAATGTTTGTATTTTTGTAAATTTTGAAGTTAATACAGATCTAAAAACTGTAAAATAGATATAATTTATCCCTGTCGTGTTTTACCTTCAGAAAAACAATTCTGGAAAGTTATTGCTATAATTTAAATAAAAGATCTAATATTTCTTTTTGTTTACTTCCCCAACAGACGTGGTAATATCTACTTTTACGTATGGTGTGAAATCTCCTGCAAAACGTAAAATCCAAATAATTTAGAAACATGTTAATTATACTATATTTGGTTTAAATCTATCTAAATATAAATAGGTTTAATAGGCGTATTGTGTGTCGGTGTTAAATACATCCTTACTTGAAACTCAGTTTATAAAAATAGTTAATAAGGCCAGCATCTAACTTTTTACTAAAATTATTTGATATTCAAACTCAGTGTTTCAATAAAAAAATTGTATAATTTATAAATAATTTATTTTGTTTTGTCTAAAACCTGTTTTGACTTCTAACACTAAATTTTGATCAAAATCTAATCATATCTATCCAAGTGTCATTCCGATGATCTGTTATTAAAACATTAATTGACAAACATTTTTACTCTTACTGTATTTTCAAATTTTATTCTAATATCATTTCGTTGTAGTCCTAATTTACATAATACTTTAAAACTTTCAGTTATTCCTACTATTTATTGTTCAGACATTACATTTTTACTCTCCCACCCCTTACGAATTTTCGTTCAAAATCTAATGTTCCTCAACACCTGCTCTGGAAGCAAACTACAAAATTGTCTCTAACAGATCAATCTATCAGACTATTTTTTATGTTTTAGTTTATTTCACGTTAGCCCATCATAACAAGTTACATGAAACTTGTTTCTAATTTTTAGAAGAAATCACAAGGACGAAAATAATTTAACTGTCATGTAGATAATATAAATTTAATATACACAACAGTTTGAAAGCCAAAAATGTTTAAAATATATATAAATAAAAACTTCAAAATAGTAGTAAACGATAAATTTATTTTATATTTTGGTCACGTTAAATGTCCCGTAAAAAAGTTTAAAAAATCAGTTTAAATTGTCCGTTGCTTTAGAGTAGTATCTATTTTGAATGGCCGTCATTTTGAAATTTTATCCATACATCTTAGTTTAGTTGCAAAGACAGCTTATTCTTACATTTCATAACGGTTGATATATGCGTTAAATAACTATATACCTCTGAGCTATACCTTGAAACATATATAAAACCTTGAACACAGCTAGTTCAGAATAGTTGCAAAACACGTTGTTTTTAAAATACGCTTAACAAATAACAAAAAATGAAACGGTTTCAAAAGGATCAAGCTAAAACATAACTTCACTTAACTATAGGATCTTCATTAATAAAATAAATCCATAAATTAAATACATTTAATTTGTATTGTTTATTATTTTTTTAAATTTAAACGTCTTATTTTAGACATCATTAAAAAAGTTCTATACTTGTTCTGTTGACTGATCGTTATGTCTAGTTCACGCCATTTTAACCTGCGCTATCCTAGCTGAATCTACACATTTCTAATTCTTGAGTTATATCCCTCTCTACCATCTTTCCTATCAGGTCTCTCTGAACCAGCTCTTGTTTTCTTTCAACCCTGATGCTATTATATTGTTCGAGGGCTAGGGATCGTTATTTTCTCTTCTTTTTTATAAAGTAATGATGACGAGATGAGTTTCGTCTTTAAAGAATAAGGGAAAATACGCTATTTTATTTTATATTTAGCCACGACCGTTTATTCCTTGGAGTACACACGTTCATCCCTTGAAACGGTGCAGTAACTGTTTTGAAATCACCTCCAATTTGAGATAGTAAAATGTAAACAAATATTGTAAAATTTCAACCAACTTGCAAAGAACCTTATTCAAACATTTCATTACGATTGGTTGACATACAGAATAACAAACACACAGAACACAATTCTCATAAAAAATACGCTTAAGTATCAGACGCGTTTCAACGACAAGGTCGTCCTCTTCAGTGATACACCAGCTACACCAACCAAACCACAACTGAATCTAACGTTGCCCGAACCCCATATTTAAACAAACATATTTGGTTGGTGTAGCTCGTGTATCACTGAAGAGGACGACCTTGTCGTTGAAACGCGTCTGATACTTAGGCGTATTTTTTATGAGAATTGTGTTCTGTGTGTTTGTTATACTGTATAGTTTTTCTCATAAGTCAATCTCAACATTTAATATTGGTTTACATGTTTGTGCCATACATTTCCCCAACAAACATACAAACGAAATTCCAAATTGTCGAGTTAAAATTGATAGATTTTGTCCTTCGCTCGTTTGTTGATCTTTGTTGACAGAACGAAGCGAGATCGCACACCTTCCTCCGTCAACTAAAGAAGAATATTTTCTCTTTTAAAAAGAAGCTAAGCTAGTCACGTATTAACAACATGACAAGTTATTTCGTAACATCGTTTGTAATATTATAGGCTAGAAGGATGTTTATTTATACTGTACTTTCTTATTAAAGACTCTTCTGTAGTTGAAAAACCACATCAAAGTTTTTTTCTACTTGTTTGAGAAAAAAAAAAGTGCAAAACTAGTTTTCAAGGTGAACCTGACTTGAAACCTTACAATGTTAATGTGTTATTTCCTTTTTAGGGTAAACTGTCGTACTTAGTTTCACGGAAGTTAAATTGGCTAATAGTTCAGAAAACCCATTCCAAGTTATAAGGAACTAAAGGAGGTGTTTGTAACATAAATTGAAATTTAAAAAGCTCCTTATACTCTGACTCACTTTAGTTTTCAAAATTTAAACAAAAGTCTGATCAATGTGGATAACCCTAAACAAAATATGTAGTATTTTGTAAAATGCTATAACATTTTTCTGTCTTATATTATACATAGTAAAGAAGGAAAAAATAAATGTCGGGTCTTATTAGAATATATCCATTTTGACCTAATCCGAGTCTAAAAAAGTGATTTTTGAAATTATGCCTATTGTCTGTTGGAAGTGCTGTGCAAATTTCGTAATTAAGCAATATTTTCAGGACTTTTTTTTATTTTGTTTCTAACTCAAAATTGCTGCCATAAAAAACACACACAAAATCAACTCAAACGAAAACCAAAAAAATATTGCTTGACATCTCTCAACCGGTTCGTGAATTATAAGTTTAAAAAAATTATCAATCTACTATGGAGTTTTATAAAATAGGCCTACTTAACATCTCAAAATGGGGTCAACCGATTTTGTTCAAATTTTAGTGAAATGTGAAGATTATAAATAATTCTAGCTTTATTAACCAGATTTCGCCACGAATTGAAGCTCCCTACATTACTCACGATGTTGGGTGAAGGCCATACATTTTTGAGCTTCAGGGGGATAGAATCCCGAACTTGTTACTCACGAAGTACAAGCCCTAGCCATCATACCTACCTATCAATAGGTCCTAGATTAGAAAGCACTACAAAAAATCTGTTCCGAAGTACTGCAACATTTAAAATATTACAATCATTTATTTATACCATCAAATTCAACGTATCTAATACTTAGTTTACTTAGTGTAGTATTCGAGTCAAGTTCAACTTAAATGTCGATTATCTCATTGCTGTTTGAGGTTATGTTTTTGACATGTAAAACAAAATATATAAATCGAAATTTGTATCGTCGAAAACACATTTTGAAATAAAATGGATGCACATTTTATAGCTGCAGAAAATGAGCCAAAGTAGGACCACAGACCATCTGGTGAAAAATTATTCAAAAATAGAGTTTTTTTAATGTTTGAAACCCTCCTGAATTTTGAAAGAACCAATCTTGATACCGAATTTGTCCGAAAATTTGTAAAATCGTGAATAGGTACAAATTTGCTGTGAACAAATTGATGTCGCTGAACAGCTTGCTCACGCTGTTTTTATTCGACAATTAGGATATACATGTTACTAAATATCTTATAATGTCCTTAATCAAGCATTTTGGCTAATTGCAAAAAATAATTTTTTGTTAAACAAAATTGTCTGCCTAACGTATAATTAGTCCAATAATTTTTTTCAAATTTTTTCTTAGTTTATTGTAATAAATAAAAAAAATAATAATAATAAAATTTTAGTCTACTATACAAAAACAATAATTTACTTCTAATAATATTTACTCACTTTAGGCCTAGTGTAAAATAATCATCTGTTAGTATAATATGTAATAAACTGAACAATTACTGTTCAACTTAAACTAAGAGTAACTTTTCAATTATTAACATCAGTTAATAAGATATCAGTTAAGTCACTATTTTACAGTAATTTTTCCGCAACTTATCTTTAACACAACACAAATTATTTTTATATAAAATTATTTCTGTCCAAAATTTCTCCCACAAATTTGTCTCTACTAAATTGTACGTAACATTTATATTAAAGCACGATTTTTTTCTAAATATTTGTCTTCTTTCGTTTTATTTATTTATTTACATAAAAATTATGTGTTTGAATAAATGAAACGTCTAAGAAGAAGAGAAGTAGGTCTTATCGTAAATATACAATTTCCAAGTTTTTCAACAGGAGACCTTCTGTAGCCCGCAGTGATCAAGTTTTAAGGATCCTTATCAACAAAACATGAGTCCTTGCTACATTCAAATTTTAAACCTCGTCAAACCAATTATAATTTTGAACGCTTCTTTCAACCATCAGGATTGTATTCGATTCTTAAATCGTTAGTCAGTGACAGATTTTCTTCCGCAAAAGCCAATTCCAACGTTTGACTCTATTCGACTACCGGCTTCATCATTTCGGGTCTTATTTGGCCTCGGTATCTCAGCATGGGCTCCGATAACTGTAATGGTTTTCGTGCTTCGTGTATGTCTTACCAAGTCCATCAACATCAACAGCAACAACAAATGGCGATAGCGTATCCATGGCAACAACATCAACAATGGGGACAGAATCAACCTCCACCACCGCCACCCCCTAAACGGTATCTACTTTCAGGTAATTAATCGAAATTTTTGTATGTTGTGTAAATATTGTTGTATTATTAATCTAGTAGACGATGCTTTTCGTTTCAGAATACTTGAAACCAGCGCTGATTTTGATGAAACTTGTTTTTCATTCGATTTTTAATTGAATCTCGATTAAAGTTAAATTAGTGTGCATTTGTTTAAAGATTTATAGAATCTATAAGGAGTTCTTAGTAATTTTATGTAGGCCTATTATATTTTTGAATATTTATCTTGTTAGTATATTATAAAGGTATAGAATTAAAAGAATTATTCCCCAGATGATACTTATTTAAACCTGAATTATGTGAAGGATTTAGTCAACTATAGTATTATTTATTCAACCTTATACAACCTTCACCTCGAATTCAAAATCAGCAACTCCAAAATTTAGAACCCAGTCTTGTGATTAAATTCCTATATTCAAGAATTCATTAAACGTATTTGTTCATAACAATTGTTTACACAAATAGAACACTTTCTTGTTATTTTAACTCCAATCGAGATTCATTTAAGAATTAAACGAGCTTTGTTTGCTCAAAATCTGTGAATTTTTAACACGTTCTAATAATAGACTATATAAAAAGTCAAACAAAATTAGAAACAGAATGTTCATGTTTGTAAGCTGTTCCATGCAGTTACCATATCTACAACTATTCAGGATTTCCCTCACTTGTATTATAATACTAAGCTTAAAACAACCTAGTAATACTTCAAAAATGTTTAATATTTTACTGTTTTTGTTCAATAATTTAAATTGCTTTTTAAACTTAACAGTAAGGAGTAAAATAAATAAGTTTTAAAATAAGGAAAACTATACTATCTTACCAGGTTCGAACATAAATTACCAGCAAATCCGTATACTTGTGGCATAAAATTAATGTTCTAACAAACCTGAAGATATGATTTTGGATCCTGACCACGTCGAAATTTTTCATTTTATATTATTTTTTAAAGAAATGTTTAAATTATATTAACAAAATTTTAAAATCAAGAAGTAAATAAATTTTGTTTTAAATCGGGGGGGATACTACTGTATGCATTTACATCAAAATAAATTGATAGCAATATCTGAAAACGGCAATTGGGTGATAAGTTAATTGAGCGTTTTAAAGTAACCATGTTCGAAATATGCAGCAATGTCTGACTTCGGTCGTACAAGATATGAGAAATTAAATTGTTCTATAAATGCTATCAATTGTAACAAGATGTAACATAGATAGCATGTTAAGTTAGGTTTTATATCAAACTAACAGGTTTTATATTACACGCTTGCAATGAATATTAAACCTAACCTAACCTGTTCGCGGTGTTGCAGCTTATTTACAGAATCACTGAATTTATAAAACGACTATTTCCTTGTTTTAAACCTATAAAAGTTGGATGTGAGAGGATGTTTGGAATTTTGGTATTGTCAAAACCTCCAGTTTTAGTAACGATTGTTTATTTAATGGAAGTTTTCAGACTTTTCTCTCAATATATAAATTAGCTGTAGTAGTATTGATTCGTACGAGTTATAAATGTCGATAGCATTTGGAGACTGCCCGTAAGGGAAAAGGAATTATGTTGACAAATATTTTTAAATATGTCAAAATTCAGAAAGTGAGAGGAGTAATAAGTGAAATAATTTCGCTTATTTACGTGTATAAAATTGGTGAAAACATCTATATCAGGCAGATGATCGAACCAGAAATCCTAACTGTTATACACTATTATACAGTTGTCTCGAACAACTATTATAATAGTGCTTTAGTCTCGAACAAGTTGTGAGAACTAGAAGTTGAGAGTAGCTGTGATTGCAGTCATGGCATGGAGAGTTTAAGGGTCCTGGGCTGAACCACCAGATATCTATAACTTAGTTCCACACATATTTAATTTTATTTGAAATATTTCCACTAGCAACTGAAATAATTGTATAAATTTATTGAAAATAAAATCAAATCAACAATCAATAAAATCAAATTAACAATCAATAAAATCAAATTAACAATCAATAAAATCAAATTAACATTCAATAAAATCAAATTAACAATCAATAAAATCAAATTAACGATCAATAAAATCAAATTATCAATCAATAAAATCAAATTAACGATCAATAAAATCAAATTAACAATCAATAAAATCAAATTAACAATCAATAAAATCAAATTAACAATCAATAAAATCAAATTAACAATCAATAAAATCAAATTAACGATCAATAAAATCAAATTAACTATCAATAAAATCAAATTAACAATCAATAAAATCAAATTAACAATCAATAAAATCAAATTAACGATTAATAAAATCAAATTAACAATCAATAAAATCAAATTAACAATCAATAAAATCAAATTAACAATCAATAAAATCAAATTAACAATCAATAAAATCAAATTAACGATCAATAAAATCAAATTAACAATCAATAAATTCAAATTAACGATCAATAAAATCAAATTAACAATCAATAAAATCAAATTAACAATTAATAAAATCGGATCGTCACTTTAAGTGTTCAGGACGATGTCTTTACGGAACCAAATTTAAAATGTTGTTGTCATTATAGTATTTAGGTGATAATTTTGTTTTATTACGCAATAGCCAATGTAATAGATCCGTAAAAAATAAGTAAATTTCTTATCAACCACCTTATCAAATAATATAGATACCAAATGAAAGTATACTAATATTTTTGAATTAATCAAATCCAGTAACATTTCCTCAATCCATAACTCTAAAAATCGTTACCCTGACTATGTAACTGGGTCAGAGTTTTCTAACATGAATTAGATTACTTAATATTTATATAAAACGAATATCGCTTACAGGAATACACTTCTTGTCCCTTATCCA
This sequence comes from Aphrophora alni, assembly GCA_963513935.1. Lineage (NCBI taxonomy): Eukaryota > Metazoa > Arthropoda > Insecta > Hemiptera > Aphrophoridae > Aphrophora > Aphrophora alni. The sequence goes on along the minus strand of OY740766.1, from coordinate 19,618,162 downwards.
AAACAACAACATCCTTTATTAGTTATTATTTATTTAGAATAATCAAATTTTGTTTCAACAAATGAGAATTGGGTTAGTTTTTAAATATATTGTAATTTTGTTACGCACACGCCATACTCGATTTTCGTTCCAATATGTGTTAATTTATTGCCTACACGTTACCTTGTTCAATGAACTAGGTGTTTATAAATAATTTATCTTCGAATTGTTGATATACATTTTTTTAGACTATTGGTTAGTGGGGGTATGTCTTGAATCTTTAGTTTGTTTTTTGAAACCAGTTTGTTTTTGTCGACGATAAGTCGTATACTGTCTAACAGAGCAACAAGCAAGATAATTTATAAGGAAAGGATTGGTGAAATATTTACGAGTCAATTTTTTTTTTTTTTTTAATGGTAGAAAATCAAATCGTTATTATTACGAGCAGAATTAAAATCTTCAGTTATTTTAAACACATTTAAGTTGTTTTATTTAAATAATGTAGAAATAAACTGTAAAACTGGCCGCCTTTTGAAAATTTATAATTATTTTTTAATAAATTCAGGAGTGCTAAGTTGTTTTTCACACATGTGAAGGGCCTAGGTTACTTTGACGATTTTTCAGTCAGGTAATGTGGATCAAAACCGAGATCCCGTCACCGTAGTTATTTTTCGTGGTCAGAATTCTTTATCTCTACAAAAACTCATGATGACGGGCCAACCCCGTATCTTTGTGAGCCACCATGTTCGAACCCAAAATTTATTGCATACAAAGAACTTGCCATAAGATAAACCAAAGGTTCAAATATTTAAAAGATACAAAGAAAAACTGATGGAATTTTGACACTTTTCATTGAATATTTTATAAATTGTAATAGGTTTCTGTTCAGTCATACAAGTTGTTTTTTGTGCGACTGATCAAATGACACCAAACGCTCGTGTTCCAAGAGCCCTGAAGCATCTACCCTTGTTAGACAGATTTTCAGTTTAGACATATGTTTTTTTTTTTTTTTTTTTTTTTTTAATTTCGCAGGATAGGTGGAAAATCTTCAAAAGACAAAGGGAGAAATCCGCTCTTCCCAATAGTGTGAGATTCTTACTCACTAAAAACCACCTTCCTTCCTGTTAGTACCCCTATCGCGTGGGACAAGGAAACAGGAAAGGTTTTCCATGTACCAAGCTGAGAAGCTCTTTCCATGGGCGTATCGAGATTGTAAATGTGGAAGAAAGCAGAACGTTATGTATCCGCGCGAAGGGCAAGGTAAAGACCTGACTTGACAGAGTCCAGTCAGGTAAAACCTCGCAACAGATCATGCAGGAGCTCAGGTTTGGTAGATGTGGCGTGCAAGGTGAAGGATGGGAGTTACCTTACAAATACCTTGTTAGTGAATTTATTGGAGAAGCTACAAGCTACATCTTCTTCTGCTGCCTACTCGATACTGAAATAAGCGTGCAAGATTAGACTGCATGCAACTGCGTCCTGGTGGCGACAGCTTGGCCGCTGCGGTGCACCCTTTGATCTGAAACAGAGCTAGAAAGCAAAGAGGTGAAATTTAGGTATGAAGTAGGCTATGCATGGCTTTATAGGCCCAAACGAGAGATCAAGGTCGGTCATGCGAATAAGGACAGCGGCCGTCTGTGTTTGTCAAATGTTGTGTCGTATGTACCTAGTGAAGAGATTAGCGTTGATGTTGGGTGTGCATGTGCCCCCTTGTAGAGATTAGCTGATAATCGTTGAATGTGTTGTTTGATGAACGGCACATTTAAGTCTTTATGTAAGGTCCTAACTCTGGTGCACATTGGTGCTTTAGTGATTATTCTCAAAACCTTGTTTTGGAATATCTGTAGCCTGCGCATGTGTGTGTCCCCAGTGTGTCCCCAGACGGGCGCTGCATAGGTGATGACGCTTCTAAGTATAGATAAATAGATTGTGGTGGCTGTTCTCAATTCAAGAGAACTTGTTTTATTGAGCAATGGATATAGTTGTGACAGTGTCATGTTTGCTCTTTTAATTGTGTCGGATATGTGGGCAGACCAAGTCAGTTTCCTATCTAGGATGACCCCGAGGTACTTGACCTGACCATGCCAGTGTATGTCTTCATTGAATAAGCGTAAAGGAGTATTAATGGTGTGTGAGTTTCTTTTAGAGAGCAAAAGCGCCTGGCACTTGGACACATTTACCTTTACTCTCCAGGCTCTAAGCCATGGCTCTATATTGTTTAGTGAAGTTTGTAACCTACTGTAGATCATACATGGTTGCCATGACTGTGCGGATATCGCGGTGTCGTCAGCATATATAGCCACATTGGTGTTATCAAGTGTTGGAATGTCGTTGATGTAGATATTGAACAATACGGGTCCGATGAGCGAACCTCTGAGGCACGCCAGCTTGTATTGTCCTCTGTGTGGATGTTGTTTGGTCTACATCAACCCTGAACTTGCGGTCTGCTAGGTAAGACCTAATGAGGTGTATCAGCCCGTCTGGGAAGTTGTATTGCCTAAGTTTGTCTATGAGACCACTGTGCCAAACCCTATCAAAGGCCTTTTCAATATCCAGGAAGACTGACCCGGTTGACTGATTACCATTGAAACCCCTGGTAGCGTATTCAACAACTCTTAGCAGTTGAAGTGTTGTGGAGTGTTTGGTTCTGAAACCGAATTGCTCCGGCCTCAAGATGTTGTGTGTGTGTATATGTTTGTTGATACGTTTGAGCAGGATCTTCTCAAAGACCTTGCTCATTGTATTCAGCAAACTAATGGGTCTGTAGGATTCGGGCCTATGCTTGTCCTTCCCCAGCTTGGGAAAAACTAATATTTTAGCTTCTTTCCAAGCAGCAGGGAAATGTTGAGTGCGGAGAATTGCATTACATATGTTTGTAAAGAACCTGAGCGCTTTCTCCGATAAGTTTTTGAGTGTTGTATTTCCAATAGTGTCTGGCCCAGGAGCTTTCCTGGCCTTTGTGTGTGAAATCGCCCACTTAATTTCTGTGAGGCTTGTTTTGTGTATAGAGTGTTGGTGAGGAGAGTAGGCGAATTGTAAAGTGTTGTTTTCAACAGTGTTAGTGAAAACTGGGTCAGAGGGCTGAGTATTTGGTTGAAACGCTTGTTCCAGGGTATCAGAAAATAGATTTACCTTATCATCTGGGTCCCCCACCTGTCCATGAGGGCCTATTAGTGGGGGATAGCACATAGGTGAACGTGTAAAGTGTTTTACAAGTGGCCATACGGGTTTCTCACTGACATCTAGACTGACCAATTCGGCTTGGAAGCCTTCAGCTCGAAATTGAGTTAGTTCTATCTTAATTCGTCTCTTGAGACGGTTTAGTTGTGTACGTGGTGTACATCTATTTACTCCCTGCTGTAATGCCCTTCTTAGCCTATTGCGACGCTTGATGAGCGCAAGTATGTGTCGTGGTATGAACGTGTGATGCCGAGGCTGGCATTTAATCGGGACTGCGGCTTTCGTCGCGTCCTGTATGGCTGCTGTTAGTTTGTAAACAGCATTGTCAATGTCCTGAGGAGACAGAACCTCATCAGAGTTAGGTAATGAGCCATCCACTTGCTGACGGAACATCTCCCAGTCAGCAAGTCGGTAGTTCAGCACCTCTCTTGGCTCCTTGCTAATAGGATTGCCAGCCACCGCCATTACGACAGGATAGTGATCTGAATTCAAATCCCTATCTACGTGCAGCTGCGGTGATACCGTCAAGCCCTTAGCAATAGCCAAGTCGAGGATGTCTTCTGTGTTGTGAGTGCTAAGGTGTGTTGGTTCAGTGGGAGCCAGTAGAATGGCATTGTTTGATTCGATGTAGCGGTAAAGGATTCCCCCACTTGAGTTTGTATGTCTGCAGCCCCAGCGTGTATGTTTTGAATTTAAGTCCCCGGCGATGACAACTTTGTTAGAAGTTAACAGGAGTTTATCTATATCACGGGTGTCTATATTACCCGGGGGATTGTACGCTGAAATGAGTGTAGTGTGGCTGCCATTGAGCTCAAGCTTGATAGCAGTAGCTTCAATGCGTGTTAGTGTGGGCAACAAAATTTCAACATGTTTTATATGCTTATGTATTATTACAGCCGTACCACCTCCGGCTCTGTTTGTTCTGTCGGTGCGGTATATTTTAAAATTTGAAAGAGTAAATTTATTGTGTGGCTTTAAATGTGTTTCTGAAATTAAAGCTATTTTATAGTTATTTCTTTGCATATAGTGAAGAAATTCTAATTTTTTGTTTTTAATGCCTTGAGCGTTCCAAAAAAGTACAGGTAGTCTATTGTCCATTATTATTTACGGATTTAATGGTGTTGAGGAGGGAGGTCAGGAAGGACGAAAAGGTAGTGTTGGGGGTAGTCATTAGGGATAATAGGAGTTGTAGGAAAGCAGGAAGAAATGCGTCCCAGGTGAAAGCTGGGTTTAACAATCTTAGGACGGATTCAATGGAGTTTTGGAATGAATCCGTGTTGGAGTCGGATGTGCCTGAATTGGGCTGTGTTGTGTTGTTCTGGGCTAGAGTGGTTTTGGATGTGGGTGTCTGTGGTTGTGACACCTCAGCTTGCTTTTCAGCACATGGAGTGGTACGGGACCTGGTGCGCCGGGTCCTCCGCTCCCTGGGTGCAGGCTTTGGCTGCTCTTTAAGAACAGGAATTACCTTTTCCTTTAGAGAAACCTGAGCCTTCTCCTTCGGGGCTATGGGGACTGTCAACACAGCGGGTACCGTGGTCTCCATTGGAACTGTCGCTGGTGCCTGTGGTGTTGAAGCAGCCTTCTGAATCGATGCTTGCGCATACGAAACATTTGGCCTTGTATGTCGGGGGGTGGAAGAGGGCCTGGTGCGTGGAGTTGGCTTGGCGGAGTCAACATTCGCCTTTTCCTTCCTGGCATTGATGTCTCGTGCTGCCTGTTTATGGGCATCGCATCCACGATAGCTCGCGGTGTGCGACTTCCCACAAAGGACGCACTTGAAGTTCTCCCTCGAAGCTTCACATTCTTTTGAGTCATGCTCCTGCCCACATTTTACGCACCTGGGCTTTGCCTTACAACAGCTTGTCGTATGGCCAAACCTTTGGCACCTAAAACACTGGGTAGGTGTATTGGGGTGCTTATAGGCCTCTGCGCATACCTTCATACAGAGTACCTCCTTCAGTTCTAAGACAGAGCTGGCAATCTTATCAGAAGGCAGCTCTACCAGAAACATTGGGAGGGGCTTCCTGTTGTAGTGCCCACGCATTTGAGATACTTTAAGTACCTCAATACCCCGGCTCTCCAGATCGGCTTTCACCTCAGATGAGTATGTTTCCTCATCAATTCCACGAAGGACAACCTTGTACGTCCGTTCATTCGACAGGCGATATATATGGTGAGGGACTTTGTGTTCGTCCAAGAACCTCTGTAGGTTTATATAATCCTTGTAGGTCGAGGTTTGGAGTCGCACTCCATCCTTCACCTTTACCGCCATATAGAAATATGGGTCGTACTTGGCTTTAAATTGACGGTTGATTTCCGCCAGCCTGGTGTTGTCTGGGTATATTGTAATGGGAGGAATCTTGACAGATGCCCCAGTACGTCCAGTGGGAGCGTCCTGATTAGGCGCTATGGCATTTGCAAAAGGCTGTGGAGCCTTAAAGGTTCCAGAGTCCGTTGCACGCTTAGTCGCCTTACTGGACCTGTCTGAGTCTGAAATTGACTCCTTCTTCCTCTTCCTTCGAACGACCGTTGTTCCTTAAAAGGCCGTTCGTTGGTAGAGGCAGACGGATCCGTTGTGTCAATCTCCGACATGTGTTGTCAAACTCCTGTCGCTCTAGTTCTAGCATTCTCAACCAGAATTCGCTATAATTTGTAGCTTCACAGTTTAACTTATGACCTTGAGGCCGTAAATTGTTGAGTCCCCCGAGGATTGAACCCAGAACCTGGTAACTAATTTTTAACCTGAATTTCTCAACATCCTTTACACAAATTTCGTTGTTCGAGTTTTCACTCAGCTTGGACAGTCAAATAGCTGAATATTAGTAAAAGAGACTTCAATTAAATTTTTGGTGAGATAAAACAACAGAACGTCGCTTCATGTTACAGTCTCTAGAATATCTCTTTCAAAACATTTAATTCTGGCAACATACATTGAATTTTACAACAAACGTACCCTATTAAACGACAAATGTTTAGAAAATTCCAAGTTATAATACGTAGAAATCGGAAAATCATTACTATTGGCTGCTTTCCAACTACTTTAGTTTAAATTAGTATTTTTCCTCCACTTCATTTGTAAATATCGTTAGGCAATATTGACAATGTAAAAATCCAGTTTGGATGTTCATAAACATCAAGCTATCTTTATGTCTCGATAAAAAAGTAATAAGATTACATACGGTTGTAAGGGCCAATTTCGTTTTGATATTGTATATCCTTAGTAACCGAAACCAAATGTAAAAAATACGACTCTCTATGAATTTGAAATATATAAAAAATTAATCCATCTTGACGTAGAATTAAGTGTTTTGACACATGCTCGTTGTCAATATTTAATTGTGAAATTAGTTTGTTCAGAGCAAACAGTCCGACACCTGCGATCGGGATGACAAAATAATTACAAATAAATAATCTGTGTTTGTTATTAATTACATATTTCACTGTTGGTACACATTAGTGATTCACAACATATGCTAGGGCGATAACCTCTGGTATCTGCAGTCGAGTATTTGATAAAAAGTTTATAAATTAATTTACAGATTTTTGTCTTTAAATTATTTACTGTAATATTCGCGGGTTTCAGTATACATAATACTTATTAAACTTGATTGAACAAAGATACCTATGTACTGTTTTTATTTAGTGCATTTCGAATTTAGTGTGTGTGTGTGTGTGTGTGTGTGTGTGTGTGTGTGTGTGTGTGTGTTTCTTAGGCTGTTTTTTTTCTTAGCTCAAACATAAAAATCCAATCGACACACAACGAGGGGCGTCGTATCATAAAATTGTATTTAATCAGTCATTTACTGTATGCTTACTTTGAAATTCGTTACCGGTAAGTATTAAAATCATCAAAGATAGTGTCCTGTTTAAAAAGCCTATGGGTTGTTGGTTTTAAAATGATGTCTAATTTGGAGGTTTTTACAGTTTTGTTTTAAGTATTGACATTCCTTAAGTATCATAGAAAACACGTTTGAATAACGAATATAAAGCTGTTCTAAAACCAGCTCTTCTGGAATTTTGTGCAATGTCGAGTAAAAAATAACCAAAAACACTTATTTTTGAACCGTATTATCGGCCGTATTTTTGTAACTTAGCGATCGTATTTTGATTAAGGGAAAAAATACCAAGTTTGATCATTTTCTAACTTTGAAGTTATGTGTTTATAATAACTTAATTTATAAAAATAATTGTCATTTCTTATCATATGAAAAACGTTTGGACATCACTGCTGTAGGTGTTACTCAATAGAATAACCTAGTGTGGAATATTGTACGCCGAATCGACCGCCATTTTGAAACTTAACGGACAATGTTTCTGATTAACGAACTTAATTCATAGTTTCTAAAGCATATAACTACCTACAAAATTTAAATTGCTACTTGTAGAGCATTCAATAACAGTATATTTGTGTAAGAAAAATTCCAATATTTCTAAATATTTTATTACTGATTTTTTTTAAATTTTGAGGTTATGGTTTCGATAATTTTGTTTTTTACTTTATTATTTGTTATTATAGGAAACACTTTTGGCATCATTACGACATTCGGGTGTAAAATTATCCTCAAAGAGACTCCTTTGAAATTCAAAAATTGGGCGCCATTTTCAAACTTACCGAATGATTATTATTGTTGTTAAACTTGTCAGATAGTTAGTAAAACTCAAACGTACCCAAATTTGAAGAAAATCTAAATAAAATGATAATCTTTAAGGTGTTTTTAATATATAACATGAGAAAAATTGTATGCTAAATTAATCCCATGGATATGATCCGTTGTCATTTCATCTTTCAGGTATTTTCACGAAGAAATTACAATACACAGAATTTCTAAATTAAAAATTTGCTAAAAACTAAATATTCAGGATATTGTTTTCACAGATAGTCACTCTACTGACTGTCTTGTCAATTCAAAACATAATTAAATCAGTACTCTTGGAACGCCACAAATTCACTGGTATGTTGGACATGTTGCCTAGGTAACCAGGCGTAGGCAGTTTTATTATGAGAGGCTAGCTGTCAAGTTAGATCGGTCTTCTTGGAAATTCATAAATGCATTCTTATTGCCATAACAACTCCAAATTCTTTCACTCTGCAAGTTATTATTAATCCTTTGTCACGTTTATTACAGGCTTAGATTGGCCTGATTTTTATTCTTCCTTCTGTAAGAAATTGTAGGAAAATAAAATATAATTGATTTATTTTTTAAACTACCACATGCAACTACCGAGAAGTATAAATAAAGAAATTTGATTTATAGATATGACTAAACTAGTAGTTCTAAAACATGTAATAAATATAACTTGAAATTCAATAATTTGTCTCTTGTGCTACCATTTTACGGTCCACTTCTGCTAACTTACTGCTATATTGTGGAGCTCCTAGCAGTATCCGTTTTAGCACACTAGAGCTTTCTGAACTGATCTCACAAAACTACAACACATGTCCTAAGTCTCACAATAAAACTGTTATGGGACTTCTTTTCTTTGTTATAATTAATTCAAAGACAGTGTCCATCAATATACATAAACTGTAATGCTGTAATGCTTTCATTAAAAACGATGTTTTACACCAACCACTGGTGAGCTTCAATGGCCGGTGACTCAATGTTGCGATCTGACTACTGCTTATAGTATACTCTATTTCATAATAATACGTGAATACGTATTATTCATAATGTTACATAAATCTTACATAGTTTTAGAAAGTAAACAATAAAGTTAACATTATTTTTCCAACTATCTTTAACTATTGTAAAACTTATATACTATGATACAACAACATCATTCGCGAATTATCACTTTTCCATTTAAAATTGGGGTGCGCCAGGATTGAATGCCCTCACCACTTGTCTTCGCAATTTTGATTGACTGAAGAGCAAGGTTATATCGAGGTTATTTACCACACTGTATATACAAATAAAAGAGTGGAAGTGGAAATATACGAACCATACGCTGAGGAAAAACGAATTGAACTTACAAGAAGGGTAAGAGAGAATTGAATCCTTAAGGACTGAGAAGGAGAAGAACCAAGATGACCTATAGGTGTATGGTCGAACGAGAGCTGAAATAGTATGTGGAGAGATGAAGGCGATGATTTCAGAGTACGATTGAGTGCACGTGGCTGTCGTATATTCCTCGGAGGAATAGCAGGAGAAATTATGGCGGTCAGCAATCGTTGAAGTTATTCCTCTCAAAATTTCATGTCAAAATATTAAATACAAGAAGTTATGGAGAGTGGAAGTTACAAATTATGAAATTCGTCTACTGTAAATAGCTATATTGTTCAAAATTCACCTATAAATTAACAAGTACATCAAACGTATTGATTATAACTCAAATTTAATTGTAGTAGTTCAGTTGTCGACAATACTATTTCTAAACTTTTTTTAAGGCTAAAAAACAATGTATACTGATTATATAAACGTATTCGATGGTGTGCACACGCGTTGATATTGTCTGTGTTAATGTGCGCGTGTATGTGTATATGTGTTGCGATATGTTGTGCAATAATTTATTTTTATGTTTTAACGACCTCAGCAGAGCGATATTCTGAAGATAGAACGAGTTCCGAAACGCGTCATATAATTATAAAGTAAGCAACTACTTTATTATTAAAAAAGTCACATAGACGGACATTATTGTTCTTTTATTATATAATGTATACTGATTGTACAACATTCCATACATTAAATCATTATTCAATAATAAATTACGTACATTTTTCGTGTCCTGTATTAGTGACAAACCGGACACGCTTGTCATTTTGAACGAAATAAATAAAATCACAATAAATTATATAACATAATTAAGGGACATTAAGATATTTTCTTGTAGGTTGCCTACCTAAAGATCTGGTTTCAGAAGTGTCATTATTTTCGTCTTGTATTTGTTTTTTTTTTTTTTCGATACATTGGAATCAATATCACTAATTGAGAGTTCCGGTTCACTGAATCCGACTGCGTAACCGAAACTAAAGATTATGTAATACAACGCCAGTCCGCGTCTCTTGAATTCCGATTTTTGGCAACAATAACTCTGTAACGGAGTGGTCAGTTTGGACAATCACTTCCTGTAGAACCTCAGGTTTCGGCGTCTGCTTCCTGTATTGTTACAAAGTATGTAATGCATTGAAGGAAAGTATTATTTGTTGAAAAATCGATCGACATGAATTGTTTCAACAGTCATGAAGAAACTAATAGTTCCATGTATCGTACTTCGGAACGATCCTAAAGGATAACATTATTAGAGAAGAGATTACATAGAAGAATGTTGCTTGACTTGCAACAAATTTATATGTTAAACAGATCAAAGCTACAAATTTATAAAGCGGTTATAAGGCTGTGAAGCATAAATCCTAACAAAAGCTGTAGAAGATACATATAGGGGGGATGAAAGATGAGTCTTACGGGAAATTGAGTGGTTTAATGCTATTTAGACGAAGGATGGAACTTGGAGTATTGGGAGTAATTTTTAAAAAAACTTTATTTTTTTTTATATTATAAATATTAGGAATACTTTGATCGGTTATAAAATATTTACAAGATACAAAAAGACCGTTTAATGCTAAACAAGATATCTTTTTTTATCAGTGACCTAAGAAGATATCAGTAAAAAACTAAAAACTGTATAACAAAAATCATTGTAATTTAATAGAACACGAGAGCTTTTCTTGGTCATCCAATATATTCAGGAGTTAACTAAATAGCTAATAAAAGGTGACTACTACGAGCTGAAAGAGTAGGAAAAACATTTTTGGGTTCTAATAAATTACAAAACAAAATATATTTTGTACAATATTCTATTATACTTCAAAGTACAGTAAAAGTAAAGATATTTTCTTATTCATCATTGAAAGGGCTAAATATTTTGAAAAATCAACCATCGACGCGATATTTGGTCTCCAAAATTTTCAGTGAACGCCATTTTGAAACGGTTAGGTAAAAAATTTGATATTTTAATGTATTTTTGATCATCTGTTTATAAGAACTTTTAACCCTGTTTTCAAGTCAAAATCACTCACCAAAATTTGTCGCCATACTTACGAGACACCCTGTATACATTAGCAGCTGTTATAGTTTTCTGTGAATGCGAATGTGTGATGAAGAAAGTTTGTTACAATCGCTTGTAGTTAACCAAACTAATTAGACAAAACCAACATTGAGGTTAGATAGAATCCATCAGTGGAGCGGAGGATGCGCGCATTCAAGGTCAAATGTAACGAACTTTCTTCACACGCTACGATTATTTATGAGTGAAAGTGAAACCTACGAATTTAAAGTCAAATTTAATAAAGTTACTTTTGTAAAGTTGTAAAGCGTTAATAACCTAAAAGTAAGAACGTTTATGTATTTCTGTAGATCGTATAATTTACTTTATGTGAGTAATATTTACATTTTATTTTATTATTCTTGAAGTAAGACGGATAATCAAAATGAGTACGGATGTGGCAATCCCGTAGATTCTAGCTGGATCTACACCTTTCTTCGTATAGTTTTAGGTTATATCCCTCTCTTTCATCTTTCCTATCAGATCTCTCTTGCAAAATTCTTGTTCTCTTCCGAAATTGACGCTATTAGAATGTTTGAATGGTCTTTATACTCTTTTTTTTCTTTTTTAAAAAGTCGATAATGACCAATACGTTTGTCCACTTTATCAATAAATAAAAATGAAATTGGCTTCAGTCAAGCGAAATGAGTTACCGCAAGAAGGCAGCCAATAAAATTGGAAGAGGTAAATTAAGCAGTAAGAGAATGAACGATGAGAGCTAGATAAATAATTAAAGATTGACAAGTGAAGAACATACACATAAATGGGAGAATAAGGACAAGTGAAGCAAAGGTTGTAAAACAAAGTTTAGGGAAGGGGTTGAAGACCAAGAACTACAAGAATTGTATTGTAACACCGGAAACCAACGCAACAACACATTACGGAAATATGAGGAATTATCATAAATAGAAAGGAAGAGTGAAAATGGATGGAGACTACCTCTCCAACAAACTAAAGGCATAAGAGGAAGAGAAGAGGAGGAATAATGAGGACGGAAAATTATCATGATAGGGGAAAAAATTAACAGAATTAACTCGAGTTCGAACCTTCGATCGAAGAGCGTTCCCATAGCGAACACTTTTTTTACGCAAAACAACTTGGATATATTGCTTTTGTTTTTGTCAAAACGTTTCTTCCACAACTGATAGTTTAACTCTATTATGGACAATAGATACAGGGTAACTTATAATGTCGCGACCATAAGATTTGCACCAATAAAACCAGGCAAACTTGATTTACGTCACATTTATAGATAAAAATGAACGACCTTTTGGTATAGAACTCAATTTCTCCCAATCAAAAAAGGTCCAGTAAAATATATAATTGTATTTTTTTTATTAAATATATTATAAAATATGACTTTATTTTTGAAGATACAATCACTAACTTACAGTTATAACTAGCTTCTAATTATAAAATTTGAAAAAGACAAAATCGAACAAATTTGTTAAATAATACATTTAGAACTGTTTAAAAAGTTATGATTTAATAGTGAAGAGTTAAAATACAGAATGATTTCGCTAATCTAACACTATTTAACTCCATGCTTTTATCACTTTTATGACGATATTGTTCTTTAAAATTATTTGTAGATTTAGCTTAATTTCAAAAAAATTATCATATTTTTAAACGCCCAAAATGAAACTGTCTTTTATTTTTATTTTAAACCAAATGCATTATTGAGGGTTCAAATCTGAAAATGTTGACTTTAATTAATAACTCCGCAGTATTTTCTGTTCAAGATTTTGAAATTTTAATAAATTCCTGTTTGTAGGAGGGAGACAGAGATAAAGAATTTTTAATTTAATTTTTAGATTCTATCTGATTACAGACAGAAGACGTTGAACAATTTCAGACGCGATGTATACTGCATTTTTCCTGAAGATCAGTAAAAAGGAATTCGATTTTTTCTTTTTTAACAATAGCTAGAATATAAACCCTTTTGAATTAGTTCTTAACTACTTATTTCCCGCGGTTGTCAGCATACCTGCTCATCTTTACAAGAAATATCATCAAATCTGTTTACAATACACTTCGTATATCGATCGATATAATAGATAATCTCTTTTAACGGCAGTTGAGACCAAATAGAATCATTAAATTGTACAAGATTGAATTTCCTTTCTATAAAATGAAATTACGCAATGGCAACTAAAGCGTGTTAAATCGGACATTTTGGGACATTCCATCTTGAAAGTGAAAGTAGGAAGCCAACGATTCACCAATCAAATCTATTGGCCCGCCGCGCCGGTAAAACGCTTCACGCACAAGTTGATTTATCTGACAGTCTCGGTGACAGGTAAATCAGCTGATACGTTGGGTAAACAAAAAACCAAAAAATGTTTTGACGAAAAGGTTAGTTTGAAAAGCAAACAATTTATTCGATAACCCAAATTTTCAAGTCATATAAGTCCTCAAAAGATTGCCTGTCGTACCATTAGGTCTAGTGAAGGTCTTAAAATTGTGTAGATCCTTTTTAGGCCGGAGTGGATAAAGACTTGAAGGTTTTGTAATATAATAGAATAAATCACATATTGAGGAAAATTTCAGTTATGGGGTAATTTGAAAAATAAAATAATCATGAAATGCGGTATATTTTGTTCTTATTTTTTGTCAGATTACAAATAACTAGATTACTTATATTGTTTAACAATCATCCTAATGTATAATACATTCAGGATATATCTCTTTTATTACATTAGCAATTTTAAACAGTTTACTTCGTCCAATTTTGATGAAAGGAATAAACAGCTTTATTTGTAAACAAACGAAACCACGTATAAACAAATCCTGTAGATTTAAATAAAGATTACCTAGACGCCTGTAAGAGGAAAATATCCGTTGAATATAAAAACGTTTAATACATTTATGTTGCATGCATAATGGAGTCCCCAAGAACTATTCAATTAGGAGAAGTGGCTGCGTGCAGACGAGTACCTAACCTAAAACTTGTAATATAAATTTTATTTCTTAATATACTTTTATTTAATTCAGTTTTTCCACGCAATCTGCACGTGGATTACAATATGTAGACATTATTTTAGATTTTAGTACAGTGTGTTCATAAAGAATCACCAGCTTTTATTTTTTGTCAATATTTGGAGTACAAAATCGAAACTTTGGGCATAGTTTCTACTTGTTGATGTAATAACTTGTTTTTACCCTCTCCTGGATGAAGGGGAGGAATAGTATGAAGGACGGAGGCAACTCAAATATTTTAACCAGTAAGAGAAGACGTGTACACATCGTTTTATAGATCTTTATTGAATAGAAATTGTAGTTCTGTTATAGCGATAAGGACGGAGTTGTGGTGGGGGGGGGGTAATATAAATATCTTAAATGAGAATGACGGTCGTGTAATACATCACTTTAAAGATTTTAATGAGTATGAAAAATCTATACATAATTTAAAAATAGTTGTTATAAAACCAAAACACAACATTTAAGGATAGTTGCTATAAGACCAAAACATAAATTTTCATTTCTCTCAAAAACAGTTCAAATTGTTTTTATCAAATTTGATATTGGGCATGTTTTAGATATATCTCAAAATTTCTCAAAATCGCTAAATTGTTTTAAAATACCTAAATTATCAAAATATGTAGAAGAGATTAAAAATTTAAACTATGTATGAAGATTAATATATCTCACCACAAAATGTAAAACCTGGAATGTTGTACATTTCTTTTCATTTACTGATTTTGAAGAAACGAATGATATTTATGTATTTTTGACTAAGTCTACTAAGTTGTTAATTGATACAATATTTTCGAAAATCAAATTTAACATCGTTATCTACTTAAATAATTTAGAAGCACGTGCTTTGCAACATCAATTATTTTCAACACAAATAACATTTAAACAGGAATTCATTATGTTTGAAACGTTAAAACAACTTTTCCTTATAATAACTCGTTAAATCCTCAACAACGATTCATTAAAAATGATTTGAAAACAAACAAATCGCAGTTAAAAACGGGGAACAGAGATGATTTGTTTAAAAATAATCAAACAACATCCAATTATAATTAACAGTGAAGTTTCTTAGCGGACAGTGTTGAGGGATGGGCGAGGGATGGCTGCACGTGAGAGATGATCACGGGGCGCTCCACGTGAGTTGAACGGAGGTTTCGTCACATTTAGCAGCACACTACCGTTGATTCAACGAAAACACCTATTGTCAAGAAATTACTTTTACATCAAAGTGAGAATAATATTGTTACCTTTGTTTTGCTAACTTGGGACACACCTTGTTCGGTTTCTGTTATAAAACCAGTTGTATTGATAAATTTAATGTTAAAACGTCTGATCAGAGGGTAAAGTAATTTATATAAAGGAGTTTTTAAATTGTATAATACTTAGCTAATATATTAAACCGCGAATTTCTTTCGTCGTTTTTTTTCTATTCGCTAGTTTAACGATCTTGGCGTTAATTTAGATCACCCCCTTGTTAATGGTTCATATAAGTTCTAGATAAGAAATAAATTAAAACAATTTCAAGCGGCCGCCATTTTGAAATTTCGCGATCAATTTTTATGAATTGTTTGGTCAAATCCAACGAATATTAAAACCTAGGTAAAATGCTAATCGGCTTTTTATATTCAACTAAATATTCCAATTCTTATTGATGATTTTTCTGTTATCTTTTTTTTAAAATTTACCTCTTAATTTAAACTTTTTTAAAAAACACATTGTGACATAATTGAATACAGATTGCATAATAATCGTATGATGTTCAAGTAAAAATAATTATCCAAAGTTTTGTAAACCAAATTTGAGCAAAATTACGACCTTTAGAGAATTTAATATTATACCGGGTGGTTAAAATATGTTTCTCCCCCCCCCTTCTACTTTATAATAATTATTATTATTTATTTGCATCATTTATGGCATACATAGTGCAGCAATGCTGCGGTATACATTTGACTTGTCATACTATACAAAAATTACTCACAACAGAATACAAATACACAATATACAATACAACAAATATACAAGATAGAAATTTTATAAAATACAAACAAATTAAGACACAGTGAACCATGTATACATGTTATCTCATATTAATCTATTATTTGAGTTGTCATCCTGAATACAAAATGCATCCCAGCCACCCAGGGTTATGAGCTGAGGTACTCCTCCACTGAGTAAAAAGAATTCCTCAAGAAGTATCCTCTAAGTGATCCGCGAAAATATACTTTTATAAAATTTATATAAATTTCTTGAAACAACTTGGTTTTTTTTATATTTTCCAGAAGTTTATTAAATAATTTCCACATTTTTACGACACTATTTTGTTGTATCAATTTGAGAGTAAATGAATTGTATAGCCGATTAATCATTACGTTTTATGATATTTGAAATCGTTGGACGACATTTTGAATTTGAATAATGTTTTTAGCAAGGTCACGTGACACATAATGAAACATTGTATCTTCAACGCTGAGTTCAGTGGCACAATCGGTTTTTATAACATCTCCCCTCTCTACAGTTATTTACGAAACACTTTATGAAATTTGGCGAAATTTGACGTCGTTTAATACTGCCAAAATATAAAACATTTGTTTTAAACTATATGTTTAATATATAGTTTATTTCATAACAATTCGATGTAAAATTCAATAACAGCTTAAATGCAAAACTCTTCGCGTTTTGAAATAATGTACTTTTTAAAATGTAATAGCCTATTTCTTATAAAGTTATGAATTACTTTGACGTAAATAAATACAGGTAGATATAGAAAAACAGTTTCCACCATTAGGATTATAATAATTGAATCCTATACAGTATCATGTGTCACAATACGTTAAAACATTACATTTGTCTTAAGCAATACCCTATTTAAAAAAATAATAATTTAACAAAATTTATATTGTTTTCGTGAAAACAGAACAGTTACAAAATTAAGTCTGTCACTAAACTCGACGATAAGAAACAATGTTTAACCATTTATCATGTTATCATTTTTTAAATAACTCAAATCCAAGATGGCGGACAAAAATTATAAACGCCATAAAATATAATACGAATAATAAAAATTGTGTGGCAAATTAATTTTAAAATTTCTTGTATAAACGGAATAAAAAGTATTTTCGCAACCTGTATTCTATGTAGATATGCTGAACTTTCAGTTTTATAACAATTCCATAGAGCTAAGCCAATAATGCAGTTAGACTATAGGCTACAGTAGGCCAAGTATAGCTTCCTAGTGATAGGTTTTCCCACTATTGTTTTCTTGCATCGCACATTATTGTGGTTAAAAACAATCCAGGAACCTAGAGACATTTTCATTGATTACGTAATGCAACCAAGATACCATAACTCATATCTCATACTGTTTTTTATTAGTTGTTTTAAAATCATGTTCGTATTAAATGTTTTGAAAAACAAAACTGTAGTCAAATTTTCCCAATTTTCATTTTTGATTCAATCTCACTTTAATTAAGAGAATTTATGTTGCACCAAAAATTATAAACATTATGTTAATTTTTAAATTCAGTTCAAGTCGAATGTTTTATAATTTATATTATTAATAATTATTTTTAGTTTAATTTTTAAACCAATCTAAGACTCAGCAAAACCGGTTTAGTTGATAAAGCCGCATTGCACGTTAGTACGTTAAATTGCTTACAGCCAATAATTACATTTTGTTTTTACTTTTTCACACGTTTACAACGATTTTGAACAAATTCAGCTAAAATGTAGTTTCTAAGGATCCAAACATAACGCTTGTTTGCTATCTTCCTAAAAATACCGGTTGTGTGTTATCGATAAAAGAATCGACTATAAAGCTGTCATAAAAGATGAAATTAATCAATATTGGCTCTGCGATTTTGCACATTTATTTGGATCTTTACATTCCAATAGATTAGTATAGACGATTTTGAGATAAGGTGGACGATTTTGTTGTTGGTATTTTGCCTTTACTCTCCAACCGGGAAATGACTATGACTACATTTTGTTTGGCTCCATACAGGATACATTTGGTCATTTACACTCAAATTTTGAGTTATCGATATATATTGTCTATTATCAAAATATGATTGCACATTAAATGTGAAGGTCATCTCGTTTGGGCGGTGATGTACTGCATAAACAACAGATGGAGAGGATATTGTTCCAAAATCTCCTAAATATTCTGTTGGTCCGTTACCCAATATCATCTAGATGGGTAACAGGAACCACCCTCGGGGATGATGTAGGGGAGAGTATCGCGTGAGCGACCCAACGGTGATTCATGGGGAACCTTGCCGACATGAGTGCCATGGTAGCATGCTCACTCTGTCCAGAGGTTTCAGTTTGTGGGGCATGCACTGAGGAAGGTTTCGTGATGGTAGTGGTATGCTAATGATGGGTAATGCTCCCCGCACCTATTTTGTGATGGGGTCTGGTGTTGTGGCTCTCCTAGTTCTTATGAGCTAGTTTAAGTTAACTTTCAACTCATCAAAACTTGTTGGACCTATAGGGCATAAATTAGTTCATTTTGGTCACATTAATATTCATAGCCAAAGTCATATCTCAAACGAGTAGAGATATACTTTATATCTTTTTTATTATTTGTGTTCCTAAAAGAGATATAAAACGAGAGAAGAATAACAAAGTAAGGGGAAAAGACAAAACTGAAAGCTGCACTTTCATTCACAACACTTCGGTATACATTTCTATATAACAACATATTTGTTCATACATATTGAAACATATACTTTTTTCTTTCTAACTTGAAATCGTGAATGTTTAAACAGAGAAATTGAAAGAATGACTGAAGGGCGTTTCGCTTAAATAGAAATCAATAAATCTTGACGAGTTATCTCACGACTGCAGTTCACAGTCATGCCGATAGAGGGAGACATAAACTCAACTGCTCACTTTCTCATTGGTGATGGTCGTAAGTTACTTACGGGGCATAGTTCCGCTTTCTTCGAGTCAAAACTTAAAAAATTAATTATGGATTTACGCCCAGTAATATTTCAAAGCTTTGCTTGGTGCCACGAATACAATGTTTGGTTGCGTCCTTCTACACACCTTATGTTTCAGTTTGTCACTAGTAGCGGTGCCAAAAAATCAGATTGTGAAGCAAAACAACCTAGTAGACTAAAATCTGATTTTGTCGATGTTGACATCTCTCAGTAATTATGTAACAGACCAAGATGTTAATCTAAACGAACCAATTTTCAAAATGTACACCGTGTGCTGAGATATTCAAAATCAAAAGTAACGCAATGCAATAGCTGTAGTAATAAAAATTAATTACAAATTTAATTAACAGATATCGCTGTTAGATTATTTATATACTTTGTGTAATAGATCTCGTTCCTTGGAGGTTTTAATACATTCAATAAATCGTTTTTCTAAGACAGACTTGGCGCTCAATATACATTAACAAAGAAGTAACAGTAAATACTACAACAGCTTTGTATACTTGAACAAAACACCTTGGGTGGAATGATACAAATTAAATGATTTATTGGTGGCTCGTTCCTTTGCATTGTCATTGTGATTTCTCATTCATTAGGGTCGTATTGGTAGTATATATTATGATGCAACCATCTTCCTACCATATTTTAATGGAAAAAAGAAATTTTATCACCATCATTGGGAGCGAGTGAAACAACTACTAATTTACATTGATTCTTCTATACAAGTTATCTAAACTTGTTGGCAAAAATTATGAAATACAATATTTGATCTGTTAAGTAAAATAGTAATTTATTTGATCTTTTTGTAACACTAAGAAACTGAATTTATATAAGTAACCATCAAAAAATTATTAATATTTTTGTCATGGGAAATTTATTTACAGTTTAAATTTATTGCTAGTTTGAAGTTTTTTTTTATAACTGCTCGTTATGTATTGTTCACATCATTATATTTAATTTTTCGAGGGACACTTTATTCTTAGTCGGAGTGAGTCCATTTTCTCTTTTATTTGGTCGCCATTTTAAAACGATAAATAAAAATGTAAAACCTTGTACATATATTATTCGGCCAAGTTGCAATCAACCTAATCCTAAATTTCATAACTATTGGTAGACACGTTTGGCCGTAACTGCGTAACAAACACACAAACAGACGAAAAATCAAAAGATTACATTCATATTAATGCAAGACCTCGTTTCGATCAACAATTTTTTATACAACTATTCTTTTTTTAAGTAAAACATTATCTGCAGAAAGGTTGAAAAAGTAAATAAATTATTTACTTTTAGATTTTTTTATTTTTTTTTAGCTCCGTTTAGCCTACGAATTAGGATAATTACGTTTTGAATGTATTTTTCCGTCAAAAAATCCTACGAAACCTCAGTATTTCGTCTCATGTGTTGTTTAAACGACTTCCAGTCAAGAGTGAACATTATTGTTTTTCTTTGTTATGTTGTTTTTTGTCATTTTATTTAGACATAACTGATGATGGGCAATGTCCGAAAACCGGTATTAAGAATAATATGTAACTAACATCTTTTAAAGAAATACAATCATAGGATTAGGTAACGGAGAAATACATTCAAAACCTACTTTTAGAACATTCGCATTTTCAATTATTCCACACTATCTACTTCAGAACACAGTTAGCTGTGTTTCTATAAATAATTGTCTCTTACAGACCTGCGTAGGGAATGGAAGAACGAGGAAAAATCTGTTGTTATTGCAGGAAATTTGTCGAATTTAAAGATAGGGTGAGACTGTAACGTTCTCATTAATGTATTTTGAAAAACAAGACAAGAATAAAGTTTAAGACTGATTCTGATTTTTTTACAGAAACGAAAAAGTTAATGTGAATATTTGTTTAGCGTGTTAATTAGCATGGAAATACATTTTATACCTTTAGCAGGGTTAAATCTGATTACAGTCGAATGTTTCAATAAAATGGTCTGAAACGAAAAATTGTAAAGTTGTTGGCGTTTAAAATGCCGTCATAAACTTTGAAAACCAGAAACATTTAAGCGCAAATGCAACTGCCGTAACTATATAATGAATTTAATGAAGCGCAATGCCAGGATGAAACTGATCCTACAACTTTCTTATCTAAGTGTAATGATAAACTGATATAGGTCGGAATTTGTTACTAAACATTCAAACTATCATTTGTAGAAAACACAGACTTAAAATTGTGTGATAATTATATATTAAAAGATTGTAAACTGAAGTAATTGAAAACAATCAGTCATTCTAATTATTTTCTGTTTTCTAAGAATTATAAATTTGAGTTTTTATCAAAATTTAACGTTGCATAAATGCGTCTAAAATAAAGTGTTTGGAAATGATTTTCTAAGCAATGTACTTTGGAGCGCGCCAATCAATTTGCTGTTTCATCCCTTATTATAACAAAGCTTTCAATTAACAATCTTACGGGAAGGAAGAATATTTGGCTTAAAATTCGGCTGAGAAAAACTTGTTCATTTTAAATAATGTATGCAAGGATGCATTTCCCTACCAACTGTTTAAACATTCAAACATTCAAAGTTTAGGAAGTATACCTATTGGCTGTTTTAACACTAACGTTTTATGTGGGGTGGGGGGTTTAAGTAATATTCGACTGGGCAGAAATAGCATGAGGGGGAGAGATTTATCGAAAAATCGAGAGATTATTGTAACAAAACATATTTGACATGATAGGAAAATTGAACTAAACCAATTACAGAATAGGAATACACAGTTATCCGATAATTGTATGATATTAAAGTTTTATACAACGTTTAAAAAATAACATTGTTTCATCGACAATATCGTCATCCTCAATATAAAGTTATATATCGTACAACGTGTAATGTATAAGATTATTTAAGTTTATTAATTTAGAATTATTCAATTACAAAATACACAAAAATACTTTGTTTTGATCTCGAGGCTCAGAAATTCAACAGTACGTAACTCTTGCCTTGGCTATTTTTACAACACTTTTGGTGTGTACAAATGAAAACTATAAAAACTGAATCTAAACTATTAGTATAATATAATTCCTTAAAAACTAATGAAAGGGTGTATGAAGGAAGTGGATAGGTAATGGGTGCATATGATACAAAATTAATGGTTGATGATGTGAAAAAGAATGGTATTATATTGCTCATGCTAATAAAAGTTCTTTTATTGACAGTTTTTAATTTGTTATTTTGACCTTTAATGAATTAAAAGAGAGTTCTAATTTTCGTTGCTTAATTTGGCTGGATATAACATGGCGAGAGGTAAATTTATGATGTTGAATCAATTCCATGGAGGGATAGACAATAGTTATTTGTGCAACTAGTGAGCAAAGTGGCACTTTTTTAAACGAGAGAAAAATGTTGACGCACGAGGCTTGCCGAGTGCGTCAATTTTATCGAGTTTAAAAAAGACACTTTGCTCACGAATTGTACATTATACTTTGTCTACAGTTGTTATTTTGTGACAAATAAAAAACATACTTCAGCAGTAACAAAACTGAGGAAGTAACAAAAACGGTTCATACTGGCGGTCGTACTTTTTCCTTGATTTGACAGGAAGGAGATTTAGTACAACGTTGTTAGCTTTTTCCGCTAATTTAGGCGGGGTATTTGACAGGTTTTCATCCTCTGAACTGTCCATATTTTAAAACTAACTACACAAAATATAGCAGTAGTGCTAAACAACACATCAACACTGAGTAGAAGTTCTCACGTCAAAACTGAGGTTATTTATGAATATTACAAATAACTTAGGTGTATTGTTGAGGAAACGGGATTGCCAACTTCAAGACTCGGCAAACGAAAAATACTCTCCGTGTACATACACTGTCAATCATCTTCATGAATAATTACTTCCTATTTCAACTTTAAAACGTTGTTTTGTTGTTTATTTATGTTATTTTACATGTAAGAATTAATCTAACCTACATACGGGTCATTTCCTGTATATTATAAATCAATTCAAATAAACTTAACCTAGATTTCGTTTTGTTCGGCTGCCATTCGGAGTGAGCAAAGTAGTGTGCAAAGTAGTAGGCAAAGTGAAACTGTTGAGAAATCAGCTGTTTTGCAAACTAATTTAAATGAACAAAATGCCACTTTGTCAACAGCTGCATCGTTACATCAGTAATACATATGCTACCTTATAATTTATAACCTAATTTAGTCATTGTAGCTTATTCATATAAAGATGGCAACATTGTTGTTGAAACGTCTTTGACTAAATTTAAGTTTGATATTCTCTTCAAGTTTTGTGTTATTAATTTAAATATCTCAGTCGAAAGAGTAAATTTAGAAAACTAGGCTTTCTTCGTCTTCTTTTCTAGTTAGGCTACATACAAAAATTAATTCAGAATGGTTAAGTGATTACTGAGAAACAGCGTCATTTGAATTGATGCCATGAAAATTTCGCTTTGTAAGCTATTTTAACGGAAAGTATCAATTGATATCGTGTTTTGTACTGTTGTAATTATAAATCATAATTATCACGTTAAAAAAATTTCAGAAATAACAATGTGATCGTAAATAATACAATTAACTGCAAAACCACTTGGATTTAAAATCCTCCAAACGTTTTAGGCTTCCTAAATGTCATCCAGATGATAACCCCTCGTGTGGTGTTGCCTCAATGAGTCATTGAGTCATCATAATTCAGCCAAAACTGCTAATTTTAGCAAAACAATGCTTACTGAGGTTATCTTCAAATTCAGCTGAAAATGCAAAAAATCCCTTATACGAATATTCTTCTTCGGCTCTCTGAAAATAAATTGATTTTTGGCAACAGGGGCTTTGTTTTTAGTTTTTCACATAAACATAGGTATAGAGAAAGTTATGTGATTTATGGAAGAATTTGATGTTAATTGTTTGCAAAAATATTCGTTTGAGGTGCCCTAAACTGAAAAAAAAAAGTGTTCTCGTAAAGATGTCCGTCGTTGTAAATTGATTTGGCTTTTCTACTTCAAAACAATCGATTTTTTTCATCATCGAATGTATTCATTTGATACAATTTGGCACAAATGTAGCCTCTCCATACAAAGAGTATTTTTTGTCATCTTCCAACAAATGTCAGCACAAGAGTATCGGTTAAAAAAAAAAAAAAAGTTCATAGAGTATTTTTTAATTAGCTAATTTTGAGAAATTAGGTATTTTTAAATATTTAATTTTTCGAAAATTAGCTTTCCCAATTTAGATTAAATTTATCTAAAATTTGAAGATTAATAACCCAGACCGGTTTTTTAAGTCGCGACGAAAGTAAAATTAAGATTCAGGTAAAGAAAAGGAAAATATATTTTAACTGCCGTCATAAAACACTCGATATCAAATATGACTTATCCTTAAGACAAGAATACTTTAGGCTCTATTTTAAAAATATTCTTACCATAAAAGTTTCATAAAGTGATAAGTATGCTTGTCTTTAATCGATAATTTGATTACCCTACAACTTGCAATAACAAAATAAAATATTAACGCGTTTTTTGTTAAAAGAACGAAATCGTCTTGTAGCCTACCTCTTTTGTAAAGTTAAAGACTTTCACAATATTTGGCAATAAACATTTTAAATGGCCGCCATATTTTAAATGTACATTATTAAGTTAAGGTTTTGTGTGTATTGATCAAAGTTTGTATGTAAAATCCATATACCAAATCTAGACTCGATATCTCGTTAATGTGTGAAGTTATATTATTTTAGAAAAAAACGCACACCGAAGAAGAGACGGAAAAAGAAGCATTTTCCGTGATAATGGAAAATTTTCTTTATTTTCTCAATTTGTGTTACTTAACCCTAGAACACTACTCATTCGTAAAAATTACGACCCGCCCTTTGTAAAATTCGGAGAACTCGTAGACAAAAGACGGACACGCTCTGTCTTTTTGTTTACATTCCTGCCATTGTGAATAGAGGCCACTGTCTCTTCGGCTAAGCTCAAAGTTGAACCGTTATTACCGTACTCAAGCTCGCGTCGTATATTTTACGAAAGAATAGTGTTTGCGAAAGTTTTAACTATTAAGTGTTTGAATTTTTTTTTGTAAATTATTGTTTTTATATTGTTAGTTTTTAGTGTTGTAAATAGTTTATTGTGTAAATAGTGATTTTAGAGTTCAAAGTGTTTGATTTAGCTACTAAGTGTATATTAATCACTAGCAAAGAATGTGATTCTTAGTGAAGACAGGACTCTAATTTTGGCATTCTACCTAATGAACTTATTGTAAATCATTTTTCTCTTTTTATATAAATTAAACACTTATAAATGATGTATTTTATGAATATCCGATTAATTTTTCCAATAAAATAATATTTATATTTTTTTAGATTTTTTTCCCCAGATTAATTATTTTTTTAAAACGTACTTGTAGTGGTGGTAAAAGACATTTTTTTACAGGTAAAATATGTAGGAGTTTATTGTTAAATATTTTTAAAAACACTAAAGGATTTAATATAAAAAATAGTCAACACTAAAGTAAAGTTTTAAAAAATAATAATAAAAACAGAAAGTAGTAAAATTTACGAATGAATAGTGATCACGTAACAATGAACTAAGAGTAGTAATCTAGGGTTAATATAGAATCCCTCTGTAAAGAAAGTAAAACAGCTTTATATTTTCATTAACATCCATCAGAAATAATTGTAACTCCAAATTCATTACAGCAGACTGCCTGCTTCCCGAAATGGTCACCATCAGCATGATAAATGTTTGTCATTAAATTTGACATCGAGTTAAAACACATGGAACCTGGCATTGGTCGACTTTCTCTTCGCCCCAAAAAATACAAAAAAAAGTTGAAACGTGATAATATTCGTCAGTCTGTGTTGGTCCAGAGGGAAAGTTGAAGGCGGAGCGCGTTCACGACACTCGGCTTACCAGTAACCTGAGCTTGTGTGACCACGGGAATTTATTATAGTTCCCACTTGAAACACACGTAGCGTGACTGATTCTTGATAGAATCTAATAAATATATACTTTTAGGAAAGATTAGCAAGAAAAAGATATGTTCTTTAAGTCGAAGGAATTAATTAGACGAAGCTTATGAAAGTCGTAAAGACTTATAAGTTAGGTTAGGTTGAATAAGTAGTTTTAAAATAATTTAGTAAAACATTCGTTCAATGGGCGTTAACCCAAATAATACTAGTAGTTTTAAAGCAGCATACGCGATTTACTAGATGGAGACAACCTTCGCCCATGAAAGAATAATATATTTCACACCTAACGAATTATAAAATGCTATTTTTTTAAGTCAGCATGAAGGACATGTATATATAGGGTGATTCAAAAATCTGTGTCCAAACTTCGAGAAATAAATAAGGAAAAAAGTTCCCATAGTCATATGTTCGAAAACGCTTGTTTTTGTAATTTTTTCTACAAAAAAAATCATAACTTGGAAAATAGATGAGATATTAATTTAGATTTGTCGTACGCATTTTTAAAGTAAACTTGTATCAATATACCAAGAATTTATTTTCTATATATTGAAAGTGGCGACAGTTTAAAATATTTAGTGTTAAATAGTTCGAAAATCTTTGATTAAAAATAAAAACTAAAATAAAAAATGAGGAGAGTTTTAACTATTAAAAAATGTGCTAAAAACATAACCTCAAGATTTGAATAAGCAAAATAATTGTTGGTTACTTGTTGGTTCAGTTTATTAATTTATTGTACAAGGTTGTCCATAAGTTTGCCAAGAGCGTTGACTCTTCTAATTCCGGGTCAGTTAGCTGAGGCAAAATGTTCCTCTTTGTGATTGGCCAGCCAAGAGCGAAAAAGGGGCACCACTAGGCATTTGATTTAGGACATTTTGGTATATGTATCGTTTAGCTGTAGACCTCTGTGAACCTCTATAAACCTCTGTAAACCTATAATGACTATATCATAGAAATTTACATAACGTTATTATAATAAACAAACTTGATTTATTACATTCTTAGTTTTTTTTAATTCCAGGAATTATTGTTTTCCTTATTGTGATTATCGCTACAGTCCTCCTTGGAAAAAAGGAAAAAAACAATAACAGCACCAGCCGCAATATTAGTCAAATTTAATGTCTAATCTAGTTTTTATTACTTGTTAAATATAATTGATAGGTGTCCAAATTTCAAAATGACAACTGTTTGAAATGATGTTACTCTTGGTCCTTCTTATCTCGGAGCCTGTAATAATTAAGTTTGTCTTACTGGTGACCTGCAAAATCTCCGCCAAATGAACAGATATACAAAAATCCTGAACGAAATTCGCTTTTTATAATGTCAGTGTATCAGCTGCTTCCCAATTATTTTATTTTCTTAGCGTTACGTTTTAGTTTATGTTATTGTACGTTTACAAATTGTGAATTTTGGTAAAATACATAATTTATGATAGTTACATATTTTTTTCTACATTTTTGATTACGTATTATCATATAAATTTATTGTTTATTATATATAGCCTATATAAATAATAATGATAATTAATTTCGTTTTATTTTTTGTTTACAGGTAAGTCACACCAAATTTGGAGATAGTTGTTTGAGGTAGTATCTATAAGTTTCATTAATTAATCTTATTTATTTTACTGTAGATTTAAATTCTCGAGTATCGGTGCATGGTATATCTAAATCTACTTTTTACAGCATATTGGATAAGTTTTAAATCAAAAGTGTTTTGGGGTAATTTCACTAATCAAAGGTGAAAAAATAAACTGCTGTTTGTATATGAACGAAAGTTAAAACTGATTTAAGCTGAAGTATTTGATAACATCCATCTTCGTAAAGTTTATATCTACGGTTGTCAGAATTAATATCATAGTTACTGTAATATCAACCCCCTCCCCTCCCATAATCCCTTATAATTCAATCATGAATGTCTTATTCTTATATGTATGTAAATAAAATTAAATTATACAAAATAAATGTAGTATAAACAACTAATTTATCACATTATATATTTGTTAGTTTCTCAGATAATCTCACTTATTGAAAGATATTGTAGTTCGATAAATCAACTAGGATACCAGGACATGTTGCCGTGTGTCCCTTTTCTCATATTTTAGGTTTATCACTTGGTAACAAGAGTTGATGTATATTTTTAAAATCAAATGTCCACGTAAACTATATCAATAGATACATCAGTTTTATTAGTTATTACAGATATATCCATGGCAACCAGACATAAAACATTTTATAATTTTATGTCGGGGTTATCTCTAGACTTGAAAACTTAAACAAAATGGCTACCTAGTTGTTATTTTATTTCTGTTATTTATTTTTATTGATTGAACTAAGGAGATCTTGAAACAAATAAATTTATAATTTTATATAAGTTAGTACTATATTTTATATTATAAATACAGATATGATTTAGAATTTGTGATTAACTTTTGTGAAAAATGAACACTTATAAAAAAAACAGACAAATCATTTTAAATTTTTGAATAAAACTGCATTTATCCACTTGATGTAAACATCACTTCAAGAAAATTTAAACATCAAATTAATGAAAAGTCAATTTTCAACAATAAACATTTTATTTTTAACAAGGCAACATTTCAATGATTAAGTCATCTTCAGTTGTTTCGTCTACATAAACCTGGGTTCTAAAAAGATTTGTATAGTCTACATACGAGACGTCGTCTTGTTACAAATATATTGTGGAATATTTTATTTGTTATTGTCTACATTGTGGAACCCTTAGACTTGGGTGGTTACGTACTCAAATACTTTTTTTGGTATGATGTTTGTGTACATGTAACAACTCAAGATAATGTCTTAGCCATTAAAACTTTGTCTTGGTGTGTTTTCCCATTGTGGAAATTATTGTATTTTTTAAACTGTTACAAAATTTCGGTGTGCTTTGCTTAATATGTTTAAGAAATATATCCTGAAATTACCGCATTGTACAGTTCAATCCTTACTTCAATCGGTTGTACGAGATATTGCTGTTCTAAATTATTATCAATATGTACCCACCAAGTTTCAGTACAGTTTTACAAATAAGTACAGTTGAACGAAAATCAGATACGAATCCATATTTAGACCTTAACGATAATAACACAAGTCATTAGCATCCCTTATCTTTAGTTTCATCTTGCTTATCATCTGATTGTTTTAATGGTTTTAATAGTCTGTATCATAGATAGTAAAATTGAATCTGTACGTTACTCATCTTGTACGAGTAACTTTGTATTTTTTATTTTATTTCAATACTGTACCTTTTCCAACATTCACACAATTGTCTTCAAAGAAAAATGTTTAACCAAATATTCGTTGCCATCTCCTCTAAAAAAATATTCTCCATTTGGAGATAAGTTGACCTAGAAGCGATCCCAAAAACTTTATTGATTTAAAGAAAACAAACTTTTTTTGTTTGGTTTGCTTGTGTCATAAAATCAACAGTGGACTAACATTGAGTTTTTACTTACTATCATTGTTCACTCTCCTTTTCTTTGTAAATTATTTGAAAACGAAATATTCTGGGTGATGTTGCACGCTCATTTAAGACATTAATTTTCACAAATATTTCAACGAAATCTGTTGAGCAGATTTTAAGACAGGTCTTTTGTAAAAGTTTGCATTAACTCCTGAACCTGTTTTTTGAAGTCCTTAATAATGACATTTTAGCAAAATTTCTTCAAAATTGTTACAGCCGATTTGACGAAAATCAAATTTTGAATTTTTAAGTCTTATGGCAACTACTCACAAATTTTCAGTTATGAAAAAAATGACGCGAAATATGACAAATATACAATCTATGCTGATATAATAAATTTGATAAAAATCAGTCCGCTCGTTTGGTCTGAAGAAAACTGTAATCTAAAAAATGTGGACCACGTTTCACAAAGTGAGCTATAGACCATATTTTGCACACAAATTTGAACTAAAGCCGAGTTCGAAAAATAGATTTTTATTTTCAGCGTCGGGGACAAGTTATTTTTGCTCTCAACTACCGAACCGTATTTTTTGGGATCAATACGTTATGTTCGTTCTTAAGAAGCTACAATATAGTAAATTTGATAAACCCGCTATTTCCACATTTTTACCTTGAATTTTTTAACCCATCACATTTTGTCCTCTATTTTATAATATTTGTCGTCAAAAAAATGAGTACTATTTTTTTTTTTTTTTTTACAAATTGAAGATTCTACGGGAAAAAAAATAATTAGAAAATTTCATATTATCATATACACGTAACTGCGAATATATTTTTTAATTTACTTAAATTTTGAACAGCCACAAGTCCCGATTTAAAGCAAATTAATTAAAAACATACAGTCCAACCAGGCGTGAGTCAGTTTTGACCTATATTGCTGGAATATCTTCCGTGAAGAGTTAGCCTCGGTTTCAATCACCCATTCTTGTTAATTTAACATCCATTAATGACCGTCTCCTTGTGTATTATTAGTTGGTTTTATTATTTAATTAGCTTCGTCATATTTTATTGGAAGAAACATTGAAGCTGTTTTGTCTGGCTTGTATTTTTGCTTTGAATCCTCACTGTTTGTCCTAGATACTTGAAATTTGTTGTAGATGATGTTCCAAGGCACACAAACAGGGTGTGTACTCCAAATTTTAAAAATAAACTCTGCAATAATTTGTTCATACAATCCCATCGACAAAAATAAATACTAATCCCCCCCGCAAGTATATATTAAATATTATTTAAACATGAGAAATAATAAAATATAAATTCTTAAGAGAAATAATAAATCTAATTTTCTTAATACCGAGGATTTAAATATTACAAAGACCGGCATCATTCCAAAAATATGTTTGATTCGATGAACCTTAAAACGGATATAACTATGAAAAACTCAAAATCAATTATTTACCATAACAGAAATTTCTCAACACTACATACAGTAGTGACCATTATAATATAGAAACACATACGTTATATATATTTTTTCTCTTTAATGTCAGCAGTAATTGTAGCTATAAATACCACCACGTGGTCACCCATCATTAAATTAAAAGACAAGAAATATTTATTCAACACGGAAAAATATAAAATTCATAAATAAAACAAGATTCATACAAATTCGAATGAATATGTATGAAGCGGCCTGAAAGTGAAAGCTGCTCTGTGTGAATCCTTCCGTGTTTTGTCCTCGCTCAGCCACTGAAATTTTAAAATCAAATGTCAGATGTATTAAACCACAGCATCTGAGCTTTTTATTGGTAAATTATGATAAATTTTATTGAAATGAAGCTCCATATATTTTGTTTAAAAATTACATTAATATTTTTAGGAAACATTGAATGTAATGATTTTTTGAACGCTCAATATATTTGAAATAATATTTTTTAATTTATAAAATATTTAAAATTAGTACAGTTGCAGAAATTTTGAAATCAGAAAACTTTTCTTTTTCTTTTATCTTTTTATTAATGCTGAAAATTGTAGGTCTAGCTATGTAGAGAAAATAAAATAATCTTTACATGTACAATTGTCAGAGAATAGTTTTTCAATAACTCTACGTTTTAAAGATTCTAAGGAAATACAAAAACCATTTAAAACAGTGTGAAATTCTACACACATGAAGACTTAACAAAAAATGTGTAAGTCTAATAGTTTCCAAGAAAACGCTTCGATTTTTTAAAAACAGGCCCACAAAATTAAGCATACTTCTATTTTTTAAAAATTGGATTGGTGTAGATTTTTTTTTTTTTTAACTTCAAAATCAGTATTGTACTGTATCTAAATTACTATTATTGTAAACGGAAAGGTCCACCGGCTTGTCTCCACAAAATCTGAATCATTTAAACCAGTACATTTCATAAATCAACACTTGTATACCTACCCACAGTGCTTAATCGATATTGTGTATATTTAACTACGATTATTTCCCATTTATCTTCAATATTTACGGAGTCATTACAAAAATATCCGACACAAAACAAAATATAATGTTCAACGAAAAGAATAAAATGGCACCACTAACGCAAAGCCAGAGCTGAGGATTGTCAAAGTATCCTCATTTTAAAAATATAAAAACATCCAAAAGGTTTAAGTAAAATTGTTTTTTGAATATATGAAAAATATTACTTTTTCGTTAAAATATAATGATTTTTTTTCTGTGGGTATAATTGAACTGTTTTTAATTATCACTCTACTTTTTCCCTGGTTTTAAATTTCCAAAAAGAAATCCACGTAAGACAGTTTGAACAACACTTCCATTAAATTCTTTACCTGAAACTCTGCATAATATAACTGTTTAAATATTGGATTAAGTAATATTTCTTTGTTATTATTGTTTAAAGCATTTCAAAATTTGAATTTGTCTTTTGTAATTGTTTTAAAACGCACGTAGCCGTTGATTTGATTTCACATTCGTTTATTTCAATTTCTTGCTTTGGGTTATTATGCTTAGTAACGTGTTATTTTCTCTGCATTAATCGTACTGTAGTGTTAATTAACCTGGCCCTAGAGGGAAATTCCCTTCCATCATTGTTGGACTATAGTTGGAGTAGGAAGTGGACAACTTTCCCCAATTTTACGTTTTGTTACGTATGAGCAAGAGCTTTATACTTCAGTTATTCTCATTTAGCTCGCTTGTTTCGTTTTTGTGATTTTATTAGATTTTTTTTTTAATTACTTCTAAATTACAATATTGTGTTTTTTTACTGGTAATTATTTCAGTACAGATATATCAACATGAATTATATTAATTTATCAGTAAATTTTGTTATTATGATATTACATTCGCTAAAATTGTATTCAGAGTGTCTCATAATGGACAAGATGTATTTCAAAGATGGGTAAAGCGTAATAAAAACAAACTGATAACATTTATTTGAAAACTCTCCGTTAGTTTGTTGTACACAAATTTATAATTTTAGAAATGTGTGAGATATTGAATCCAGATTAGGATTTAGTACATGCATTAAAAATTTTTTCAATGTAAACTTTTATCAGTATATCAAAAACCTAAACTTTATTTTGAACATTTTCAAAATGGCGGATATTAAAAATGTGTTTGTCTAATATCTCAAAAACAGATTTACACAACAAAAAATTAATCCATAATAAGAGATAAAATGTATTTCTGTTTTAAAGATAAATAGGACAATAGTATTTTTAAATTATAAGTAAAAAATGATTGATAATATACTACTTCTTGGTAATACTTGAAAACCAATAACTTCACACAATTTTATAACATATATTTATGCTATATTACCAACATCCATAATGATGTCAAAGGATACAGAAATAGTTTCTTGGTAGTCTATTCAGAAATTGTAATACCAATCATTCCTTATTATTATTATTAGGTGAATAATACTTCTTAATAACTAAAGGAGATTTTACTCAAGTGAATAAGCCAAGAATAAATTCCCACAATTCAAAATTATGCTTTGTATTGGAACATCATTTAAAGAATTAAATAAAGCAATAATTTTTGTACCAATAAGTGTTTGTAAAAATATAGATTTGAAGCAAGAACAACTAAAATAAAGCTACACAAAATTTACTGATTCATACAAAAATATACAAACTTATCTATAAAAAAGTTTTTATACTAAAAAAAGTACTGCTTCTATATTAAACTAACTTATTGAAAATTTATATTAAATTTCATAGTTGCAACTCATATTATTTCTAAAGTAATTTCATTAAATATTTTAAGGTATATAACAAGTCTTTTTATAAACTATTTTCATTAACATTTAATAAAATAATTGGAAGCGGAAATAAGAACAGAAAATTTACCAATTTTTTATTCACAACTTATAAAATAAACTGATTTTGGAATAGGTCTGCTAGATCCGTCATTACTACGAACTTTTGGTTCACTTTGTTCACGTCTTTACTATTATAAATAATCTCCAAGTGTTTTTCCTTCGTTGGACTAGCTGTGCACTAAGAAACCCAACCTATAAACCTTGATTTATGATGTAGTTTAAAATCTTAAGAATCATAAAAATTACAGTTTTTTTACTAAATTTTGCATTTCTATGAATATAAGTTTTGAAGAATCTTGAGCTTCACAACTTAAGGTTGGGTCTAGAGAACAACTTGGTAGATGGTCTAGAGAACATCTGCCATCGATCGACTGCAATGTCTGTTGTCTTTATTAGATCAAATAAGTGGACATCCAGTTTATGGGAGCAGGTTTTGGCCATAAATTTAAGTTTTTTTTATATATGCAGTATACATAATTTTTTTTTGAAATAGCTAAACATTTACCGCAATAAAATCTCAATCAACGTTCGATTTTCTCAAAATTGGCTTTAACGATTTCCATTGAATGTGGCTCTACTGACCCAAACTCAACGTTTTGACTGCCATTTTTCTCGTAAATGCCGATTCTGAAGTTATCAGTAAAAGCAAAAAATCGTCTTTACCGCAGTTATAAAAGACATAATTTCACAAAGAAACAAAATAATAATAAATTTTAAAATCCCACATCAGTTTGGAAAATAGTAAATCAATTTTAAGGGAATGTATAGATTTAATACTGTATCTAAAATAGTTTACCAAATTGTAAATAAGAGAAAATTACACTTCAGGAATAACTCGATAAAATGAATCTTGTCTTGAAATTAACTCTTATTTAAATACATAAATATCTTATAAAATATGATTTATATATTTTTTTCGAAACGTTGCTTATTCTTATACCACCTTCCATAAGAAATAAATGAGCAAAAATTAGTAACAATGAAAATATAATTTGTAGAGACTTTTCGAAGAGATATCTACAAATATTATCTTTACAAGAAAGGTAATGCAATATTTGCCCACCGTATATTTCATAAAATTTAATAAAGATCGGAACAAATTGCTACTTCTAGACTCTAAAGCGAAAAATGACCAGTATTTGTTTAATTTCGCTTTCAACAAACAGTTGTTTCTGCATCAACAGAATCACTTGTAGAAAGCAAATTTCTTCTCCGCCGAGTTGTATTTCACAACGTCTACCGTTAACTTGGAAGTGGCAAGAAGCATCATTTCGAAACGAGACCCAGTCTCAAGTTTAACACTGTTAGAATGAAATAGAATTTAAATGAAAACAGTTTAACGGTGTCGCCTCTCGCCTCGCCTGAGACCTTGCATAGACTACCTTGGAGGTGCCACGGGCGTAACACGACCTTGAGGAACAACTGGAGTGTGGAGTGTAGACTCCAGCTCCTATCACTGTTATTAGCAATTGATAAAGTTTTATCATAGAGATAGTGAGTTTGGTTGACAATCACTTTCATGTTTAAAGATGTAATTTTGTTTTAATATTTGAATGTTTTTCGTCGTTACCTTCTTGGTTTGATTTTATTAATAAAAATATTGTTTTAAACAATAAAATATTGCTTTAAAGTTATACTGTTTGAAGATGATTATAACGTCCAAAATTCAGAAAATATTTTTTTGTTAAAACACCAAACCT
Organism: Aphrophora alni; assembly: GCA_963513935.1. Classification (NCBI taxonomy): domain Eukaryota; kingdom Metazoa; phylum Arthropoda; class Insecta; order Hemiptera; family Aphrophoridae; genus Aphrophora; species Aphrophora alni. Next base: position 19,582,692 of record OY740766.1, on the reverse strand, counting down.
AACCTAAAAATAAAGTATTGAAAGCCTACCAACCCAACTCCTAATAATCAAAATAAAAAAGGACATTGCTGCTGAGACAAAATGGTTTTTTAATCGATATTAAAATATTCCTTTTACTTTTTAGTAACAATCATACCCAGAGAATAGTAAAACCTTCCTTATGTACCAATTTAAATAAAATTCAACTTTAATTTCGGCTACTATTAACTTTTATTATTTGTTTTCAAATTTTGTGATTATTTTTTAAATTATGAAATGGTGAAACTCATTTAGGGTGTCTAGAGATTGGAGCTGAGATGGTAACAGTGCATTCTCGTTGGTAGCTTAGCGTTTTGAAGAATTGTTTTATTGCTTTTTCTTTCTCACAAATACTTAAGTTATGTGATGAGTCAAAATATATATGCCACATTTTTCGAAGAAATGTTCGATTTCACATCCCCTGAGTCCATCAAATTTTAGATTTGTTTAAATGATCTCGGTTTCTACAATGCTCTACAGCGTAAGCATTGGACGGATTTTGATATGTTTGCATGTAAATATTTGACAAATCTTAAGACTTTTTTCTCCATTTTTTGATGACTAAAAATTTAGGGGTAGATGTCGTAAGGAAAACACACATAAACGGGTAAAACGGTTTTGATAAGTTTAGTAAGTTTGCAAATATTTGACATATCTTAAAACTTTTTTCTCCATTTTTGATAACTACAAATTATGGATAATTGTCATAAAAATATAGGAGTAAGGACAAAAAATGCATAAAAATCTACAAAAATGTTGTTAAATTTACCATGCTTGCAAATAATTGACATATCGTAAGACTTTTTCCCTTGTTGATATAAGCGTAAAACCTCTCGGTCATTACATCTTATAAAAAAAAGGAAGAAACGAAAATAAAATAAAGACCACTAGCCCTTGAATACTCTAATAGCGTCATGGTCAGAAAAGAGCCAGAGTTTGTCAAGAGAGAACCTGATAGGAAAGATGGGATCTAACTCAAGGCTACATGAAAAGAGATGTAGATCCAGGTAGAGCATCTCGAGGTTATCACGCCCGTACTCGCTACAGTGAGCCCCTGAGGGTGACATAGCAACCAAACAAAATTATTCATCGCAAAATGTCAAAATGTTCCTTGTCGGTAAAAAATTTAAAATGAACTATGGACGCAGTCTTCGAAAAAATATTATATATTTAAATAGTGCCTAAAAATCGCTCTTGATATAAATCTATTCATCCTCAAAGTAAATCGTATTTCATTAAAATTGAACATTTAATGACGCCAATCAAGTTTCATTTTTGCTTTTTGCTAATTACTCCTTTATCGTAAAAAATTTTTATTTGTAATTTTAGGTCATTAATCTTCACATTTCGCTTAAATTTCAAAGAAAGTAGCAGAGTCGATCATGAGAAATTATATACTTCACTACAGATCCATCGCTATACTGATATTGACGAACCATCAATATAGAGAAATGTCAGATTCTTATAGAAGTTTTTTTTGTTCTTAGAAGCTACAGGAGCAAATTTTTTAAAAAATAGTTAGAACCGATGTGACCAAAATATGCACTCATACCAAATTAATTTACCAGTTTGAGCTGTTGAGCACTGCAAATACGATAGACACCAGATAAACGGACAAAAAATAAACAGACACTATTCCAAAATTCACGTTATTGGTCTTAAGAGACCTCGAAACAGATATATTAGCAAAAAACTCGACAGCGATTTGCTGACTGTATAGATTTGTCAGAAAGTAAAGAACAAAAAAAAAGAACCATTTTGCAAATTGTGTTATTAAAACAAATTACGGTCACCTCCAAATAGAAAAAAATTTTGTGTAACTTTAAAATGTGCCTAAGAAAATAAAATTTCATCCCTGAGACCAAAAGTATATTATGTCGACTTACTAGACTGTTGGCAATCATAGAACATTTGCTGTGACGGATATTCTAGATTACAACTGTCGACACTAATCAACACGTCTATGACCCGAGATGATGAGTTCTTACCAGAGATTACTCCATCAACTTGTGGAATAATATCGGAAGTAAAGTTAACAGATGAACTGAAAACACACACGGAAATAGTCTGACGGTAGACTTCTAATAACAGATGGTCGGAATTATAACTGCAAACTTAACTTTCCACTCCAACCCAACAATTTACCTCCGCTCAGCCCTCCCGTGGGTGCGTGGTTTGCACAGCAGTAGTCGTTAACCCAGTTTGTCGTGTACCGACCACGCTACACGATTTTCTATCAGCTAATCGTGTGAGCCCCTTCCGTTGTGGTTCGTGACACGCGATATCAAATGAATATCTTCTACTATTACTTATTTTTTCTTGGGAACGGGGAAAAAAATGGCGTACGGTAGTGGAATTCATCAACCGTAACTTTCAAGATGATTAGAAAACCTTACGGTAGTTTATTTGGAAAATTTGATTCGAAAATAAATATATTGGTATCATCAAAGAATGTTCCTCAACTTTTTGTGAAACTTATTGCCAAATTTTATTTATCCAAACCTTTTTTTAAAGATATTTATATAAGGGATTTAAATAGAGTCTAAAAAAATTTGATTGCCTGTTTAGAACAGTTTGTTGATCACTTTTAGTGTCTTTGCTTATACTTCGCAACGTCTTTTTTTTTTTAATAAACCGCCAAAAAGGATGAAGAGACTATATTGTAACAAAATGACATCAAATCGTTTTAGTCGATTTTGAAAAAAAAAAAACACGAATTTTGATGTTGTCAGTATTACTTACTCGTATATGTTAGACTCGATAATTTTATTTTTATTATTTTTTTTTCATTCCTTTTATTACATTTAAATAAACAAAACATGATTTGGATTCAGAAAAAGACATTAAGATAAAAAATAAAGCTTTCCTTAACAACAAACTAAAACAAAACAAATAAATTGACATATGACATAATAATACATTACTTTAAATTAAAATACACAACAGGAAAGAAAAACCAAAACAATATTACTTCTAAATCCTAAACATAAACAAAGATAAACAATTTAAGATAAACAAAAAATATACTGTATGGAATAAAGCAGCCTCCATGGGTCTACCCTAATTTCTTGGGTGTATTCCGTTTTTAAAACGACGATAATTCTGAAACATTCAAATATTTTTAGTTCCAAACCAGTTAAACTGACTTATTTAAATTTTGTAAGTAGGTATATTTGGAAGGCCGGTGTACATTAAACACTGTCGACGAAGTAAAATTGTATTTGGCCACAAAAATACGCTTATTAAATTCCCTAGTAAAAAGTCTTTAATATCCTTGGTTTAATAGAAAAACATTGTTAATCTGTTTGTCATCAAAATCTGTTTTTAAGCGAGTATTTGTAGAATGGAAGTTTTGGTAGACACATTAATAGGATGTTTACTCAATTTGGATTTTATACTGAAATCTTTTCTTTGGATTTCTTAATTATAAGATAAACAAAAATTTAGATTTGGAAAAAAATCATTTTACTCATTTTGTATAAAGCAATTTTATGTTTGCGGGAAAATATCCGTTTTGAAATCTTCCACTCCAAAAAAGATATTTTTTGGAATAATATCCGACTGTTGTCCATGTGAAGTGTACTACAAGGTGAACCGATTATGTATCAATTTGGGAATTTTTTAAAATTTTAATGGATATTTTTCTTTTTGTAACTAAAAATTGATGGTTTTTGCTTCTTGTCAGAAGACGAAACACAAAATTTGCATAAATGATTTTGTTTGATCAAATTTGTATAAAGTATACCCCCTAAAATTTTAAAAATATCAACATAAACTAACAACTATCAAATTGAATTTTGTTTTAATTACTGCGAACTGGAATTGTATTTATGATAGGGTTTTCTACCTTCGTTAAGATATCAGTCATTCACTTTTCATTTAAAATTGATTCTCTTACCGCTAGGTTGATTTTTAGATATGAATTTTCTAAGACTACGCCCAAAGTTCTTTAAAATTTTTGACAGACAATTCCCGATCTGTCAATTTTGAAAAATGGGGATTTCATTTATTTGCTTAAGGTTTTGGCTTAAGGATTCATGAAATATTTAGCGTAATGTTAGTTCTCTATTTATTAAGAATGGAATCATACAGTTAAAAGTAGTCATTAGAAAAAAACTACTAAGTTTTTAGATATAATTTTGTGCGTGGAAAATTAAGAAGCTCCGAAATAACCAGTTCTAGCTGTAAAGTATTTATTTTTCTTTATCAAAACACAAACTTTAACAATATCTGTTGAAGATATTTTGCATGATTTGAAGAAAAATAATTTTCCCGTCTTCCTTCAATTTAATTATTCCTAGGAAATAAACTATTTGACTTCATGCAGATAAATACAGGTAATGCGTAGAAAAGTAGAGTTTACAGAAAATGTGGCAACAGAAGATTGCAAGCGTTTGTAAATTACCAGGAAACCCAGTTGACTTATCAGGTAATGTTCTGAACTGAACAAATTAAGCTTGTATCAGGTCATGAAAGAAAGGGAAAGTGAGAGTAGGTGGGGAGACACTGATAGTGAGAGTGTTGCGATGAGGAGTGGGAGTCTCTCAGTGTGTCAGTGTGTTTGTGCGCTTAGACCGCGCTACAAGGTTCGGCTATTATGCCTCCGGAGTGTTAATAGTGTTTATGGAAATTAGGCTCTTATATCAAATTTTGGAGTATTTTTTTCCTTGACACGTTTTTTTTATTAATCGATTGTATAGATCGATAATAATTTTTTTCGAAAATTTTAGTTGGACAGAAATGTACGAAGCTAAGTGTATTGTAATGGACTACCAGCATCATCCAGCGCAAATCCCAGCACAGCAACATCAACTTCATCATCAGTTCCATCAGCTTCATCCTTTAGCTCCTGATACTTCTTCAAGATGGAGTCAGTATCAGCAACTCTGGAGGCAGCATCAGATGTATATAAGCGGTAAGAACGGAATTTAATTTTGAGATGTTGATACATCAATTGTGACAAATCCATTAATAAACATCCATTCGTGAAGAAATCTACATTTTATCATAATCAGCCTTACATTTATTTGAGTTCATGCTTGTAGAAATACCATAGTTTAAATTTTTGAGACCACATTAATCAATTTTTTTAATAATTTTCCTATCTCAGGTGGTCATAAACTTCATTCCTATCCTATCATTAAAGTCTAATACAAGTCCCATATGATAAATTAAGGAATCTCCTATTTCCAATCATTGAAAGGTTAAAAAACTGCATCGGGAAGTATAAGTGTGAATGTATAGAAGATATTTTAAAGTGAATGAAATGCTTATTGTGTAATACACTGAAATGATTTCTTAAAATTCTAAAACAAATTTATTATGTTGTGTTATGCAAAACGTTACTAGACGGTTCTCACCTTAATAAAATTTAAAATATATTTAGTTTCTAGGGTACATTCTACTTATTAAATAAAAATAATAATATTGGATAGTTTTGGCACATCTCTCTCTCTCTCCCTCTCTCTCTTCCTCTCTAAGATATATAGAGATGTAAATCCAGATTGTTCAATATGTATTAATAATTCTTCTTAATACTTATTACGATGCTGTAACAGGTGAATTTATTTCTTGAAGTTTATAATAAGGAAAATCCTGTTTAACCTCATATAAACTAAAAATATTTGTATTTTACAAATAACATTAAATTTTAGAAATATTAGAAAAACATTACGCTTTTATTTACTTATAAAAATACCACAGCCACCATTAAAACAAGCACATTGTTGAGACCAATTTATTACTTCTAGATTTTCACGTGTTTACCAAGTGAAATTAAAATATAAAAAAGGAGTTAAAACTCTAAATGTTAGCAAACATTTCAACTCTGTATAGAATAATTTATAACCTTTGATAAAAGAGTCAGATCTACTACTACTAGAATTATATTTGCAAATATGACAAAAACAGTTTCTTTATTAGATGTTTGACTGCGTTTCCAACGAATTTTTGTTTGGTATCTTATAGTATTTAGAAAATACTACTTCATCGACCTTGGAATAATGTTTACAATGTCAAACATACATGGTAATCCTTTCAATACTTAGTACAGTAATCCTTTCCATATTTACTTAAATCCTTAACATTTGGTTAACTATTTCCATCTTTCTGAAATACTTGTTATTTAATTCTGAAAATCTCCTTAAGAATTTATTTTCATATTCCATAAAGTATCTGGTAACTCTTTATGAGTATTCATACTCCTTTTAAGCACCTAAACAATTTGTTATTTCTTTCCATATACGCAGAAATCCCTGTAATACCTGTTACTTATATTTCACTATTCCTTTAATCCCTAGTAATTTAATTCCATATTCCATAGAATCCCTGGCACACTTTCTTAGTATTTCTTTATCCTTTGAACAATTAGTTATTTATTTCAATACCTAAACTCCCTGTACATGTTCCTTAGTTTTTATAACCCCATTAATCCATAGTAATCTATTTCCACGAATTCCTTGGGGCACTATACTCGTTTCAATATTCCATTTAATAATTAGATATTTCATTGTCATATTAATTGAAATCCCTTAAATACTCTTATTTAGTTACCATAATCCCTTTACTTACAGGTAATTTATTTTCATTTTCCATAAAATCCCTGGGACACTTTATAGTTAGTTTCCATATGTCATTAAAACCCTTTAAACAATTTGTTATTTCTAACTAAATTCTAGTTTATGAATCATTGGAATATTTTTGGTATTTTTTTCTATTTTGTTGTTTCCAGGGATCTTGGGAACAATGATAATCCGTATTTTTTATTACCTGTGTAGTTAAATAAATCTAATTAACCACTGTAGTGCTTAAAAATAAAATTTGATTTTATTTGATTTTTTATAGAGGGAGCTTCAATTTATCATTTTTTTAGTTGTATAATTTACAAGACTCGATGGAAATTTAAACAAAATCTCTTTATCCCTATGAAGCTTTTAGAAACCTATAGTGACATACTTATATACAAAGATAGAACAACATGGAGAACCTAAACACTTTTTCAAAGATCTGCAAAATATAAACTATTATTATAAAACTAAAAATTAATTCTCCTTCCTTTTTTTTCTATGTAACAGTTTTCTTCTAAAGTAACAAATACTAAATAATATATTTATTTGAATAAAAAACGTCATGAATAACAGAAAATATTTACCTACATTTGATAAGTTTTTCTTTGATTAGACATTTTTTAATGGGACTTCTAATTGTTCTTTCAAAACGAAAATAATTAACTCTTAATTTATTTCGTACATAAATTTTATTTGAATGAATCGAAAACAGACAATTTTAAGATAAGAAATCACTAACAGATACTCTCAAAGTTCATTAGTTCAAAGCCTACTTGCACTGATAACAAAAACTATCAAACAATAGTACACTGATTCTTTTTGTGTTTGTTTCGTTCTTTAAAACATTTTAAGTAACATTTTAAATTTACATATTTTAATCTCGGACTCAGAGATTCAGTACCCTATTGGGTTTAGGCCTACATGTTTTATTTTGCCAAGCTTCTGATAAACATATTTCTCGTTTTATCATGTAAATTCATTTAGTACTGTTTCATTACCCCAGTCAAAATGCTCATTTATTTGTGGAGGCTTTACTCTTCATTGTTTTGTATTTTGGTGTTGGTCTCGAGTTTTTTTTTTTTTAAGTCAGTTTATATAATACCGCTATTTACAAATAGAGATTATACTAAAAGGCATTTTATTTATGGTTTATGTAATTGAAACGTGCGTATATCATAGAATAGCTGATATCCAGAACGTCCTGCTCACAGGTGTGTTTGCAAGGATACATCGAAAATTCGCTGAAATTGCTCGCTTGTCATATTATTACTTGACCAGGTCACTCACCATTAAACGTATAATTCTGACAATGTTGACATTTTCTTTCTTTTATTACCAACCTACTTTCATTGCTGAGTATTAATTTTTAAAATATATTATAATTACCACTGTTGAGTGTTTCAAATGTTCATATTAATTTACAATTTTTGTCTTTTTGTACGAAATTATGCTATAAAAGAAAAATAAATTAGCTATTAGTTATATCGTAGAAAAGGTTATGAAAACAACTACTTGTAAGTGTAGTTGTTTGTTTATAAAACAAATTTGAATTTTAACAGATTTCAAAACATTCCTTTTCTCATGTTTGAGGGCTTGTAAATAATACATATTTACAGTTTCAATAAACTATGTTGGTTCTATCTCACTTTAATTTCTAGGTGAAAAATTAAGTTAGAAAATAAGAGTTTTAACTAAAAAGTCACGTTTTTACCAACAAAAAAAATTATCTCGGAAACGAAGCAAGATATGATAAATTTTGTTGCAAATTTACTACCACCTAAATTTTTTTGGCAAGGAATTGGCAACTTTTAACCTACCAAGGAATTGCTTAGATTAACTATAATACTTTTACCCTCTGAACACTAGATAATGACGATATCATCATGAATGTCGTTAATAGAGCCAATTTTTCGTTTGGTACATATGTTTTTAGGTATACAGCTTACAATTTTTAACCGCCATTTTTTAAATATACAAAATAGTCTTGATTTTTGTAATGAACATTTATGTAGTTTATGGACAAATGTTTATGGCAACTTTATTTCTTAATTTTATGTCAAGAATCCAATGGCAACCCTATTTAATTTACCGTGCAGTTAAAAGAGAAAGTTCAAAAAAATTTATGATAATGGTAAAACCTAAAACGTCTACCATCAATTTATTTTATTATTATTATTTTTTGAAGCATTTTGTATATTTATATTATTGTATTGAAAACTAGCAGATCGAGTGAGATTGTCAATTTATAAAGTGGAGGGATAGTAACTCTGTTTAAAAACAAAATATTTAATAATAGGAAACAATAATCTACGAAAACTAATAACGTATTTCACAACCCTTTTAAGTTTTGGCGTCTTCCTTGAATTCACTCATAACTGCTACTTATAACAGTTGAGGCAGGTCTGGGTAAATTTAATCACCTAAAATAATTTGATTCGAATTAAAAATTACACAGCTACTGTTTACACAACTGTCCAAACACTGCACACACCTCATTGCAGACGACTCATAATTGTTCTCCCGCTGAATGTAACCTCATTGTGTCGATTTGTATATGACTCATGTTGATACACATGTTGGGTTGTTTAAGTATGTAATGACTGATGGAAGTATCTTGTATGGTTTCTACAACGTCACAGAAGTTGAGGTCGCGTGCTTCGTCATCGATTGTTATAAGGATACTCTAAGCTAATTTAATATTGGTATTTACATTCTAACGATATTTTTCTCTAGTAACAGAAACGTGATTAATGAAATTGGGATCAATTTTATAGGTTATATTGTCTAGTAGAAGATAAAAAATTTACTAAATATTTGTTCAGTGTGTAGAATTGCAGTTTTCATTATTATAAACAACAAAAAATTTGTTTATCTCTCAAAAATTGTGTGGAAATAGTTGTGGTTAAGTTTGAGTTAATCGCTTTTCCAACACGTCGTGAAAGTCCTTTTACTTTCGTACATATATGTTGTGTATAGAAAATTATATGGTAGTCAACAAATTTATTTGGCTTTTTGCGGAACTTTTTTTTTTTTTTTTAGATATATTTCTGTCTGGTTGTTTTAGCTGTTGATAGTGTAGAGTAGTACGATCTAAACGAGAAGACCATCTTCAGGTGTTATTTTAATACTTTTGAAAACAAATTTTAACCGTAACTGCCATAAGACCAGTCTCAAAATTCCGATGTTTCAAAATAGATGATGATTTTTAACCAAACTTTGCTAAATTAAAGACCCAAAAAAATGTATCGGTCACCATCTCTCCTAAAAGTGTCAAAAACTCAATGTTGAGTTCCTCGCAGAAATATCCGTTTTGAAATTACCTGATTCTATAAAAATCGTTTTTGAAGTGATATCTGTCTGCATGTGAAGTTTGACAAGTGTAGTTTTCGAGCGAAATGTTTTTGTTTTTAATGGTATAGTAGTAGTATATATATACTGTGTGTCCCAAAAGTCCCGGACCGGTTCAATAACTTGAAAACCAAAAAAGATATTTTACGTACCTTCTGGTGATAAAAAAAACTACATTTCGGCAAATGAGACATTTTTACTTGTTCCCCAAAAATTTTATAATTCTCAATAATCTTAAATGGGAACCGCCATCGAGGGACCCCTCTTGTTAAAGGGCTTATTTAGTAAAATACAAAACTGTACAAACTAGAGGTCGATATCTTGCTTTTATCTAAAATGGTGACCGTTTAAATATTTAAAACAGCTTTTTGCATTTACAATTAAATAACGAAAACGGGATCAAAATGTATTTTTAACATTTGTGATCGTTGGTTGTAATCATAATTACTATTATTTTATATTCAAAATAGTATGAATTCCTATTAGAGGGTGTACAAAAGTGATATATTAGTTGATCTAATTATAACGATGCTACCTTTGGCAGTAAAACATGTAGCCACCACAAGGTGCTAAAATCACAAGGTAGCCCATTTTCACGTTTTGATTACAACTATTGAAGTGACATTTTTAGTGATAAATCGTTTGTGAGCTGTTATGTAAGAAAGTTTGTGCAATGTTTTTAATATATATATATGTGTTGTTTTTAAACTACTGTTTATAAAATCTGTCCAAATATATCGCTGAACAAATTTGAGCAGAGTTCAAAGCTGGTTTGGTTGTATTTAAATCTATTCTAAATGACGATAATCTTGTTGAATACATTTCCAAGTCTGTCCAATTCAGAACCATATTGCTGCTATCTCAAACACATTAAGATATTTATCTAGTTGATAAAACAAATTGTTTATTGTTTATCACAAAATTGAATACGCTTGGCAGTTTTTAGTCTAATCTTTACTGTCAGTAAAATAAATTTAATGTCTTAAAATGTACAAAATTGCGTTACTAAAAATGTGTTTTTCCTTCTCACATTTAAGTACTATTGAAAATAATATTAAGGATAAAAATCAACTTCAAAATATATTTGGGTTCTCAATTGATTTTTATCTCTTGTCAGCGTGTACTGAACTTTAGTTTACACTCATGATTGCTTGAAGCATATGGACATATTTAGATCACATCACCAGGGAATGTTTTCATAAATTTTCGTGTAACTCAAACTACTATTAGAAAACTTATAATTTCGATTTAATTAAAGTCAATTCTGACTGAAAATCATATTTCTGAAATGTAGTTTGTAAGGACCCAAACAAAACATATTAGGCACGTGTTAAAAAAAAAAAAAAAAAAAAAAAAAAACCGAGGAATGTGAAAACGAATCATTAACGCCGTCATACAAATTTGAATATATCAAAATCAAGGCCAGCTATTTTGATAAAATTTCCTTGAAATGTATAGAATTATAACCACAAACGATTTGCGAAACCGTAAGTAAAAGAAAATTCGTCATGTTTTGTGAAACCACCAAAACAAATCCATTGATGGTCAAAGTTTATTTTCTAAATTACTCAAAAACCGTAATTTTTTTACGCAGGCTTTGCCACATTGCTTTAGTTTATGAATCTTCACATGTTGTGAAAATTTTACCAATATCACTTGTCCTGTTTTTGAGAAATATGAACTTTTAGTTCAGTGTAATTATTTCTTTTTTACCGATAATTCCAAATTAAACGTTTTTGAGGAAGCCAGAACGTATTGTTCGAAATTAGAATAATTTACAAAAGTTTGGACAAAAACTTTAGAGCTTATTTTTATAAAATTGGAATTTTCAGTCCGTGTGATAACTAAACCCAAAACAAATAGACATCCAAATATTTTTTCTTCCTGTTTTTTACTTAAGTGAACCTCAAAACGGATATTCCCGTATAAACTCGTTATCTATTTTTTTGAGAAGATGGCGGCCAATCCCGACGTTTTGATTGTGTTGAGACAACACTTTGAGATATGGTCAAAATATGTTACCAAATTTAATTTCAATATATTTATTTATTTTTGTTGCTTCAAAGACAACCTCGACTGGATATTTCAACGAAAAACCAAAGAACGATTTTGAAGACCCATCACTTACGTTTCTACTATGAGAAACGTATGTATCAGAAAGTCAAAATTGACTGTGAAATAACGAGAATAAAAGTCACAGAATAATGATTAATTATCTTGATTTGCTACTGGCGGAGAGAGGTGACGGAACTGAGATAAACCGACAACAACAGGTGTATTCTGCTAACGATGTTGTCGATAGTCATGAGGTAGTAGGCCTAATATCAATTATCTACTCACTCCACATCTATCGAACATAAATCTTCGAAATGATTCACCATTGTTTATATAACAAGTCAATGTACCAAGGTTTGTTACCATTTAATCAACAAGCAACGTTTTTAAGGTTATGGACAGACGTTTGGAGAATTTCCCGCCTTTTATTTGGAGAGAAACTGCAATTTTTAAACATTTTTGTAAAAAGTGCTGAGTAAAATAATACATAAAACAATTTGATCTTGGTGGTGCAATTTTATGACTTAAATTTATTCTTAGGGACGTTTTAAAGTTTCACACATTCCTTATTTGGGAGGTAGATGTAATTCGATTTTAACATTTTAAGTTGCTAAATGGAAATTTTTTTTTTTTTTTTTTTTTTTTTTTAATATCTCGATTATAGTTCCCACGAAAATATTAGTTATGAGCAAATTTGTTCCTTCTTTAATTACAAAGAAAGTGAAATAAGTTCGAAGTTGGTGGGTTAATAGAGTTGATGGGAGTAGCAAGTTGATACACTTGTTATCTTTACTTAGCTAATTGTTTGAAAAAGGTTTGTGTACATTTCGAGAATATATAACAACTTCCCATTCATATTTTGATGGAAAAATAGTTGGGGGAAATATATAGGAGATATAGATAGATAAATGATAGATAGATAAATGATAGATAGATAAATGATAGATAGATAAATGATAGATAGAGGTGAGAGAGAGAGAGAGAGAGAGAGAGAGAGAGAGAGAGAGAGAGAGAGAGAGAGAGAGAGAGAGAGAGAGAGAGAGAGAGAGAGAGAGAGAGAGAGAGAGAGAGAGAGAGAGAGAGAGAGAGAGAGAGAGAGAGAGACTAAGTTTTTTTCGTTTCTCCGTAAATGTTACCTAAATATAAATCATAATTTATTGAAATGGGGTTTTAATGAAGGTTTATTTTCGTTTTATCAATTCCTTCCGTAGTAAATTTGTTTTTAAATGCGGTTTTATACACGTGTTTAGGTCATTACTACTCCCATTTCACAAAAATTTTAACGAAATCAATGTATCTGGTTTTGAGAACTAAAGTCTTTTATCGCAGTTCCGTGGTTGGTATTTTAAAAATAATTTTGTTTTACCAATAACTTCCAAACCGATATTTTTGAGAAATAACGATCAGTTTATTTTGTTAGAGTTCTTTGTGGGTTCAATTCAACAAAATATCATCAAAATATTACGAGTCAACTTTGATAAAATCATAATAATTGTTAATTATGTTCTTAAGTCAACTATCATCTAATTTTAAAATTAAAAATTAACTTTGTTAAGACTGTACAATAGACATACACTGCAAAAACGCATTTTAGACCAATCGGACTAGAAAAAATCGTGACGTTATTCGAAAATTTGTTTAAGTTTTTCTGGCTTAAAACGTCATTTGAAGAATAAAAGGAAATGCTACTTATCCGTCGTATTTAGTTTTTTTTTGGCAACGCCGTTTAAAAATTACAATCTGCTCAAAAACAGGTATTTATCGTTTTTATAGAGTAACACGTTTCCACAACATTTTAGGTTAAAATGTCAAGAATGCAAAATCGGTCGTCCTAAAATTATTTAGAAATAAACGCGTGACAATCCTTATTCATAATGGTTATGAGGAATTTTAACGCCAAAAACTGAGTCAATGTATGCTTGGCAAATATTTTTGAATGCCGATACGACACTTAAAAAAAAAAACTACGGTTAATGCACATTTCTGGAGCGGAAAGACGAAGCACGACTGGCCAATTTATAAGATCAAGGCACGTTCAAAACAGATATTACAGCGAAAAATTCGACAACTTTTTGATCCACGACATAACTTTCTCTGTACAACGCATGATATTCTTCCTTTCGTCTAATCGTATCACCGGCTCGCCATGTATTCATCCATACATTCCGTCTAAGCGTATCTTTCCACTTAACACTTGACTTTTTATTCAATCGTTATTTCTGACCTTGAACACGTGAAAGTGATACTAAAAGAAACTCGATATTGAAGCTTGGGTGGGATAGGATTAACCCGTGGCTAGATACTGCAATTAGGGTTATGTTACTGTAACTCCATCACATGGGTTACTATGAAACGAGTACTTTGTCAATCCACATACAGGATTAGGCAAAAGTCTGCTTTAATTATTTTTTTGTCTCGGTTTCTAGTCACGTAGGAAGGTGTTTAAATAAACGAGTACCTTTAAAATCCGCACACAGGATAAGAAAAACTTTTTTTTACCTTTTTTAATTCGGTTTCTAGTTCACATAGAGAGAATGTTGAAATAAACGAGTACTTTTTCAATTCACATACAGAGTTTGGTAAAAGTCTGAGTCCCTTTTTTTATTTGTGTTTCTAATGTCCACGTAGAGAGATGTTTAAAATGGCGTCGGTTAGCTGCGTATTAGAGCTATGTACAGAGTGTGACGAAACTACGTTTAAAAATACAGAATGTTCAATAAATTAAGAAAATGCAATTTATTTAAATATATATATTTTTAATATATTTTTAATTAATATTAATATTTTTAATATAATTAATATTTTTAAATGTATGCCATTTACAGTACGTTATATTTGTGCTTTTTATAGAAAACATTTTTAATTTCTCACAAATATGTAGTATTGAGAAAGTTATGAGATAGATAAAAAAAATCAACGTCAAGTGTTTTGTGGATCTCTCTCTCTCTCTCTCTCTCTCTCTCTCTCTCTCTCTCTCTCTCTCTCTCTCTCTCTCTCTCTCTCTCTCTCTCTCTCTCTCTCTCCCTTGAGTCCATAAAAGTAGTTTTGGGTTGATATTTGTTTGTAGTCTGTCCATCTGTAGATCTTTGGTATGTAGTCATATGTTTTCTATATCTCGTATTTATTTTTTTAAGGATTTTACTATAACTCAAAATGAATTTGGGTAGTTACCATAAGGAAAAATACACAAAATTATGATTTTCTCAAAGTCGGCTCTAACCTTTAAGGATACGAACAAAGGATATTGGTCCGCATCTCTCAATAAATGTTTGTTTGTGTAGGGCCTATATTGGTAAATCAAACAAAAAAAAAAACAGAATGGAGCTGTTATAAAATTCGTATTTTCTCCGAATTTACTATACTATTTAATTCAAATTTTAGTGAAGCGTGACGATTCATTACCTAAATCCTTATGCAAAATCGCAAGATTAAAAATATTACGGTTTATTAAATCGATAACCAAAAACTTAATTGACCTTCTGCAAAATGTTCAATTTAATCAAATAATATTTAAGCTGAAGACGCGTTTATGGCACAAGCAAAATAAATTTAGACTGTATTTTAAAAATACATTTTTTGTTCTAAAACAGACTCCATTGTTTATTATCACTTTTAGACTGTCTACCGAACTGACATTTTTAATGGCATATAGTTTTAATAGATTTTTATTTTGATTTGAGGATGGGTGAGTGAGAAAGTGTGCATTTGTTTATTTAAATTTTCATTATAAACTGAGATATAAATGGTTGCTTTTATTACTTCAGAATTCTTGTTTCTACTTACAAACTCGCACAAGCAATATTTGTTAAGTTGTAGAGCTAATTTATAAAATGAATACATTTTTTAAAATTTTCTACCAAAAATAGGTGTTTTTTTACATAATACTGGATGAAAATTAGACCCACCACCGCTGGTTGGTTCGTTTTACATAAAAACTGTAAAGTTACAAATTGTGATAACAAGGCCGCCTGTGGTTACTTTTACAATAATCCTTAGTTGGAGGTGGATATTAAACTAAAATAGTATAATTCGTGTTACAAACATCTACTACCACTCGGATACACATTTATAGGCCTACACGCGCTAAACTAAGACATCTGCTTATGTGAAAGTTATTAAACAATTAATTCATGAAACAATATTACTATTTGTTATAATGTTACTCAAACCCAAGAAATATATCAGGAAGCGAGTGATACGACGATAAAAACGTTAACAGTACACTCATAACCGGTTAATATTTATCACCGGCAAAGCCTAATTAGGAATCTAGTATTGAAATATAAATATGAAGTTTGTTAAAGGAAGGATAATATAGTTAAGTTTTGCCAAGAATACATGTTTTGAATCAACAAGAGTAATAATTAGTGTAATAGGAGAGTAATTATGTATGACCTTGAGAATAAGCCTAAGTTCCAGTGTGTCACTAGAATGACAGCGGTTTTACCTCGTCCTTGTAACTGTGGGAAGACTAAAATACGTACGTTGTATTTAAATCATTGATGCGGATCAGGATATGATTTTCCATTTATTTACGTCAAAAATCGAGATCAATTCTCATCGTCTTTAAAAAATACTTATAATTCGAATTTCATTGAAATCTGTCGTTAAGTATAATTTTAAATGTAGATATTATATTTTCAGGTTTTCAAGTACCAAATAAAACAAAGTGTCAATTATGATCTCCAAAATACAAAATTTGACGAAATTCATCAAATTTAAAACTATTATTGATAGGCTATAATTTATTCTGACGTTTATTTGTGAATGTTGAATTAATACACGACGTTTCGAGAGTGTGAATCAACTCTCGTTCTCAAGTAATACAAGTACAAGATAGAAAACATAAAAGAGGTTCTGGGTTCAATCTCCGTGGAGGTCTAAAAAAGTACGATTTTGAGCCAACATCGTGAGAAATTAGGAAGCTAGAATTGGTAGTGAACTCTGGTTGAGAATGCTAGAACAACAATGAAGGGAATGAGATATGCTAACCAAAAATTACCCGACTGAAAAGCCATCCATAGGGCTTCCTGATAAAACGTAGGCCTATTCAGGAAAACCACAAAACAACAGAACTACAACTAACACTAGAAATTACAAACCACCAAGTTGAAATGACAAGTGAAGACATACACTAACTTATTGCCCTCTCGAGAATTTAACTTGTGACCTAATAATCACTCCTTTGGAAGAATTAACCGGAGAATTTTCAGCCTTATTTATACAAGACAAATTTATATTTTTTAATTCGGTTTTTCTTAATGGAAGCCTACTCTGGTAGGAGATTGCAGTATTTCCTATACTGGTTTGGCGGGATTGCTCTTTAGCTTTATATATGATGCTTCAGTTATTTTTTCCCCCCGATGTTAATATATTTCCCTCTTTCCAATTATATTTATAATTTTCGTGCCAAAGATGATAGTATTTTTTCGGACTAACCGTGATTTATTTTGTTCACCAATTCTAATTTTAAGTCTGCAATTTACTGCCTATAGCTTTCACATTTTATACTGTAATTTAAGACTGTATAAAAAATGTTCCTACTTTTGAATCCAACCTCTATTTATAAAATTGACCTAAATTAATCATTCCGTGAGTTACTACTCTACTTTTGATCCACTCGAACCTACAATTTTTAAGATGACACGTGAAAATTACCTTCATCCTCTCTCTATTTCCTCCTGCAACCCCAAGTTTCCAAAACGAATGTCGAATTTGAGCTCTGCAAACAAGCGAGCGAATTATCAGCAGAAAGCAATAGTCGTGGTTGAATCGGACAGATCAACTAACAGCGAACATAAAAAGTCATACTTTCACTTTTAGAAACTGAAGTTAAGTAACAGCATAATATCATGTTATCAATTAGTTCGTCTCACGCTGCTCCTGAGTTCACCCCTCCTGTTTTAACTTGTAAAATATGTTATTTTTAATGTCTTCCCCCTTTTTGAATCACACTTTAACAAGTTCGACTCGCGAGTGAATTCCAGGTTTGCTTTACGCAACAATGTTGCCTCATTGGAATCCATGCAAATTATTTTATTCTACAATTAATAAGTGGTATTAAACTTACCAAGCTTTGACGGATTTAATATAATAGACTATGAAGCGATAACAGAACGAAGACGGAAAAGTCTGTAGATTCAGCAAACGGGAATTTATTTGTGCAAACATTTTGTTAATATTTTATAATCTATTGTCGAATTTATAATATCTTTGCTAACCTTTTTTTATGGAGACGCTGACACCCGAGACGTTGAAAAATCCCCCTTAAAAACTACCCCTTACCAGATTCAAAGCAAAAATATCCGGATAACACTGGATAAAAAACAGGTGTACCAACCAAAGAATGAGTGATTTTCAATATGGACCATCGTATTTTAAAAAAATTGGCTTCAGAGACTATTTCGTTTTTAGGAGGCATGAAGTAGAACGCTGGGTGTATATTTATATTGACACTGCTGTGATACGACAGTCTCAGCTTCCCACATATGATAAAGCTGATAGTCATAATGTTATCACCAAATTTGTTTTTGTGTCATGTCTTTAAGACTAATGAAGTCGTGGGCGTAAGGAAAACTCAATATCATCATCGGTGTCCTGAGCCTGCGTAACCTAACCTGTCCCTCCACCTCCGCCATATTGGATTCATCTCCCATAAGAATAATACTACACTTGAGCGGTTGTACTGATGTCAATTTTCATTTTAAATATCACGTGAAGGCGGATGTTTCCCTTTTTAAAAAAAATGGGATATAATCTTTAGTGGTTGAACAAATGGAGTAGGCATTTGTAAATCGATTTTCTATTTTGCTTTTTTTTTTCATAAGTCAGTGAATGATATTTTAGAAAAATTTAAAAAAGGAAAACACTCAATGATTTATTATCTATTACAATAAATAATACCAAAGTGTCTAACCTAACCTAACCTACCTAATCCATACTGCTTCGAGATAAACGCATATCTAAACTGAAGTATGCACCTCTACGTTTAGTATTCAAGCATTGGTAAATTTCAAAATGGTGGCCGATTGTTTGGATGATAACGCTTTACTTGTAGGTCCAACATCGTATCACAAAAGGTTACTTTGTACATGTTTAAAATCTGCGTCCTAACGGTATTTTCTATCAGACAAAAATACTAGTAAAAAAAATTCAAAACTGAGCAGTTTAAAGGCTTTTAAATTTATTACCAACAACGACATAAAATTTGTAATTACTTTAGAATGTCATTTGACAAACTTGCTTTTGAAATTCAAGATAACGGTGGCATGTAATAAAGAGTTGCTACAAGGAGCTTTGTTTTTTATCAATGGAAATGATAAAAATAATACTTAATTAAATATAAATAATCGGCTTGTAGAAGACCGGCTTACATGGTACGATGTTTTATTTCTGATACCCGCTTACGTATTATGTTTAGAATGTTTGGATATCACCTCATTTGCGTACCTCGGTCGTTATTAAAGGCCATAAATAAGAAAGGAGTAGTATTGTTCAAACTATCGCCATTTTGAGACGATCTTAACCATTATTTTTTAATTACAATGATTTTTCAACGATTAGTAAAACCTAGGTTACATCCTAGATTTGAATAAAATCCAAAATTCTGACTAATAGTAAAGTTATTGTTGGTATTTTCTAATCTTGAATTTATTTTTAAACTTTTTTTGATGTGTTTTCAACGTATAAAGCACGTATAGACGTCAATGGATCCAGAATTAAAATCGGAACAAAAGGATATAACAATGTGACGGTTTTAAGATTTGCAGCTGAAAGGTTGTCTGAAAAAATTATTTTCTTGTTGTTTTTTATTAAAATAAATTATAATTTAAAATTAACCAACTGATTGACCTAACGAAGAACTGATTGAACTGTTTTAAATCGATCATTATTCTATCAGTAATTATGAAGGTTCTCATGCAAATAGGCCAAAAGATATATATTCAAGGTTTTTTTTAAATTTCATCTTCCGTTTTAAAATGGTTGTCATTTAAACAGTAGTGAACATTGACGCCAATACTTCGACTAGTGTTAAAATAATGGCATGAACGAGCCATAACGAGCAGTCGTGTCAAAAATATATGAAAACAAAAATAAAATTTGTATTGTTTTCTAAACCTTTCCCGCTTGAAATTTTTATCTATTTAAAAAAATTTTAAAAACTTCCGTGCTTACTAGTTTTTTAATGTTTTTATTTTTATGAATTAAACCTTTTCTAGTTTCATAATACAAATATATTATATAATTTGTAATTTATATGACAGTTATTTTGTTATCTGTGACTTCCTCTAAAATTTACATCACTCTCTTGTCTGTGTATCAATTAGTACAATATAAACAATTGTCGGATCATTTACTACTCACAGACCCACTATTATTTTAGATTAATGATTCAGATTTATGTCAAACGATTTGTAAATCAAAGTTACGTAAAATAAACAAAAATTACGAACGTTTAAACACACAAACCTTCTAATAAATAAATAAGGAGTTAAAAATTATCTTAAATTTCTCCTATAGGTAGAATCGGTTGACATTTCGTCGGTTGACAGCGCACCTAGGAGCGAGAGTTCGCAATAGCTAGAATATCTGTATTCAAAATTAAATTTTCTTGCGTTGCCAACCTTTAAAAAAACGTTATACCGAAAACTTGCGGAGGAAAAATGTATGTAGATACAGGGACAAATATGTCTGTAAGTTTTGGCTGTCCTGATACATTGCCAACAGACCAAATGTAAACATGTAATTAATGGAGATTGAATCATTGAGGTGATTTTTGTTGTGGTAAGACAGGTTTCTAAAAACCCTCGGTCAAATAAAATAAATTACACTCATTACATTCCACATTAGCTTTAAGATCGCAAATGTTCCACTTTAAGTATAAAGTATTTGTCACTGAGCAACAAACTGGATATTACCCAATTAAATACAACGGAAAAATAATTATATAAAGCGGCTGTTTCTACCGAATAGAAACGGTAAACGACCAGAGGCTCAGCATACTTGTTCCTTCTTTTTTTAAACTTTCCTCCATGAAACAAAAGAAGAAAGAACATAAAATAATTAGCCCTTAAACCCTAATTTTAACTTAGTCCTCAAATACTCTAACAGCAGGAGGGTCGGATGAGATCAAAAGTTGGTTAAGAGAGGCCTGATGAAGGATCTAACGTAAGACTACACGAAAAAGGTATCGATCCAGCTAGAATGTCTCGGGTTTATTATTCCCATGCTCACTATATTGGGGAATTAATCTAGAAAATTAGTACAAAGTTCTGAAAGTTATGTATCCGTGCGAAAGACAAGATTAAAGCTCTAGATAGAAAAGAGTCCGGTCTGGAATAATTTGGCGACGGATCATGCAGGAAAGCAAGTCAAGATGGAGGAAACAAATCAACAGAGCTGCTATCACCTTCTGGGGTTTAACTTGCAAGATGAAGGATGGGCGTTTTCTTACAAATACCTTAGTGAGTTTATTGGGAGACTGCGCTACATCCAACATCTTCTGCTGCATCCTTAAAACCGAAGGAACGTCCAAAAGTGATAATCCATACTACTTCTTACTCTCAGCTGCGTCTACAACAGAAATATGTTAATGTAGGACCATACGTTATCATCCTCTGGTCATGCTACTGCATAGTTACAGAACTGATAAGCAGTAAAACTTACAAAACATCTTGCGTTTAGAGCTCAAATAAATTACAGTAAGATATCGGTCATATGTTGGAGACAACGGCCATTTTGTGTTTATTTAGTGTTGGGTCGTACTTCTAACGAGATGAGATCAATGTTTATGTAGGGTTTCCACGAGCCCCCTTGTAGAGATAAATAGCTAAATTGTATGTGTTGTGAATGGCAAGCTTGGTGCACTCTGGTGCTTTAATGACCAAAACTATATTTTAGAATACGGAGAAAATTACAATTTTTAATTCGTATAAAACAGATAATATTACGATTCACTATTTTCGTCTACTTAAGTTTAAATTAGATCCCCCCCCATTTATATACATGTATAATATTGACAATATAAAATGTATGTTTTATTTAAATGACAGTTTGGTTTAAAGTCTTCGTTCGAAATAAACTGATGGCATTTCGAAAATCCTTAGACCTTGAAAACGACTAAACTACAAAGATTATAATACTTATTTTAATACGGAGGCCTATAAAATAAATAGAGATCACACTGTAATATTTTCTTTTTTTTAATTATCACAATTATTTGTCAATATACTTTTTAAACACACTGTGAAGCCTTGCTTTTATTTATGGCATTCCTAACCAAGTCAGGTAGCTATTGTGGCGTTTTGGCCTTGATGTAGTAGTCGTCATCGTCTTCCGCTTTTAATCATTTCGTGATTTAAACAAAACCAAAGTCCTTGAGAAGGACGATTTTGTAGTCAATTGATTGATGGGAAAATAACAATCTTTTTTTTAGAATAGACTGCAGGTACTGTGATTGAGAATGTATTATTTAATGGATTAGATCTATGAAATATAATGCAGTTTGTTTATTTGACTATTGACAGATTTTCTCTTTGACGGTAGGACCGAGATACTTCAAATTTATAAAATGATTCTGTATAACCCTCCCTCCTTTTATCACTGACTGACTAAAACTTACTGAGGACCATTTAAAATATGGGTCATCATTCGATTTTATTTTGTTCCTTCAAAGCCTATTGGCATTACATCCCGAATAGCTAATAATTCTACTATTACTACTACTACTAATAATACTAATAATAGTGTGTTTATTGTTTACACATCTCTCATAAAAATAAATAATTGTATTAAGAGAACATAACCAACAGAATCAAAAACGAAGATGCTACAGAATTAAATATAATTAAAACAATTGAAATGTAGCAATGGAACTTCATTAAACTACCACATAACTATTATTATGTAATTAAATTTGAAAGTAAGTTACCAATTTTCCCCACTCAGTATATTTACTATTTCTTTTTCCACCAGGACTCTGTCCCCAAAATATCCTTTTCTGTTTTTGCCTGAAGTAAAACATTCACAATAAAAATACAATTTTTTCTTCTCCTGAGAAGTGTACTAAGAACAGTATCTTGTACCCTTCCTTTTCTTGTCTACTATTGAGGGACTTAGCTAGCAATCTACACATTTTGCTAGTACACTTCTTGTCTTGTATATTTATCATGTAAACACTCTATCCTCATAATTAAAAAAAAAATTTACTGTAAATATTATGGAATTGACAGCTATTGACTTGCTCTAACCATCTGATCCTGATTTCCTCTCCTAATCCTGTTAATAAAACATAATTAAGTTTCACTGCTTTTTTAAACACTTTCCAAAAATCCAAATTATACCCGTATTTGTATTGCAATTCCGACGTAACAAATTGTTGTTTGTTAATTTGTTTCTCCTTTCTTTCACTTTAGTTTCAATTTTGCTAGTTTTTATTTTCTCACTTGTACATTGTACATAGAGATATTTATGTAATTGGTTAAAAAAAAAGATATGTAGATTTTTTCACGGATACCTTGTGATATACCCGCGTTGTCCTGATAAAAAAAGTCATTGTGCAGTGCTCTACAGTAGGCTTCAAACAAATAATAGATGTTGATCAACTTTGGATCACATCTATTGTAATTTTAAAAAATTGGCTCTAATGATTTTGACGAATTTGACAAAAATATAGATTCTAAAAATAAAACAAAATTTATTAGTTGACTGAAAATGCTTGTTCCGTAGTTATTGGTAAAAAAAAAACAACTAAAAATGCCAATCACTCAAAATCAGTTCTACAGATTTTCTTCAACTTAGATTAATCACCCAAATCAGCGTGGTAAATTTTAAGTGAAAGGAAATTACGAATGAGAAATAAATAGTTTTAAAAACCTTTACTATAGACATTAAAAATTTCAATTAAACAACTGTAATTCTTATTTAAAACAAATGAAGATATTTAGTTTAATTTCATTAAATGTTAAAACCATTACATGTTTAATGCATTAGAAATGCATGCGCAAAAACTCAATTATATAGATTTGTTTTAATTTTTGCATAATAAGTAATAGTTACTTTTTTTAGGGATCTGACACTGATTTGTATGTATCGGGCATCAATATTTTTCACAAATTCAAAAATTGAATTGACCAAATTCGACAAAACATAATACGTAGGGGTTTACTCCCGAGAGAAGTTTGATTGTTTTTTTACGTTATTTAAATTATTTTACATTAATATGGTGGCATCATTAACAATTTATTATTTTTAAATTACATCCAAAATTTGAAAAAGGAGTCTGGTGGTATAATTCTATTTCAGTACGAGTGACAAATAAGTATGTAAGCAAATGGAAATAAAACTTACAAGTAATAAAATGCCCTTGAAATTCAAGAACTCTCTTATCAGTCTACGTAAATAACAGAACAAGATACGAAATTTGTGAAGTAGTTCCGAATATTTGAAATGTATTTGACATTCCTTATAGTTGTCAAAGTTGTTGATAAAGTGTCAATAATTTGGAAAACTCGTTGTTATTATATTCGTCCTCCCACTCTTCCCCTGCATAACTTTGTAAGATCTTGGATTGTTTTATACTTGGTCACTGACTGCAGCTTAATTGTTTACCAGTATAAATATTTAAACGGTATTCTTTATTCTGGTTTAATTATTTTGTAACATTTGTCATTATTTAAAGTAATACATCACATTTCCAGATTGTGAGTCGCCTCTCATGGCGACCATAGGGAAACACCACATGTCACATTAAATGTAGTTTACTTCACCAATTTACGACTTCCCAATAATACTGATAAGAACGCATTGTTGACATTTTCCAAAAACTATTGGAGGAAAAGAGTTGGCAAAACAAAATTACATTACAATTAAAACAAATTTCACTAAATACAATGTTATACAAATTGCATCTCTGAAACATTACATATTTAAAAACTATCAAAGCGAGTGAACTCTTTTTATAGTCTTCTCAAAACTCCAGGGCATTTCTATTTCTTACCAATGAACACCATTAATCACTCACTTTTTCCACTATTTCATCCACTGAAAGTTTGTCTTCCATATTTCCCCTACTTATTTAAAGTTCATATTTAGACTTACGTCGTCAAATTTCTGTTCACTTCATCCCAGTTCACTTTCACTTCGTAAAGTTCTTCAGTCACAGGATCCTTCATATATTCTTATTGCTCACTTTATCCAGTCTCTTTACACCGAACATATTCCTTATCATTGTATTCGTATTTCCAATTTCATATCTACTTGTATTAGTTGGCTAATGTGTGGTTAGTGAACTCCCGTAGCCGTTGCCCTAGCATTCTTAACCGGAGTTAGCTACCAATTGTTGTAGCTAACTACAAACATCATATTTTGAATAGTCCGCATTCCAAACTGTATCTTATACCACGTTGTTTTTAATAATCCTTTGGATGAACAATACGAATATCATCAGAACTGTACTGCTTCATTTGGCATTAGAACGCGTAGAATCCTCGACAATTTGGGACTTGTACTCCTCCAATGAATGATTATGATCTGTTTTATTCCTCCAAGAGTTATTCAAATTTAACTTTTAATTTCTCGCTCTCCAGATTCATAAAGTACAACACTCTTAATGTATCGTCAGGAGTTTCAGTATTATAATGAATACATATCTAGTGAAATTATTTTCACAGATGATTCCAAAATGGACAATAAAGTCGGTTGTCCATATTGCTCATCCGGTCGGACGTATATCCATAGGTGAACTATCCAGGATATGTATTCTAAGAATCTCTTGTTTGACGATACATACACAGACTTCAGCTGCGGGACTCTGTGTATCATTTTACTGGGTAGCTGTACATTTTGGGAAATACAAAAGCTAACGAAAACTACACGCCAGATGCCAGTTACACAGCGTGTTATGGCATCTAACTTTGTATCGACTGTTAAATTAGTTTTGCATTGGCAATTTAGGAAGAATGGACTAATATAAAGTCCAATATGCTGAGGAAATTAAACGTGGAATACATTCATACGTGCCAGTCGATGAGAAGATGGTGATTACACGTGTACATATCGATCGTTCCACGATCATCCATGGTTATCTGATGGAACAAGGAAATTCGTCGTAATGCCCATTTTGTGGATTAAGCACATCCTTATTAACAGCTTTGTTCTGAGAGGTGTGAGTAGAACATTAGGCGATGTTGGGAGATAATGCTTAGTTCCTTGATCGGGTATTGTGTCCTTTTTGTCTCGCCTAAAATTTAAAAAATCGCTTCTTTTATTGCAGAGACACTTTACAGCTCTGTAATATTATGGTTAGTTGTCTATTTTATTTTTTTTTAAATTTATCCTTGTTGACTAATTGCAAGGCCCATTTATACCCCTATAATATTTGTTTATAATTGTTGTTAATTGTATTTATCATAGTTTATCATTGTTAACTTGTTTACACCCTTGTAACATGTTAACTAGATTTATTCTTGTTAATGTTGTTCAAATATTTGTTTTTTTTTTTGTTTTTTTTTTTGTTTTATGTGATATTGTAGATTTTGATGTGAAGCAACGAACGGCCGTACTGGTTTTTTACCTGAAAACAAACAACAACAAACAATTGTAGTTCCCAACGTTTTCTCACATTACTGGGTCAACACATTACATTTTTGAGCCCCTCCCCTCCACGCGAGAACACTGACTAGCCGGTGGATCGTTTTTTATCTAGAAGGACCTAAATCTCCAATCAGTTATTTTCTTATTTCTGGCAAATATAGAATATTCTTGGGCATCCAGATTTAGCTATGAGAAGCTAATGGCCTTCAAAAGTGCAAGGGCAGCAGGTGACAAGGTGATGTGATAACGCCAGCTAAGATTTATTTAGGAGAGATAGTGAAGTGTATTCAAAAAACAAAGAAGTTCTTTGTTAGGTTACTTAGAATACAAAGAGGCGTACTGTTGGTTCATTCGTTTAATGAATAAAACTGTAGTCACCCATTTCTACTGTCACACATATACGTAGTACAGAGAAAGTTTTCGTGATGGATAAACAAAATACATCTATGTTGAGGTTTTCAAGGAATTATCCATTTTTCTATCTCTTGGGTTGAAAAAAGATTTATGGAATGG
Source organism: Aphrophora alni (assembly GCA_963513935.1). Classification (NCBI taxonomy): domain Eukaryota; kingdom Metazoa; phylum Arthropoda; class Insecta; order Hemiptera; family Aphrophoridae; genus Aphrophora; species Aphrophora alni. The sequence continues at coordinate 19,555,600 of OY740766.1, read as the reverse complement.
TATTTGTTGCCTCTGAAAACCTGAGCTAAACGTATGAATTACCACCACCCTGAAATATTTTCACGGCTTAGAAGGTCGACTATCTCACAATCAGTACAAGTGACATTTTGTTGCAAGGTGAATGTATTTGCCTCACTAAAATATCATTCGAGTGTGTTTTAAAAAACGAAATAAACTCCGACTGCCTTCGTATTTATTTTGGTATATTCTAATTTGTTTTCAAATAATATATATTTTTACATTAGTAATGATCAGAAATGTTTGCACTTCGACTAAAATTTAATCAAAAACATTTGAAACAATTTTAATATTTCGATATTTCAAAAATGGAACTCCGGAATAAGCAATTTTATCATTTTATGTTTAGAATTTGCATGTGAGTGTGTGAAAAAGTTATTTCAATGACGGCGTTTCGTGTATTAACATTATTTTATATTATAATACAATTCTGAAGGTTGTAGGCCTTTACTCGAGGAATCAGTGGTCAAGACATCGAATTTCCTTTGCAGAAATTCAAGCCTTTGCAATCTGAATTCGCTACCAATCTTTGCTCCAAACACGCGATTCAAACCCAAAAGCGTAATTTTTCAACCCATAACGTGGATTGAAACCGGTACCTCTTGTACACTACGCGAGAGATTAAAATCAACACTTATAAATATAGGTTTTATTAATTTTTAATAGAAAAGATAGTATATAAATATCTTAAAGTAATAATAGTCTATATTTTATCACGTATCATTTAATGAGTAATTCCGCGAGTATGTTTGTGTTAGTAAACATTGTCAAGATCACAATTTTAATCGGATTTTGGTCAAATTTGTTAGGTAGGCTTGGTTTTACAAACTATTGAATTACTTCGTTAACCAGAAAAATCGATAAAATAAATTTTAAATTGACAGCTATTTTTTTTTAAATTTGATAAACTGTTATTTTTTACACGAACATTGTACTACATCGAGATAATAGCTCAGGTTTAAAATATGTACCTATTGATGCCAAAACGTCGTTCCTGCGATAGTTATATTTAAAAGAATAAAAAAGATTAAACACAGAACCTCAAAATAATTGGAATGTATGTATTGGAAATTGTAGTACAATTTAACAGGTAAATTTGGTTTTAATATTTGTTGGAATTAAAACCAATTGATTGATCAAAATATGGAAAAAAAAATTTCGGGAGTTTCTTTCTATTTAAAACCTACAAGAGCTCGTTTTGTGCAACGGCATGGCTATCTTCAACAATTTATAGCAACGTCGAGTTTGATAATGGAATGGAAACAAACAAAATAGCTGATTATTAATAAAGGAAACTATACTTTTTCAGAAAGATCTGTATAGTAAATATTTGTAAATATTTTTATGAAAAATTTATTTATTTCCATGATTGTTTTTTCCGTATCTTCTCTTTACTTTTGTATCAAGAAATATTTATTTATTTTCATTTGGTGATTTTTTTCTGTATCTTCTCTTTTGTTGTATTTCTGGAAATTGTATTTATTTTCATTTCATAGTTTTTGTATCTTTTCTTTTCTTGTATATCTGTAAAAATGTATTTATTTTCATTTGAAGGGTTTTCGTTTTTTCTCTTTCCTTGTATTCTATATCTTTTTTCAATATTATGTTCATATTACATAATATTATTTAAATAATTGTATGACCATAGGGCGGGATTTTCTGTTGTTGATTTTATTATTTACTCTTTGCCAATCTCGATTTCACCGTTAATATAATACAGTTTACCAGTTCAAAAAATATGTAATTAGAATCTCTTGTAGATCCTAGATAAGAACGAACGGTTGGACCTACTTTACGAACAAAATATCACAAATATTCAACTAACACTCCAATTACTAGAACTATTATTAGAATATTTTCTAATGTTTAGTTTATTACCTGAACTATCTAAAACCAGTTTTACAAAAGTTACAGTTTTGACATTGTGTGGAGTTTTTCTTCAATCTATAAAAAACCTTAATTACATCTTAATTTTGACCTAAATTTTGATTATTAGACACATTATTATTGATTTGTTTGCTCCTAATTTTGAGGGTTTTTTTAAAATCAATATTGTTTCGCAAATTACTAACTCTTTCATTTTTTTATCGTAGAAAACATGTTTGAATATCATTGTTTGTAGATTAATTAACCAATTTTTTTAACGAACATGTCCATTGGATAGTAAAAACGAGCCTATAAACCAAATTCGAGCCGAGCCGATATACGAAACTCAATCCGAGCCGAGCTGATCTATCAACTCGAACCGAGCGATATACCAAACTTAAGCCGAGCCGAGCCGATATACCAATTTGAACAGAGTGATATACCAAACTTAAGCCGAGCCGAGCGATATACCAAACTTAAGCAGAGCCGAGCCGATATACCAATTCGAACCGAGCGATATTCCAAACTTAAGCCAAGCCGAGCCGAGCGATATACCAAACTTAAGTCGAGTCGAGCCGATATACCAATTCGAACCGAGCGATGTACCAAACTCGAGCCGAACCGATAAACCAAACTCGAGCAAAGTCGGACCAAAACTACTACCCCTAAAGGGTTTACTAACTCACGTGGATATCGGTTAAAATACAATGAGTCAAAATGGCGTCAAATTATATCTGATGATGGCGTTTCCACGAAACCGATCGCAAAAGCTATTTTTTTTCCATTTCAAAATCGCTAATAATATATTAGCATTACTCTCAATTGTTTTGCAACCGGACAGAAAAACAACAAATGGTACTAATTGTATTGGACAATTTTTTATATTCCGTCAAGCTTGAAATCACCTCGACTATAAAACTGTCCGGACTTGTTCAAATGCTTGTCAATTTGACTTAGTGATTTTTAATGTGAATAAAAACTCGGTACAATTTATACTATCTGCATTTCAGTGAATTTAACACTCGTTCCTTTGCTGTTTAGTACATTCGATAATTCGTTCATAAAACTATAGCGTGGCTACTGCCTACGATAATAGACTATTCATAGACCAAGAATTAATAATAAATAATACCACAGATACTGTTCATTTGAACAAACCACCTCTTACAAGGAGAGATAACAAACGATTACACTTTTAGTAAATATTAAATTGTACTAATGTACATAAATTCTAAAATGGTAAATGCCTTATCTCAAGAAATAGAACTTTACCCCTAATACTGGTTGAGGTTCCCCCATTTTAAAATGGAAAATTTATTATTGTTAAGACCTTGTATAAACAACGTTTGGTTTAATTGCAAAGGACTATATTCTTTAATGTCATCAATTTTGGTCGTTACTTCGTAAAAAAATAAACCAACAAAGTCTAATTACCAAATGTTCTAGTTAAAACAGAACTTCTCTTCCCTCGATTAGTAGCATATTACTAGACGTCAAAGTAAGATTGCTGTCTGTATCACATGAAATCTATTTGTTTATTATATTTAAATCAAAACGTTTTTGATTGTTTTAGTGATCATTTTATTTACACGTCTTGCATTAGACTAAATTTAGAATTCGATTTCCTCATCTCAAAAATCATTCAGATGCCGAGCCAGATCAGAATACCTTCAAGCATAACCTCAAAACATAAAAAAAAACCTGATGAAGTTAAATAGCGTAAAACACCTGTGTGTGTAAATAAACTAATTTAGTATTTTTGTAAATGGATCAAAAATCGCTTTAAGGGCTCTTGAATCCAAACATAGATGCATATCTGTCATTCGTGGGGTATATACTGTGTGTCCAAACATTCATCAAATTTAGTATCTGTCCATACCTGTAGTGAGATGGAATTATTCCCCAACTCTCGCCTGTAACAAATGTTCAAGGAGAAATTTAAAAAAGAAAAATATAGTTTTTTGTGATGCCTATTTTTATAAGTATTTTCATGTTTTTAAGGTAAACTCTGTAGTAAAATTTGACACTTATATTATTGTTTTTGTTTTTTTCACTTCGACAGGACTGTACACCAATAATTTTGAAATCAACATCTTACTTGTTCATTTAATGGGTTTTACGTCATTGTTTTTGTTTATGTTGATCTGAACCATGATTACAGTGTAGAAAACACAAAAGTTACACTGAAATGTGAAAAGATCTGAACAAGTGGAGTGAATTAAAATTATCTTTATAATTCTAAAGTAACGTATTTAATAACCATCAATTTCTTTATTTTTAAATTCAAAAACCTAATAATTATTTTGACGTCAATGCTCGACAAACAAAGACGGATAATTTATTGTGATGTTTAAGAAAGTACGTCATTATCGGTCATACGTCATAATGTGATTTCTTTGAGTTTACTCGCAGAATATGTGTTTTCTTTATTGTAGGTTTAATGTACGTCAAAGATTTTATTTTAAACAATTAGTTTGTTTCCAGGGACGATTCTCTGTTTAAATTTATTAGAGGAGTTAAGCTTTTTCATTAGCGAATTTCGTATAGACTGAAGTTTTTTGATGGAACGCATATTACATGACTGAAATTAAGTTAATCAGTTTCCCAATTGAGGTTTAACTCCCCCCTCCCCACGTTTTCCCGCTGATTTTTCCAGATGGTTCATTCCCTTAAAATATTCATTAAAAACAACCAAAAACCAATTCTGTAGAGAATTGAAATTTCCGATTACAATTCTCTCCATTTGAAGAAAAGGGTGGGGGTCAAATTCAAAATTTCAAATACAAAAGGGGCCATGCGACATATCATTTAAGACCACCATTTCGCTCTAGAAACGATGACACAATCAGAACTCCAAAATCTTTTACTGTTTCCAAAATATAATCATTTTTGTAAGTTTTTTTAATGGGACTAACATTTCTCTTTCTAATTATTGTTTAATGGATTTATTTAATGGTATTTTTGTCGTTGATTTAATTTTTAATAGGTTGACTAATCTATCGCAATTTCCGGACGAGGAATCGATTATTTAAACCTTTGTGCAAGATTTATTGATCTCCTAATTCCATTTACAATTTCGAAATGGCTGAGAATAGAAGGCTCGATTTTTCAGGTAGATGCTCGAACAGATATTACTACCGACAACGACCTGTATTATTTGGAAAGCAATTTAGAAAAATCTGTTCTCTGTTGTAAATATACTGAAAAATAAAGGTGGAGGAAATAGACATGGTTTTCATGAAAATACATGAAATGTATCTTGGTTTATTTACATGAACACTACCAAATAGTTTCCAATTTTAACAAAATCATTTATTTGTTAATATCTTCACGCAAGGCATGAAATGGAATTCGAACAAAATGGTTGTTACTTTTAAGATTAAACTAAGACCAATGAGTGATGATTATGAAACAGCTTTCATTTTGTTATTTCATCGTAACCATTCTGATATCATCTAATTTATCACACGTTGTTATGTTGTAAAATGTACTTAAACAACAAAGTCGCAAAAATTCAAATCTTATCAGACGATTTTTTGAAATTCGTTTCTTATTTTAGAGAAGCTAAACTCCATTTTTGACATTACTTTATACGTGAGTGAACTATAATTTCCTCTTTTTTAGTAAAATGAATGCAAATTTTATTTTACAGTCCAACGTTAGGGTTAGCTATAAAATGAAATTTAAAATTCATTCTAATTCTTTCGATTAGTGTAAATAGAACAAACTTTAAAAATTCAAAACTTAAAATAGTCGACGAACTATAATCACTATTCGTGCGAATGAACGATTAGATATATCATGTTTTTTATTTGAAGAGACGCTTCGCTTGCCCCTCTAGTGAGATTACAACTTGGTAGAACTGAAATAGGTTTTAGTTCATGGCTGTGAGTTAGTTTAAATTCTGTGAACTACTGGAACCCCTGAAATGTTTTGGGGACGTAACCTGCATAATTATCAAAGAGCGAGTTATTAGTTGTCATGAAAATCTGTGACGACTAGCTAGTGTCTGCCTACCTCTCCCTTCTTGCCCTACAATATTGTCACAGATGGTGTAATATGATCTACTACGGTCTCTTGATAGTTATAATTCAAACAACTAGAAATAAAACACGTGAGAATTGTATGCTAATTATCTAATACCGTTAATTTATTTGGATTCCACAATAAATTGCAGTGTGGAATCATATGTTATAGTTTTCTATATGACGAATTTATCCGTACAATGAGAAATTCATAGCATTTAAGTTTTGAAAACAGTTTCTGTGTGTTGAGAGACCATCAATTAATTCTATAGTCCAAATTAAAACATCAGTTACGTTTTCTTTGTTTTTTCTTTATTCACGATGTAATGCCTGGATATTAAAATTAAATAGACACTATTTCATATTCGCTCACGTATATTTTTTTGTAATATTGATAACGTATCCATTTATGATGCAGTTAATAAACGGTAGGATTGGCGCGCTTTATAAATCCAATGTAAGATTGACTATTTTTGTGACTTAAGTTACAGTAGAAAAGAACAGAAATAGCTCTACTATTATTTTTTTACAGTCATATTAAAGTAGATAGCTTACGGAGAACCTATTTTGAACGTCATGTCATCGTCAGCTTGGACACCTGCACTTTTAAGCCCACTCTTTGCTCGTTACTTCAAATCGTTGTAGTGTAAGCTTCCCTCATTATTTCATTTCGCTCCCTTGGAAATCAATTTTCAGATGAGTCTCTATAACTGATTAAGAGTAAATCAAAATTATTTCCGTTATCTTTTTCTATTCATCTCCGGAAAAAATACCAAACTTAATTAGAAACCTTAGCACAAAATCTGAGATTATTTTCGAAAACACGCACGCGCGCGCGCACACGCTCGCACGCACAGAGAAAGAAAGAGAGAGAGAGTTATCATTGAATTAGGGATTGTGCTTTTTCATTTAGGGTGTCATCATTTAGACGACATTAAAATTTGAATTCAAATTTTTAACCAGTATGATCAAATTTCGTTTTTTTCTAATGATTTATAAACTGTAGTTTTGTTTTAATTGCGATTATTTGCAGCGTTTATTTTCTCTTTTTTCTCTCTCTTCTTTAATAACTACTACTAAAAGTTTATTCATCAATAATACGGAGTTAACTCAACGTACAAAATCATACGTATTCATTTAATCAAATGAACCAAACAATTATTTCGGCAAAACAGAACCTCCTGTAATTAAGTCCAGCTTAAATCCTGTGACAGGAAGATTGTCGTCACTTTTCCCTACAATCTGTTGCCGAAAACGGTCGCTAATATTTCATTTCAAGGCCGACTATGGCCTTGAGGTTCATGAGAATTTGTCAAACAAAACAAAATCCAGATAATTATGTCGTAAAAGATATCAAGACAGTTGGGTAAATAATAAAAACTCACATGCTTGACGACTTGCATTACAGACTGTGTCACTTTACATTCGGTATAATTTTTAAGACATTTTGAAAATATATAGTTTGTTGTTCAATCAGGTAATGTTTTATACGCTCTAGAAGTCGCAATTTTTGTCCAATTTTGCCAAAAATCAGTATGTCAACTCGATTTTGCAAACCATTGCATAAAATTGTTTAATGGAAAAATCTGTCGGTAATTGGAAAGCGTGACTGATTTTCAAATTACAAATGACTGTTTTTTTTTTAGAATAATATTTTACCAGTAAAACTTTCCACGTCAGCTCATAATCTTATTAAACATTTGTGCAGCTTTATAATCTGCACGATGATGCTCAAACTTGTTTTCTTCAATTAAAACCAGAGAGTTATGAATAAAATCAAACTTGTTAAAACTGGAATTTTACTTTAATTTCAGTCAATTTGGGCAACTGGAATTTTAGTTTATTTTCAGTCAAATTGGTAACTGGAATTTTAGTTTATTTTCAGTCAAATTTTGTAACCGGAATTTTATTTATTTTCGGTCACATTGGCAACTGGAATTTTAGTTTAATTTCAGTCAAATTTGGCAACTGGATTTTAGTTTATATTCAGTCAAATTGGCAACTGGAATTTTAGTTTATTTTCAGTCAAATTGGCAACTGTAATTTTAGTTTAATTTCAGTTAAATTTATCAACCGGAATTTTAGTTTATATTCAGTCAAATTGGCAACTAGAATTTTAGTTTATATTCAGTCAAATTGGCAACTACAATTTTAGTTAATTTTCAGTCAAATTTTCCAACTTCAATTTTAGTTTATTTTCAGTGTAAATTTGGCAAGTGAGCTATGTTTTACTATTAATGAATGTGGTTACTAATCTAAATAAATGGTTGTACAGTTTCAAAATGGCGGGCGTTCCTTTTTATCTAGGTCTCTCATAAATCTATCATATCAAAGTTGAGGAATAAAGCAAAACCATAAAAACAAAAAATTCATGCCCTGTCCTGTCAGTGTATCAATTGCGTGCTAAAATCCGACTAACTAATAATATTAAGTGAACAGTTTATACTTAATTTAACTAAAATTTGGACTTTTAGACCTGTTATTGATGATTTATTTTTAAATTTTGGGTATCGCTAATAACTTTATTTTTGTAATATCTATAACCCTCTTTATTTATAGTCTTATAATTGGTTGCAAATTTAAAAGTTGCGCACACTTAATACCTCATCTAATTTACTGGTCGTAAATATAATACAAACAATTTCATTGTAAAATCAGGGCAGAAATGCTATTTATTAATAATAATAATTATAACATATAAAATGGGAAACTATTATTTCGATTTATTGCAAAAGCCTATCGATAGGTATAAAAATAAAGAAAACACCAAATATATCTCAATTTATAATACAATGAAACACCAGTTCCGTCTGATAACAAGACTCAGGTAAAATCCTGCAAATCCTGAAATTCAAAATAGATAATACCATAGCCTTGAAAATCAAAGATTTCTAGAGTTATTGATTCTGCGTTATCTGTTTTGGTTGAGTCTACTCTTCTTTATTTAGCTGAACGTCGTTATCAGTCAGCTAAAGAGATAAGTGCTTTGCATTCGATATAAATATCGAAATCGTAGAAAAAAAATTTTCAATTTGTTTTATATTGTCTTATTCATATATACAGTGTGATCAAAAAGTTTCAGCCCCTCACATTGTTTTTGTGAATAATTCAAGTACATAATATACAAATTGTAAATATTATTTTGGGTATTAAATGTACCTTTCGGTTTAACTATTATCACCCCCTTTCTTTCTCTCGTGGAGAGAACTGTGGGTGGTTAAAATGTCATACACCATTTTAAAGATATTGTAGAAACAATAGCGAAAAGAAAACTTATTCTTTCGAGACAAATGCACTTTTAAATAAAACAAATTATTGTGATTTATTGCTCTTTGTAATATTTTACGAAATAAAATACTGTTTGAAGTATGACTATAATAAGAGTATCTTAAGAGAGGTGATTCTGTTCATGAGCATTCGAACAGAAAACTACAATTATATTATTTAAAAATCCCTGTTATGTAAGAAATCATCTATGGCAAGGCTTAGACCTTATGTAGAACTTACTTTATCTTTAACATAAAATTCTTCGTAACCTAATTCTTCCAAATTACCACTGTACATCTTAGCTACTCAAAAGAAGCATTTTATTTAATTATTTTGTTTATTTTAAACTGCTAAGTGTTTCATTTGAAAAACTATTTCATTAGCTACAGTTTGGACTGACTCAACGGAATTAAGCGATCTTTTAGAACTTTTTTCTTTACTCATAATGACCTTCTCCTTATGTTTTTACATCCTCACAGATCCTCCTAAAAATCTATAAAAAATTCTTCAAAATCGTATTCAATGATGCCTAAACGTATTTTCTATCTTACAAAAATATAATAAGTATATTTTCAAAACAAAATTGTTAAAAATGTAACCATAAAATTAGACAAAATCAAGATTAACTCTGTTGGTTGGAATATTAGTTGGATGTTACTCAAATTTAGGAAATCAGATTTTACTATTTGTCAGGAAACTACAAATTGCTGGCTGTTTGAAACGAATTTTCAGTAGTTACTATTACATGCATACGTCCTTTTATGTAGCTTCTCAATCTGCATTTATTATGCAGGAACGATTGAATACCTAACCTAACCTATTAGCTGCATGAGAAGAGTTTAATTATTTAACAATTATCTGCAGACGATGAAATCCAATCGTCAAATCGACTGTATCCAATGCCTCCTAATATATCGTGTTCCGGAGAAGAAAGTATGTAAAATCTTTGATTGATGTTTTGACTGCACGGTTTGATGGAACCTGTCCTGCTTTAACTGAATCCAGTCGGTGGTTTTCTAATGACTGCGGCTACCTAAATAACAGGTTGTATTGACTTTAAAAAAAAATTTATAACCAACAAAGAGATTCAGTTGAAACTTCAATTTAGTATTCTGTATTTTAAAAAGATTGTGTCAATAATCGTCAATGTTTTTGTACTGTCCTCTTAACTCGACTATTTGCATCTGTATATTTGATACGACTAAATGAATACCAATCCTTATGAAATTAGAAAATAATTTCATTGCAAACCAAGCCGATTTATCTCTCTTTTTTCAATTATATTTTTCGTTTTAAAATGTCAACCACAAATAAGTACGGTCCAACTAGGAATATATCACACTCTGAAGTATTTAATATAATGGCGTAAACGAGCAGTCTTAAAAACATTTCAAACAAAAATTTTATTTTTAATGTTTTATAAAACTCTCCCACAAAACGTTTTTAAGTGTTCAAAAAAACTACCTAATTTACTACATTTTTATTTATAAAAATTACACATTTTCTTGATTCATAGTGTTACAAAAATATGAAATAAAATATTATTTACTTAAAAGTTACATAATTTTCTTCCTTCTGATTTCCACTAAAACATTAAAAATTTCAAAAAAATAACAACTAAAAATCTTTTTTTATATAAGAACTAATGTATAAACATCTTTCAAAGGAGAATCCACACTCCCCAGGAGAATGGAATTAACACCTAAGTAAAAACCCTTTTTACCATTGACAGGAATCTATCCACGATACTCAGCTTTCTTAATGCATCAGAATTCCCTGTATATCTTCGGGCCACCTAATATTTTTCTACTTTTCTCCTCCCTTATTTCGATCAGTCACCTCATCATGTTCTGCTACCTTCGTCCATTAGTCGTTACTATATTTAACTTTCTTCAATATTGTCGCAAGTGATTAATCGTTCATCTATCATAACTGAAGAAGATGGGAACAACATCATTGCAGGTTTCCATTATATTATGATTTATCTGCAATGGAAACTGGAGTAGATACAATTTACCATAATCGGTCCTCAAAAATGATCCATTCGTTAATGTTTTTGACAAACTTTGGCAGCCATTCTATTACCATTTCATTTTCCAGCCATTTGTCCATCCTCCTCGCCACTCTTTGTGCTGCAACTTATTCAATCTCTGCTTTTCTCCCATTTATCATCTTCCTTTCTAGGGCTGGAATATCAAAGTGGATAATTTTACGACCACTAAAACCGCTGATTCCGACAATAAGGTTCTGCGATGCACAACTAGACCAGATAAAAACGGAGATAAGTGAAAAACTACTGACATAAAATCGGAGACGTTTTGTAGATAAAACGAATTTATCAATTTTTTTTCGAAATTGTAATTGTACAAACTTTAAAAAGCGGGAACCTGACCTGTTTGTATTTGAATATGCAAGTGTGGAAAAGGAATTAATTTTATGTGAATACAAAAGGATTTGATTTATTTCATATAACCTAGTATTTTATAATATATTTTGTTTGAAAATAACGTTAGATATATTATCTAACGACTAACGAAATGATGTCAAAGTTGGTAGGTTATTTTTTGAAGATTTTCAAAACACCCATCTTAACAAATATTTATATGTTGAATAAAATCTTTATTTAAATAAAGTAAATATATTTGCAATGCTTTGAAAAATATCCCTGCCAAATGTGCCTGTTGTTTGTAATCCTAATATATATGGCCTTGCAAAAAATATAGATGACCTTTTCGATAATCAAACCATCAAAATAGCTTTCGGAGAAATATCTTTGAGGCTCGTGCAGGGACAGATTAAATTTAGCTTAGCTCTGATAACAATGTCTAAACAGATACTCAAACAGTTCTTCATTAAAACGCAAATTTAAGTGCCTTATTCGACATACCTGTCTTCAAAAGTCAGTAAAATCCAATCCTTTAACATGACCCTCACAACTCTACTCTAGGACTTTCCGACGGTCTTACATTCCATTCTGCCCTGTTTATTGTATAGTGTAACAACTGTTTACTTTTCCTTAACTTTTAAATTTGGAATAATCATTACTGAAAATCTTCATAATAATCCTGGTGAGTAATTTTGGAAGGCCATAGTGAACTGTGCGATTTGTTACGATCTTTAAAGGGTACTAGACCAAAATCATTTACACTATTTAGCGTTATAAGTTTTAAAAAAGCTTTTAACGTTAGCTCATTTTTTTGGAGGTCATAAACCAATATGTTTAGTTTGAATATTTAAAGGTTACATTTTTACAAAATTTCATCGTAACCATAATAATCGTCTTTGATAAAATATAATTTTAGTATTTTGAGCTTTTGTAAGATTCCTAAAAAGTTGTTTTGCGTTAGTTATATTTTACCTACATAATTAAGAACCTATCAAATTGGTCGAACTATTCGGGACAGACTAAAATAGCGTAATCTGACGAAATGATTAACAACTATTCACGGTCATTGATAATTACCAGTCTCCCCATTTACCTTCATGCTCGAATGATTCTTATAGTTCCAGATATATTCAAGTTTGAATTAATTAATACTTAAATGAGTCACTTATAATCCTGATTTGGTGTTTTGGAGTTCGATTATTTGAAAGTTTACTTTCTTATTTTATGAAATGAGAAAAAAAAAAGTTGAAATCTGTTGATGATTCACCCGGTTGGGACACTACTTTCGGGCGGTTGTTACTCTGGATTTTAAAATTCGTAAGATGTACACTAATATCGTAAGACAAATTACATTCACAACTAAAACACGTTTATAATTAATAATATATAATCCAAATATTATTAAATACTTTCTACATAATAATAATTAGTAACGAGATTACCAGCTACCACATTCATTTTTTCATGACCATATTTACATAATAACGTAGTTGACTGAAGTAATCTGATGATGACAATTTATTGTCGAAACAGGTAATTTTAAGTTCAAAATATGATTGTAGACAGACCTACAAAAATTTAAGAATACATATCATTCGTAATACAATCCTGGTGGCCTAAAATTGTCGTCTTGTTCATATTTATATATTCATGAATCTTAGCTGACGTCAAAACAAACCCTTGTTAAAAAACAAATATATATATATATATATATATATTTTTAGGAATAGTGAGGCCTATATTTGACTTTATTCTGCTTCGAATTAGAATTTAACTCGAAATTAGATGTAATCATTCAAGTAACGTGAGAATACGCGTTAACAAAATCGTTTGAGAAAACGCCAAAAAGTAATGAAATTTTCTGTAACTGTAATAAAGCAGAGATATGTGCTTTAGTTTGTGATAATTTTTAATAACTGTCTTACAGTTCAGAAATTTAGATCTAATATCATGATATTTTGATGAAGAGAAGTGGATATGAAAAAATCCTACTTTTGGAAAATGGTTACAATTTAGAATATTTTTTTGGAATGACGGAAATTATTGAATGGACATAAAAGTTTATTTACGTACTAAAAGGAACAGAATTCAACAGAGATACTATCCAAAAACAAAACATCGTAATTTATTACAAGAACATTAAAAAAGGTATTACTTTGGCAGTATTTTAATAAACTAAATAGTGTCCTAAATCGTTTGTTACACAGGAGCAACAATTTGGAGTTTAGCGAAGACATTTTAACTAAAACATATTCCTGTACAATTTGTTTTGCCTGCATACTTAAATTGATAGAACGATTAGTTCTATTGATCCTTCGGCCAAACGAACACAAGTCTGACATTCCTTCTCAAAGCTGAACGGGTAAACAGGATCAAAACTGTTGATAAAGAAAGACAAGCGGGCCAAGGACATCCTTACATTTGGAAAGTAACCCACCATCTGATTGAAGATATTATCTGTCGAGAAGCGAAGTAGAAAGTTTTTATAATATCCCTGGAGGCCCTCGAAATAACACAATGGTTCATTTGTTCCTTCAATTTATTGTTAGATGAAATGAAAATTATTGTCGGTTTATTTTGTAAGGTTGGTATAATGTAAGGATGAAGTGACTAATACGTAGATGTTCGTGGAAGGTCGTATTATTTGTAGATTAAATGTAATAATAAACAAATTAGATATAGATATCGTTAAAACAAAAAACAACCTCTTAATCTTAAAATAAACACAGATTACTAGCCGACCTAGTGGACACTGCATTAAAAAATCGAGCGTTGTTTAATCCACTATCTGACTGATTTTTAAGTAAATAAGTTTTTTGGCCCCTTTTTTAGAAACTTATGTTAAACATTCTGCTAAGTTATTAATAATTCATCCTTCACATATCTAGTCTTCATTCTCCTGCATCAAGCTTTCTCTTTCCGAGAATTAATTTGGATTCTTTAATCTCCAAATTATCAATACGCTTACAGTTTACACACACGTGTTATTAAGAAATGAATGTAATTGGTCAACAAATTGATAGTGAGTTTTTCTCGGATATGTATATTTTCGTTTCTGAGTCCAAAAAAGATTTTTTTTTTTTTAATTGAATCTGTTTGCCTCTCTGGTGACTTTTGTCTGTGAACCCAAATTTAATTAAATTTATTATATAGGGAATATTTTATTCATATCATCTGATTTTTGCTTTACTTTTTCGACATCTAAAACATTGGCTTCAGCTGTAATAAGAAAATAACTCAAAACTCAAATTTGTTCAAAATCTATTCTAATGATTTTGATGTAAAATTTGCTAACTACAAAAATGTCTGTAATGGAATTGTTATTGAGATCTACTCAATGGATTTTTTGGTGATTTGAAAGTTGTCGATAAAATAACACGTTTTTTTAAGTCGGCAAACTATTGCAGTCATCATCGCCAACTGAAACACTTGGAGAAACTACTGGCAACACAAGACATATTTCATCAGCAATGAAAGCTGAAGATCACATTTTAAAGGTTCCTGAAATCCTACCTGACGCAAAACAGCATAATTGAATCAGCCACTTTTATATAAACCTTAACAATTTATGCTTAGACTTATCTAAGCTTAAATTGGTAAGGTTGATAAAAAAATTGTAAATATTAAAATTATTTTGTTATCCTTTTCATCGTTTGATGTATGGTCAGTTCATCGAGTTCCCGTCACCTTAATTCTACCTTTTACAACCAGAGTTCTCTACAAGTTGTAGCTCCCCAATTTCATCTCACGATCCTGGATCATCACCGAAAATTAACCTTCCTTGTGATTGAACACAACCTCTTCACCCAAAGCGAGAACACTACCCAGTAATCAAACCGGTAGCTCACCTAAAAATGTATATACACCGATTTTAACTAACCCTAAAAGTGTGTTTTAGGGACCACAATCTGTGTCTATTTCTTGTGGGTCTAGGTTTCACAAGAAGATGATAATAATTAAAATTTCAATATGAAAACTCACTTAATCACTATAAAATGACCGTGAGAAAGTTTATGAGCTATTTTTTTTATTTACATGAAACTATTACCAGTTTGACGTAAAAATTAGACTCTTTGAAAAAAAGGATCTACATGTTCAGACGCCGATTCTTTTCCTTTCCCACGATAGTTGTAAACTTTTATTATATTTTGGACAAAATAAAGTACATAACCTAAAACTAATGATCAGACGTGATCTACAAAACAGTTTCGGCGCATTACGTCACGTCCCTCACCGTGCGTGAAAGTAGCCTCACCTCCGAGAATCTGAATAAAAGTAATAGAGTTTTTCTTTACAATACGTTGAAAGTAGTTTAGGAAAAGCTGTTACCGGTTATTGTTATGTGAAAAATAATTATTAGATATCTTCGAAATGACAAAACTGTTTTGAAATTTGTTCAAATATATTATGTTGTCCTTCTTTTCTTTAGAGTTTTGTATATAGTATATATAATACAGTACGGTAGTTGAATATTTTGTGAAAAAACTACCTAATAATAATTGTTGAATTAATTAAACTACTGGTTTGGTGAACAGTAGACATCACTCATTGGAAATAAATCGTTGTTACAAGGGCGTACCCAGGATCAAAACTAGAGGGGGGCAAACCATGGTCATTCAATGTAAAATTGATTATTAAAATAGTTATTTCAAGAATTGTATTAAATTCCAGCAACAAACTGTATAATAAAGATTTATTTTTGCTTCCAGGGGTGCAGCTGCCCCCCCTGCCCCTCGCTGGGTACGCCCATGCGTTGTTATCCAATAGCTAAACCTTCTCCCTGGCAAAGAGACTCTAATTCTGTCATCTAACGGCCCAGTTATGGTAACTTCAAGGATAACATGCCATATTGCATGCTTCAACTCCTCCCATAATATATCCTCACAATATAGCATGCTATGGTACTTCTTCTCTTAAGTAAAAATGTGACAACAATATTCATAGAAAAAGAAGTATCAGTAAATAATACTACAGCTACTGTACACTTGAACACACCATTCGGTGAAATAATGAGATTTAAATCCTTTACGTGTGCCTTGCTTCTCGTACTATGATTGTTATTTAGTATTCGGTAGGTATTTAGTAGGCGGTGGTATTAAAATACTAATAACATAAACCCTGGGAATATTCACTGCATTTAATTAAAAAGCAAACAATTACTCCCACCACTGATGAGTCTCGTTGGACGGTGACACATTTTGTTGTAAATGTGAACTATCAGACTTATATTTATATTTTACTGTAATTCACATCGATGTATATATCTGTACAAGTTATGTGTAAACTATATCCCTTTTAGAGGAATTTTTTATGACAAATAGTGTAACTGTAATGTGATAATTTATTTACTTTTTTTAACTTTATTTCACTTCATGCAAACTATTTTCCACTAATCTTCTAGAGCCTAGTTTAGTGGATTTGTATACTTCACATACGAGATATTCCCAGGAGATACACTCCAACTAGGTTAAGCCTCTTGGCGACAAGGGCCACACAAGGAAATATTATATGGAGCAACAGTTTCATTGTCTAACCTGCATAGTCTATAATATAGATGTAGACATGACACACCCCTTTTCTGTATGAGTGTATACTAAGAACATAATTACCCGTTAAGAAACACCCCGCCCATTTTCACTTAGCTGCATCAAATCATAAATACAAACAAAAACTATTTAAATTCGTGTTGTAATTCAACGAACTAATATAATACAAGCTGTTGCAAAATTTTCAAATAAATATTAAAGATTCTAAATCATTTGATTAAAAATTTACAATAATTATTTAAATTGTCCCGAAGACATCGATTTTTAGTAATCAAAACTCTATCAACTACAATTGTGATTACACGTTGTTATCGACTGATAAAAGTTCCATTTGTCAAAATTGTTTTAATCGTTGACCTTCTTGCTTCCATTTAATCTATCTTTATAACATTTCCAATTAGCAACATCGATTTTCCTGATAACGTTTCTAATCGATATATTAATTTGTTGGACACATTAAGATAACATCAGTTGAGTGTTTTTATAAAGTTTTCAAATTAAACTAATAGTTTCTTATCCCACCCTCGCGCCCAACGTGGAAAGCGAATTTTTATGTATATCAATTTTCTAGTAGGAAACTAATATTGTTTGGTTCAGCATGTATAACAGAATTTTATCATCTTATGATCCCTATTTCCTATGCAGACTATCTTCTAATATTTCACATAAAGTTCACATCTTTTCACCCTAAGACATACCGAAGACTAATCTATAAAAAAAGCCCTAGCAATAAGAATAAAATTATATCTTCTTAAAAATGTCTGTATACGTGATTAAGAATAGAATGTGATATTCTTTATTACTGAGTTTTTTGTCATGTATTTTTTATAGGAGATAAGTTGGTTTGGGAAAGGTTTCAACCCTTATTACTTTTTGTGGAAATTTATTATATTTGTTAAGATTTTGAAAGATTTTAATACCTCTGTATTAAAAGATATATAGGGTGATTCTTTATCATGGGTTTACTTATCGTAAATTATTAATCTGATAAAAAACTTTAAATGGAGGACCGTTAATTTTTATATAACTTAAAAAATCTGTCTTGAAAACTCTGAATATAGCCGCCATTTTCCAATATGGCTGCAAACTTTTTAATATCTTATGGAGACTTCTATTTTATATGGTGTATTCGGATTTTGTACAAAATTTTTAAACTTTTTTATTCTTGGTTATTGTTTGATAAACCAACTTGATAAGCATAGGCCTAATTGAAGCATTTTCAGGACGCGGTTTTTCATATTTCCCATAGTTGAATCAAGATAAAAATGTTGGCCTAAAATCTAGGATGTGTAAATACTAATGTAGGACAACTAATTTGTGAATAAATAAAAACTTGCTAAAATTTAGTATAAGCTAAGTTAAGTAGTAATGTAGATAAGATAAGTAGGGAATTAAATAACCTATTCGAACTTTTAAGCGCTTATTACTTTAACAAAAAATTTAAAAAGTCTTTAACTCTTGTCCTGAATATAAAACATCATAAAAAATAGGGCTAATTCCCAATAGTCCCAATATAAAATTTAAATGTTGGCGACCATATTTCAAAATTTTGGAAAACATATTTTTTAAGTTATATGAAAAAGTAACAACATTCCTTCATTTAAAATTGTTCATCAGATTACTAGTTTAAGATGTACCAATAGTACCCATGATAAAATAATCACCATGTGTATATTTTAATAGAGGCTAAGCTTGCCATAAACTCTATTAATCCTAAACTTAAATCCCATTTGGGTGAAATCGAAATGTCGGCGCTTAAGGTTTATTGTTTTTGTCAATTATTTATTAATAGTAATTTCTGTAGCTTGAAATTTAATCCACTAGAGTAGGTCCTTACTTTTAACTTGAAATTGGTAGAGCTTTTTGAGAAATTTCGATTTTTCTCCATGGCTGATTTTTTGGTAAATTTTAATGATAATTCACGAACCAACATTTTTTGAGAAGATGACCGCCCCCAAGTTTTGTTTGATTCGTTAGAGTTATGAAATAAATTTGGTTAAAATCCGAATTGTTAGTCAATCGGAATTTAGTCTTATAGCAGCCATCTTTAATTTTTAAGTTATTGAACGGCAAAAAAATCTATTAAATTTATCAGACATCAATTAACTTTCTACGATTGTACAGTGTTTGAAAGTAAAAAAGATATTTATAAAAGCCTAATCTTATTGCATAAAGAATATTCACATGAAAATCAGAAATAACATTTCATATTTGATAAAACCCGGAATTTTCAAGATTAGGAAAACTTTGTATAAAATATTTGGCACTAACTTTCTTTTCATTTGTTTTATTTTCTACCGAAAAACTTCGTCTCATCAGCAATTCTTGAATTACATTCTCTGTCTTGTTTTTCAATTGATTAGAAATGTCTAATATCGTATCTCACTACACATGTGTAAGATATGAACCACTTACTCGTGTCATAGGTAGATTATCTTGATTAATGGAAGTGTACAATAGCTCAATGCTTTCGATAGTAGGGAATTTCATAGACATAAATCATTCAAAACTGGTAAAACAAAAATTATACATTAAAAATCTTAACATTTTATTAAGCAGAAATGTTTGGAAGTTAAGGGAATTCACAACAATTTATTACAGACAATTTAAAGTAAGTATTTAGTAAACTATAACTGATGTCTGATGTTAGAATGTAAAAATACACTGAATTGAAAAATAGTAAAATTAGAAAAACTACGAATTCAACAAACATAGAATTAAAAACACTTTGTTGTAAAGACGCCAAATTAAAAAACCTCGATTTGGAAAACAGTGCTTGAATTGGGAAAACGTAAAATCGTGAAACGTCTAATTAAGAAAACAAAGAATTCATCAAACTGATTGTGAAATATATTTAATTTTATAAACATGAATAAAAATACTAAATTTAAAATCTACATCTACCAACAATTAAAAATTAAATCACAAAAAATAAAAACATTAATTTTCACAACATACACTTTATTTTTAACAAGATTAGTTTCAAAAAGGTTTTTTTTTCATTATTCTTCAAATTTCGCTAAAATTTTAATGAAATCAGTAGAGATGATTTTGAGAAATTACATCAGTTATAAATTTTTTTGGGTAGATGGCGATCATATGTTTTATTTGTGTTCTTAAACTCTACATTAGAATAAAATTTTATCAAAATTGTTAAAGCCAATTTAAAAACTTCTTAAGTGAGGATTTTGTACACAGAAAATTAGTTCCAAGATTTGGTTGATATACGCACACATACCAAATTTGATTAAAATCGGTTCACGCGTTCAGCTGCAAAGAAATAAAGACGGACATCGTTCCAAAAATCACTTTTTTGAGCGGACTCGTAAAAAACTCACCATCAATTTTTTGATCCATTACATAACTATCTCTATACCACTTATTTGTAAAAAAAATATTTTATATTACAAGATAGTAACGAAAAAATACGGTATATAATTTCTAATAGAATCTTAAATTTAAATCATTAAAATTGTAATAATACAAATTAAGAAATACATAAAACGAAAACATATTGAATCAACATTGTATCATTCTAAACCTAAAAACTAAGTTGTATTCTTGTTGGCAATTATTGAAATTAATTCTCACAGAATATTTTTAAAATTTAAAAAATCTCAGAGATGAACCTATAAAATTATTTACAGAGGTTAACTTTTTCCCCCTAATATTTTTAAATTGTCAGTATTTATCCTTTGAGAATTCCCTTCAACTATTTCATAGGCCTTTTTTTATCGTTATTGCCGGAATTAGGCCGTAAGCTATCAGAGTTATATCACATGGCAACCGGCGCATGCGCGATTCGGCAAAGAATGCCCACACGTAAACAAATAATTATTCCACATTTTGTTGTAACTAGGTTTGGAGAACACTCACGTTGCATTATGATGTACAGGGTGTTTCTAAAATACACGGAGAATATTTCGTTATTTAAAAATAAGATGAAGAAATTCCTTTAAACATACGACCATAAACAGTTCGTTTTCTGTTTTTTCCTGAGTTGTCTAAACAAATTTAAAACGTCGTTTGTTTTTGAGTTGTTTAATTTAATTGTCATATTTAAAACTTCAGATATGAATAAGATTTCGAGTCTAAGTTTCTTCTTTTTTTCATGACTGTTATCCTTTAATTTATAACAAAATGGTTTTCAAGACATTCAACGTTAAACATTTTTCTTTGCCTGTATTTCAAAAATGTACACATTACACATCCATTAGAAGAAATTTCTATTGTACTAAAGCAACACCTAATATCATTTAAAGGGTTTGAGCAAAATTTGCAGAAATTATTTAATAAATAATGAAATTTTCACAACAAGAATACAGTACACAACTAAAAGTAATTACAAAGTCGTCGAAACGTCATTTTAAGGAGCTGTTTTCTTATTGATGAATGTTTGTTATTAATTGGTTATATCGCATAATATGTTGCAATAGATAAGTCCGCTTGGTTTGAGGATAAATAAATCTAATAAAATGATAAATAATCTCTTTTAATTGAAGGCCCGAAGGGAAGGCTCTCTCTACTCAGTTCTGGCAGCAACCAGGTTTGATCATCTCATCTGCACGCATTCATATAATGATCATTATCCCTCCTTATTCTTTGAACGATTAATTATTCTTAGAAATTAGAGATTTTCATCCCAGATTTGTAAATACTCAGTGAATATAATTTATACTTCAATCTCTGCAATACATTTCAATCTAAGTAAATAAACTGTACAAGTTTTGCACAAATTTCTTAACGATTTTAAGACAATTTTGTTGTAATGTTCTTAAGGATGAAAACAAAACCTATTATTCTTTTTTCCAAATTAACATAATTTTCTGTTTGCAGTTTGGTGAATTAATTTATGTTGCAACTCTTCTCTTTCCACCGAATTTTATCGAAATCGCTTATGCTGGTTTTCGAGATCACCGAACATTTACACTGGAAACTGTGATAAATTTATCTTTTTAGTTTATAAGTCCAATGCGACCTAACCGTATTGTTCGTTAGCTTATTTTTTTTATTATTATGTATTAGCAAAAATTGTTCTAAATTATTACAGTCGCTTTTGAAAAATATATATATTTTGGTCTTTTAACAGCTGTTCCTCAATTTAGAGCGTAAGAAAACGCCTCGAGATAATTTTATTCCTCCGCTTACTAAATTTGATCTAAATAGGCCCAATTTTCGACTTTTTTTTAAGGGGGAGTATGTAAAAAACGGATTTTCCTCGAAAAACTCAAAATACTTTTCCATTTATCAATTTTATAACTACGTATATGTGAGAAATAGAAACTTCACCCCCGCCAGTGTTGTGATTCGATAGCGATATGGCTAGTACAGTATCCTCAAGGTGAATATGTCTGGGGTGGAGAGGAAAAGAGGGGTTCCCACACTTCGTTTGTTGCGTTTGCTTTCAGCGGTAAAACCCCAATAAAAAAATATAGACCTCAAATATTTCTGTGTAAACGCCTACCTACCCTACTTTCATTTCTTTTATCGGTTTAAATAAGAATAAAACGTTTACAAAATTTAAATTTTACTTAAACTTTAAGAATTAAATGTAGCTAAGCAGTAATTGTGTATCTAGTTTTCTTGGAATTGGTTGTATCGTCAAGTCAGGTTTGGAAAACAAGTAGAAGGGAGGATACGCCCCTTACACCAGACACACTCCTAGTATGAGGGTGGTTGGAAGCGTTAACAATGCGACTACTAGTATACATTTTATTCGAATTAATCGCAGTAAATGACCACCGACATTTTAAAACATAAAATAAATAGATGTTGTTCATAAATTATTTTCGAGCCTAGTTACGAAGGGCCTTATCACTTATATTTCGTAACGATTGGGATACGTCTTTGGCAATCTGTGTAACAAACAGACAAACATACCGAAAAAATGCCAAATACTCACTTTATTCGGATAACTATATACATTTTAAGGTTATGTTTACACGATTATTTAGAATATCTGTGCGATGACAGCTGGTATGATTTATGTTTTCAAGGCAACTACTAGTTTATTTTTAGGTAATTGGTTAAGTTAGGTTGATAGCTGGAATAGGACAAGTAATTTGTATCCTATCAATGTCAGGGCTTTCTTCTATCAGCTGTGACGTGGCATTGTCAATCAAGACTGACTTCGTCCTTATCAACTGACAGTCAAGGTCAAGGCTCATCCTGCTTTTATCTCATAAGTTCAGGTTGTTTTTGGTTTTATCTATTTTTTTACAGCTCAAATTTAGGATAATGAATGTCTTAACAATGTTTTTAAGTACTATTGTAGGTGATAGTGTTGGAAGCACGAGTATTAATTAATTGGATATAATGACGAGAAAATAAACTGTTTGAAAACATTGCACTGACCTTTCCACGCTCATTCATAAAACCATGGCTATTTGGTGAAGTAATATTATCGAAAAAATAATCTGATAAGTTCTAGATCTTTGGACGTCCAGTTTCTTGTTTCGAGGTTAAGTGATGTAAACTATTTAATTCCAAAGTGCAGGAAATATTGAAAACGTATTGTTTATAACAACTAAAGATATAAAATATGGTGTTTTGCTTTAATATCTCGGGATCTCATGAACAGATTTTAATGAAACCAGTGCCAAAATGTTCGTTATAATCTATAGAATACTCTGATTGTTATACAAAACAATTAGGCCGTCAAAATCGACAATAAAAAAATGTTTTATATCTACAAATAATTGATGACATTTGAAATAAACAACTTGATGACAAATTTGATGACATTTGCTTGTATCCAGTTCAAACAACATCCCAAATTCCAGATCAAAATATTGTATATAACCTCTAAAATATTACGCGATTTACTCGTTCATAAAAGTGTACCGTTTTTAGGGCCCTTAAGAAACCCAAGGATCCTTATAATTTTACGCGCTTGTCTGTCCGTCTGTAAATCGCATCCGGTTTACACAGACAAGACGATAAATCTTCCTATATATTTCAAATATTACACTTATATTATTTGTATTTATCCACATATAGGAAAAATATATCGGCAACAATAAAAATGACTAGAGGAATTGAGGGTCGAGTTGAACATATTTTTTTAAATATTATGTGCGTGGTATCAAATAAAACTAGAAGTTATTCTGATTACGAATATCTATGTTTATTTGACAAAGAACATAATTTATGTTAGCGCTAGACCTCTTAATAGACTTAGACTTTATAAAAATAAACTGTCCCTACGTGCCTACCGACCCAAGTCATATGATTTTACCTCACGCTTGACCTTTTTATAATACGAATTATTTTTTATTCGACTAAAATTTTAGCTTTTCTTATGTAGGTACTTTCAAGTATTAAAAAAAAATTAAGCTATTTTTAGTTACAAAGTTTGATTGCAGCAATTCCGAATATTGATTATAATCTATAAATAAACAAATTTCGGTTTTAAAAAAATTAATTTAGTAGAAAACTGTTGCATTGTTCATTGTTTGGGTATCGTAGCAACATAATTCGACCAGAGTTAGATGGAAATCACTTAGCAGAAAAAGATATAAATGAATAATTAATTGAGAGCTAACTAGGGTAACAGCTGATACTGTTTCTTCCATTGATCGTGTGTTTATGAAACTTTGTTTGAACTCTATATTCAATTGTGTATGTGGTGTATGTATGGAATACGGAATTCCTCAGGGTTCTGTTTTTGGATCTGTTTAAATTTATAATTTATGAAATGGTAAGTTTAAGGGGAAACTTTTGGGATAACTTATTTGTTGTATAAAGCAAATATTATTGAACATGTCGAGAATGAGATGGTCAGTGATGTAAAACATTTAAGATAGTTGTTTACTTAATTTTATGCTTTTAAGTCTTTATAATTTTAAATTTACGGAATTAGTCAATTATTACACCACCTTTAAAAACATCATACATTTTCTTGTTTAATTGATAACTTTACAAACTGTTCCGCTTCTCCTGTAAAACAAATGCATTGAAATTAGTCAAGATTGAAAACTAAAGTTCTTTGTATTTATGCGTGCACTACAGTGTTAAAAACCACACGAAATACATATCAAAACCAAATTACTGAAATTCATAAGAAATTTCTATATGATAATAAATTGTACTTAAAGTAATGAGGACCAACTCAAGTTCATAACTTTGATGTTGGACTATGGTCTTGCAGTTTGGAGTGGGACATTTTTTAAGCAATGAATCTGGTTTGTTACAGAAAAAATATTAGGATAATCGTTAACAAAACCATTAAGAAGTCAATATTTATACAATTTTGTAAAGAAATGGCTATTTAATTATGAAAATATACAAAGATAGTATAAATAACAGATTAAGATATTTAATGAAAATGTTCCAAAAATTAATTTGACAATATTTATGAAATATTATATATTTTTAGCTATAAATGTTTTTAACAGATAAAACTATTTCTTATTCAAATATTTCCTCATTTGTAAAATTTTTGGACAGTTTTTAATAAACGAAACATAGAATTGTTGAGATTTTTTTATTCTAAATGTAAATAAATCGACTAATTGCAAAGTGTATGTTGTTTATGGTGAGCGAGTGCTATTGTACAAGGATAATTAATTGCTTCATTAAATTTTTTTTAAAATTAAAATGAGTTGTTTAAATATTTGTTGTGTTTTCTAGTTATTAGATACTTTATTTTTGTTTATTCTTAATCGGAATGGATAAACGTGTGTTGAATAATTAGAAAGTTAGCCAAAATGTTGAAAGCAGAAGGTACCAGCTGAAGTTTATCTTATTATTTGGTTCCAACGTATTAGCTGATACTGTTTTTAAACTTATTAGTTTAATACTTTCCCATATATACGTAATATTTTATGGAAAGCTGCGTGACTGGGACAAAAATCGATGTCGAGTTTTTCGCGGGTATATCCATTCTTAGCTCCCCTGAGATAACAAAAAGTGTTTTTGGTTTCATGTCCGTCTGCCAAAAAAAGTGTTTTTTTTTTTTTTTTTTTTTTATTTACTGATGTCCGACTGTAAAAATAATGTGTTTATTTAGACTTATGTGCGTGTGTCAAAAATGTATTTTTTGATTGATTCAATCTTGTAAAAAGTATTCTGTCTGTCAAAAAAGTGTTTATTTGAACTGATTTTAGTCTGTCTAAAAATTATATTATGGACTAATCTCCGGCAGTAAAAAAAGTTTTTTTTTTTTTTTTACTGGCGTCCGTCTGTCAAAATATGGTTTATTTGAACTGATGTCAAAAAACACTTTTTTTAAACTGATTTCCACCTATTTAATAAGTTGTTTTTTTAATTGATGAGCGTCTGTCAAAAAGTGTTTTTTTTTGTTTTTTGACTGATGTCAGTCTGTAAAAAAAAAAAAAAAAAAAAAAAAAAAAAAAAAGAAGTTTTTTAACTAATATCCGTCTGCTATATGTGCAGTGCGCTACAGCCAAAACGCGCGGATCTATCTTACTCAAATTTTTCATGTGACCATAGTTTGGCCATATTTCGTCTCCAAATTATGCTCATTTGTAGCTTCTAAGGACCCCAAAAAATCAGCTGTGGGGTTGTTATAAAATATATAACTGCTTAAAATCGGCTCTACCGAACATAAAAGTTACTGAAATATGAAGATTAACGACCCAAACCAGTGTGCTTAACCGCAATTAAATAAATGTTATGGTTGAAGTATAATTGGTAAATAACGAAAGGAAACCGCCGCTATAAGAACTTTGATTTTAATCAATTTCGATTTACGCTGAAGACATGTTTATTGCACAAGTTCCCCCCCCCCCAATCAAATAAATAAGACGGTGTCCATGTTTCATTTTAAATTTTTGATTGACAAATATGAAATTACTTTTTTGGCGACTATTAATTTTGGTTCGTTTTAATTTGATTTTGGGTATAGGTAACTAGGACAGTTTTTTTGGGTATGGGTACCTAGGACAGTTATTTTGCACCGTTTATTTGCTTATGTAAAAGTTGACACAAAAAATATTAATTTTACAAAAGGAATTTAATATTTTCTCGATTTAATTATTGTAGTATTTTTTTGGTGTAACGTAGGATTAATTTGATTTAGAAAACTTCAGTTTAATTTTACAAATACCATGATGAAAGAAACAAATTTTATATCATTTTATAAAAATTTGTTAGTCAATTTTTAAAAAAATGGAAATTCTACCCTATTGGTCATAGTTCACCCTACATACCGGACAGTGGTTGTCTACATACTCGTACATTCCTTGTTATACGGACATTATTTCACTTTACTTTCAATTTCCTTCCGCATAATCCTGCGTGCTATATGAACAATGTTACGGAAGTTACTGTAATAGTGTTACAGAATGCAATTAGAATCAAACCATGTGAGTTGTATATGAGTTGGCAATAGATAAACATCTTGCATTGTGTTCCTAACATGCGAAGATGGCTGGCACCTCTGTATGACCCGTGGACAGAAAATTAAAAAGTATAACTGATGTAATGATCATAGAATGCATATCAATACAAGTTGTGTTATTATTGATATAGTTTAATCGGACAATTATCATAATTTGTGTATATTGAAAATTAATAACCGACGTTTCAAGAATATGAATCAACTCTCGTTATCAAGTGATAAACCTGGAACATGAGAAATTTGTAATACTGTAACATAGCTTAGTAGCCTTTACTGTATTTGAAACTAAAACTACATCTAGTAATCTAAGTAAAGAACCCAGGGTTAAAACTAAAGACCTGATAGATACAAACTAAGCACAGATACAAACTTGATTATGATAAACACATGAATTACAACACAAGGAATGACAAACAATATATTAAAATGAAAACTACACTGGTGAACTTACTAATCAGTAACCAACAGCATGGTTACCTATTAGAGTGAACAACTTCTAATTCCCTCTTTCAAAAGTTTATCATGTGGCCTTGTGATCACTCTTTGTGGAGATTAAATCGTCCAAATTTCAGATTTATTTAAACTATAGGAATTTTATTTTCAATATTTAAGACAGTTTGTATTAACGGAAGCCATAATGATTCTATATTATTGTCACACTCTAGAAAGCCTAACTATTCTTATAATAAGAACACACCTTCAATCATTCAAACATTAGCAAATGAGAGAAAATACTTAAAAAAACGAACAAAGCAACACCAAAATAAATGTCTCCTCTTATCACTACAGGTTATCAATAGTATTGTTATTAAGTAAGATCAGTAAAAGCATTAAAGTACTTGATGCTAAAGTAAAAACTTAAAACTACTTAACAATAGAAGTTAATATTTTGCTTCTTCCTTCAATTTTATTATCATTTCTACACTTGACTTGATAAGATACCGCGCCGTTTATTAATCTTTTGTAAATTAGGTTCATCGTTCCAAGATTCGAAACAAATTTTAGATATTCAATTTGTAAAAAAGTTACATTCTCACATGTAGTTTTGAGAAAGTTAGTGGTGAATGAGGAAATATCAATGTTCAGTTCTTCACAGGAAATTAATTGTGAGGTTTATTAAGTTCCAAAAAAGGTTGGTTTTAAAATCATCCCTGTCGTCCGTGCTCTGACTGATTTTGCTAAAACATTTTGTATGTCGATATTATGAAATCTTAGCCAATAAAATAATATATATTCGAATTTATTTCTAAAGGATTCAAACGATATTTATTGGCCGCCATCTTTCACAAAAAATGGTCAAAGTACAAAATGAAACTTTTTCGTGTAATTTATAACGCCACTTATTTGCCACAAGCAATTTACTTACTTGCATTACATTTTTGTGAAATTTAAAATGTTAGTTTCATACGAATAAAATTACTAACGATTAATTTGAAAAATACCAAAATAAAGTCGAATTTTTAACAAATTTTAAATTTTCGTATAAAAACTATATTTTTGGGCATAATTTGATAGCCATGTTAAACCCAATGTTTATTTCAACTTTGGTAAATCGGTTTGACCTGTATAGTGTCAAATCTGTTCGGAATTCCTACCAATTTGAAATTTGTGTTTTTATTTTTATATTATTATTTATTTATTTCTTAATGAGAGATTACACAATTATAGAAATATTCCCGTTTAAGGTTTTTCAGTAACGAAAGAAAACAATACTTACTTTAAAAAAAAAAAAACGACCCAATGTACGAGATCCCGAAGTTAAAATTTGAGTTGAATCCGACATCACTAACTAAATTAACAAATAATTACAATAAATAATAAAAATAAAAATAATTATACTTATCCTAAATATAAAAGTAGAAATAAACCTGAATAATACTAAATATTTAAAATTAAAGTAAAAATATACAATTTCAATCTAAATTAAGAAAACTATATTTTTTCACTGTTTAATAATAAACAGTATATAAATAATTAAACTAAACATATAAAACACATTTTTTCTTATAGAAACTATCAAACACTCTTACTCTCAAATAATATCTAAGTTATTGACATATGAAACAGATACAATATATATGGAAACATAAAATAATCAGCAACACACGACCAAAACCTATTTCTTAATAATGTACAAATTGTTCTGATAAAGCTTTGTTTGGCATCTGTTATAAATCTAAGAGCAGTGTTAAGAAAAAAGTATTTGAAAGCCGTTTTAATAGGTTGTGATAAATTTTAATAAAAATTAGACTTTAATTTTGTTTTATAGGTAAATAAATCCATTAACTTATTTCCAATCCTTAAGAAAAATAAATTTTAAATAAAAGAAGTATAGAGATCTTGATGACAACGTTTCAATTTGTTAAAAGAAAAGGAAAAGAAAAGGAGTTTATGTGAACTATATAAATATAGTTCTTATAATATGTTTCTGTTTGGGCTTTTAAACTACACAATACGTTTTCCCATTCTTTGATGAGCAGGAGCGGTGCATATTTCATGAACTAGGCATATTTCACACTAGGTTCAGATCGTTAATAGCTTTTTTCACAAGAAGGAAAATTACCTAAAAGCAAGCACGACATATGACAACATATTTGCACACAATCACCCAGACATCTGAGAGAATGTTCCCAAGACTTAATTTCCTAAATATATAGACTACAATGACAAAGAGATAAAGAATTGCCAAAACTGTTTGCGTGGCAACAACACGCACAGCAAGCTACTTTCACTGCGCCAGAATCCTTTACTTCCGGGATTTGGACAGGCTCTACTGGTCTCAGATACTTCCTTCACTCCAGTTAGCAGTTACTGAATCACAGTTCTGCTTCACTGTTTTGTTACCATGGCTCACAGACACACAAACCCATTTTAACAATTATGATGTAACAGACTGTTTTTATAAGAAAAAGGCGTCTTTGTTTTTGTTAGACAGGAGAACAACATCTACTGTAGAACAGCTAATTTACAAATGTTCGTGTTTTACGATAAAAAAAACAATTTATGATCTATAAAAAAGATCTTTTTATGTAACTTATAAATACGTTGAGTTTCAAACTATTTGAATCCACATAAATTTTCTTTTTTTTATGTGAGTATAGTAAGTTGTCATACAATCGAAGTTAAGTATTTTGAGGGAAATATACATTTTAACGTATCTTGATTCCAAAAAATGGTTTTCGGAATGATATTTTTCGTTGCCTGTGCTCTAAACATAAACGAAATTTTGATCTTTCTTAAATATACCCCCTACGGACCAAAATAGACCTAAATACATTTCAGTCCCCAGTTTTCCAAAAATTCTGTTTTGGTAGGTTTCGTTAAAAAAATTACACTACATCAAGGAGTTGTTATAAAAGACATAATATCTCAAAGTTGGATCTACCGATTTCCATCAAATTTAAATTAAATGTGAAGATTTATGATCCAAACCAGTGCACTAAATCGCTTGTTTAAAAATAAAATCAAAAACATGGTTCACGAATCGACGTTAATAATGTTAACGTACCCTAAACTAAAAAAAAAATTGATTTTTGGAATAATATGAAACTGTTATATGTGCAGCTCAAACTAATTGACCTTGATCTCAAATATAGCCTCTAATAATCCAAATAAAACGTATCTCTTCAAACATTTGTTATTAAAAATCTTAATTTCTCAAAATCTGTTTTGCCGGTTATGAAATAGTGTATGAAGATTTGCCATTCACACCAGTACCCTACATTGCAACGATGGAAAATTACGGTTCAATTATAATTTACGAAATATGCAATTCAATATTGAGAGTCGTCATTTAAACTCGAATTCAGTTTACGTGTAGGAAGATTTAATTTTATTAAATTAAGTCGATAGCATTCATAATAGTTCATTTTCCCATCTACATTCAATTCCTCTTTCTAATCTGAAAGGTAAAAAGTTTCATAAAACACTGTAGAGAAAATCAGAATTTCTTGCAACCAGAGAGAGTTGAAAATTTATTATCAGATTTAATTTATTATGAGACCTTTAATTTATAACACCGATAAAAATACCAACTGATTACACTCAACAGGTAAACAAAAAAAAACTTAAAATTTAATTCCAATAAATTCTAAATGTTTTCCTTATGTTCATCAAAAAGTTGATTTAATTTATATGCTACCGTTCTCATTCAAATGATTATATATTGTGTTAATAATACAACGTGGTTTTATTGTCTATAAATATACAAATCGTGATTCATTTTATTGGTTGAGTTTCCTAAGTTTAGATTTGTTGAGTATAAATTCCAAAAATAAAATAGTTAATTTTAAAACTTAAGTTAGATTGAATTAAATGTTACAAACAAACCAAAACACTAATTGTTTTAAAAACAAATTAATATTTTTCAATACTTATTAATAATACTTTAAGATTGTCAGTGGCCGGTACTCTCACTTTGTATGCATTGCAAGATGTACTAGTTTTGATACCGTGGATGCTCAAAAAATTAAAGTTTCGACCCAGCATTGTTGAAAAGTTTAGATCTACGAACGATGTCAGAACTTTGTAAAATGGTGGTTTTTAAACCAAAATGAGCTGCTCACAAAATTTCTGACACGTCCAAACAAAAACCAAATACAAATTTCGGGAAGAAGTTATCATTAAACCAAATCTGAAAATTGTATTTCTCTCAAAATTACCTCCTAAAGATTTTGACACGTTGATTATTATGTAAACGTATAAGAATTATCTCCTCAAAAATTTTGGTTCTAGAAGATAAACTAAAGATAATAAGGTTTCTATAAAAATAAGGAAAATAATCTTGAGCAGTCTATGTTCTAAAATTTGGGATTTGTTCAGATATTTAGTTAAAATATTGGTACAATGTGAAGATTTAATATTTTAACCAATGTGCCACACCACAAGTAATAGAAAATAATATATCGTAAGTAATTTGGGAAAAGAAACAAACACCGCGTCGATCAGCATTCATTTCTGTATTTTCAAATTGCTCAAGAACAAAATTTCATCTAAATCGTTTAAACCAATTAAGATATTATAACTTTTACGATGGAAATATTTGATGAAAATAGTACGAATTGATTTTGATAATTTGAGAATTTTGTCTTGACATTATGCAACAAATAATTTGACTTATCAAAAAAGTGGGGGGGACGCTAAATACTAAAAATAATAATATATATTACCTCCGATAGAGTACGCTTTTCACAAATATAATAATACTAACAATAATAAACTTTAAATAAATTATACATATTTTATTGAGAAAATTAAGTAAGATTATGTCCTTGCTAAATTTCAGCATTTAAATAAATTTTAAAAAATGTGGTAAATTAAAAACAAAAACAACTCGATTATCATGGCATTTAATTTTTTTTTTAATACAACACATTTCATAATCTTTGTTAAATATTTGATAAAAACTGTATTAAAACATTAAAATGATTAAATCAATCCGATATTATTAAAACTTAAATTGTTAAATAAGAATAATTTGTACTCTTTGCGTTTAAAAAAAAAACAAATTCCTCATCCCTTTTAGAAAAGAAGAACAATTTTTAAACGGTTTTTACATTATTAGGCAATAAATTAAATAAACATAGAGCCCCTAGAGCCTGATATTCATAAAACTTTTGTAAATGCGTTAAATTTTCTTTTAGCAATTTAACATATCTCTAAATCTGCAACTTAAATCACGTTACCTTCAAATTACTTCTTTCTTCTAAATATATATTCATAATTGAATAAATATAATTATGTTATAAACCACTTATTCAAAAGAAATTAACTCTCCTTTGTAAGGAAAAGAAAATCAATTCACTCTTTAGATTTATAAAGTACTGTACACACAAGTGGCAGAAATCATTTCAAAAACCACTTTTCGTCCTCAGGAGACTACAAAATGAACATTTTTCCACGAAAGACTAAACATCGATTTTTTGACCCATCGCATAACTTTCTACTATGTAGACAAGAGAAAATAATAAACATTAAACTATGCCTACAGGGCATCTAAACATGCGGTAACAGTGTTCATAGTTTCATTCGTTTAATCGTAGAAAACCTATAAAAGCATAATTACAGACATGAACACCATTGTGTAGGCCCGCCTACGTTATTCGTCAGCCACAGTAGTGGTGCTTAATAATTTTGGATCGTACTTTCCCTCGGAGAGAGTGTCCATAACCAAGGACAGCCAGATCTACAGTTCCCCTTTCCTCTCTCTCAAACTGCTCCTATCCAAGACGAATGAGTCATCTGGTGGCACAATATTTTAAAGGTTATAACACAAAATACAGAAAAGAAAGTACGAAAAGGTGAACAGAAAGTTTGGTTTCATGTTTTTTAAATAATGTATCTTTTATTTTAATATTTTCTTGGATGATAAATCTATACAAGTTAATCATAGTGCACGCCCAACGCTATCCACTACATATTTGATACGTAAATGAATTGAGTGTAATGGGTTTCAGACAGTCCACAAAACAAACATTTCCACAGCAATTTAGTGTCTTTTTAAACCATTCCCGTTCCATTTTCAGTTTAAAATTAGTTTATTTTTATTATATTTTAATATATTGCCACCATCTTAACTTCGACATATTGGAATTATTGCTGTGTTATTTATATCTGTTCAGTCAGACATTTGCCATTATTTTTACGACGTTTCGAGAGTATTAAACAACTTCCGTTATCATGTAATAAACCTAGAGCATAACTCTAGGAGCCTAAGGATATTTTGGAAACTAAAACTAGTAATCTAAGAAAGAAACCTAGAATTAAAGCTAGGTCTGAATCAGTTGAAATTAGTTTTTATATACACAAATGATGGCATATGTCGGATTATATGAAGAAGAAAAAACGGAAATTATTTGACAGAGTGATTTTTAGAATGTTTAATAAAGAAAAACTTTAGTTACAAATTTTTTTCAGATTATTATAAATTAAAATCTTATAAAAAATGGTTTGAATTCGTTTTGAAAAACAGGTTTCACCAATGATATAAACATCGAAGTGTTATACACTACAATATATATAATACATAGTTTAAACATACATTGAATTGACGCTCGTGAGTCAACGAGAACGGTCACTGACAACGCGCGTCGTCCGTATATGTATGTTTTTAATCGTGTTTTTAAATGTGAATTAATATGTGTTGTTAAGTGTTTATATGTGTTTTATATTTGAAAATGACTGACAAATAGTCGAAACGCGTCGTATAAGATAGTGCAAACTACAATTAAGGATTGTTCGACGGTAACACCTCAAACAAGGTAATTAAATAGTAATTACATAGTTTAAAACCTTTAATATTTTTTAAAAAGTCAAATTTCCCAAATAACAGATCTTTTTTGTGAGTAGATGGATATAGAAATAGGTATAAAAAAAAAATTGTCATTAAAATTAGTATTGAAAAGACGACATTGTTACTATTTAAAAAAATTGATTTAAATTCAATATGGCGGCCAAAAATGTTATAATCATAAAACTTAATACGAGGTTTCATGTATAAATTTCATTATTCCCAAATCGGTATAACAAAAATTGTGGAACAAATTAGTTGTTGAACACCTAACCAACCTGTATATTAAAAAGTTATTATTGAATTTTCACAAAGCTTTTTTGGTGTTTCTCTCTCCGAATATGACTGTATTATCCTCCAGTTAAAATCCATGTTTAATCACAGCATCCTTTCCTCAATCAATCGATTTTTTCTTGGTTTTCCTTTTCATCTTCTTCCTTCCAACTCTCAATCCAATGTAGAATATACAGTACCATGTTACCAGAGTTCTGTCACAATCAAAATAGGGGTACACAGTGGTTCTGTCAACAATAGACCTCGCTTATTAGAACTTTTAATACCTTCAATAAATTGTTCTTGTAAGCATAACGTGTGTAGCGTTAAACGTGACACACAACAAAAGACGAACAAGAAACAGTAAATATAGCACAGCTACTGTACACAGAAACATCTCTCACAGGAAGAAAAGTTACAAACATAATGCATTACAAGTGGTTTGCAAGGATTACAGTGGTCGTAAATATTCTGCGTTCTCGTCAAGTATATAAACCCTGGAATACTGCGACTGCCTAAACTGTTAAATGATCCTTTACTCACACCATTGGTGAGTCTCGTTGGCTGGTGACTCAGTTTATTGAAAGTTTAAGCGATACGTTTATTGTTTATATTTTGCTGATTCATATTGATGAATATATACAAGGTAAATAATAATTTTAGAGGAAATCTCAGGGAGGGGGTTGTAACTTTTTTTGTAAATAATAATTACCTTTTTAACTGCGCTTTAACGGTGTTGCGTGGTTGCCATTTTAAAACGGAAAGCAAAATCAACAAATCTTGTAGCCTACATAAGTTGATCGGCTAAGGTTTAAAGACGCGTTTGTAAGTAACAAACACAAAAACATACAGACGTAAAAAAAAATCAATCATATATTTTCCTTTCTATCATTTCCTCAACTGTTTTCTAATATAACATTTAACATATTTGTGGAACCTGTCACAACCATAATAATTATAATCAACGATCTCGAAACTAGTTCGACTTCCGATTCTGATTTCCGACAAACATGTGTGACATTACAATGGCGGCTAACCACAGGTTGTCTGGAAACTAGTTTGTTCCAAGAAGAAATATAATTACTTTCCAACATATCTCACTTTATTTCCTGGTGTGCATGGCTTAATTAGCAGTGTGAGAATGCGCCTGAGAAGTCCCGGCTTTAACAATATGCTTTAATAGTATATTGTAATCTTATGAGATTTAGTGTTAAATTAGATAGAATTGCAGATTATTTGGGATTAAATTATTAATCTTTTAACAAGACAGTCTTTGGGGTTATTTTATCTTCTGACAATACACGTAGTAAAATTTTTTTGCCCAAAAATCTATGCTGAGTTGTTCGGGGAAATATTCGTTTTGAAATACCCTTAGAAGTGCGTTTAGTCTGTGAAGTGGTGTTCAACCCAAAAGAGTGGAATACTTTTTTAAATTGAGCGTAAGGTTTTTTTTAATTTCTTCGATAACTCAAAGTTTGAGGTATCTGTCAAAAGATCAAAACTAAAAATTCTGACTTTTCGAAAACAATTTATCAAGTTAAAAAGAAAATATGAACATATGTCGACATTTTTCTAAAATGTAGTTTCTAAACACGCAAACAAAACATATCTCCAAAAATGCAGATTCAGAAGTGTAAAGGAACCATGTACGACACATTGTAAACGTTCCACCCGTGAAAAAGAAAATTTCCATACAAGAAGTAACTTGAAAAGTACAGATATGAATAGTGGCTGCTTTATGATTTTTAAAAATGTTTTACCAATTTCAATCCGTTTTTTTCCCCCTTTTCCATTCGGTTTGGCATATTTTTGGAGGTTGTAAATATTCAAATTTTATCAAAATGTATCCGAAAACAATTGCTCCGATTTTTAAATAATCGAAGTTGTACAATGGAGCCCAAATGTTTGTTTTGTATTTTTTCACTCAAACTATTATTAGAGAAAATATAAGTTTTAAGACATTCATTACTAATGATATTTATGTATTAACAAGAAATAAAACGTTACTTTAAGATTAAATAGTTTGAACAACCAACAGTCTTAATAATTTTATGATTTCTAAAAATTTTTTAAATAATTATTTTTTAATTTAGTTTGATTACATTTGTTTAAAATTAAAAGTAACATTGACAGAGGAAAGATCCTTTGTAGGGTAAGGTTTTTATTGCCGCTATATCAGGGAGCATTTCATCGTCCGGTGGTAGTGCACACCTTTAAGATTAAACTTACCTGTAATTCTTGATTACATCTCTGTCTCGCTGAATTATAAACCGAATAGATAATTGATCCATTTAAAATTTCTTACGAAACCTGTTTAACTTGTTGGACAAGTTTCAGTAATTTACAATATGCAAAACCGTTAGTGAATATTTCCTCTTCCACTATATTAGTTATTGAACCGTATATTATAAAAAATATTTCCATATTTCATAAGCAGTTTGAAATGGTGAGTCGATAATATTTGTATTTACTTTACTTTTTCAATTAAAATAAACTTATAAGATGAATCAATGCAGTGATCTTATTTAAATGTATACAAAATGATAACGTCCCCTTTTTAAACTTTAAACGATATCAGAAGAACAGTTTATAGGTCAAAAGATAACAGATGTAATATCAAATAGAATCTGTGACTAACCGTCATTTTTAATCTGTGTCAGACAGTGGGGGGAGGGAGGGAATCTGTACGTATATATACCATAATAAAATTATAGTTAGGTGATAGTATATATTTATAATATAAACATGAAAAAACATGTGCTCATATTGAAGATATGCTCTATGGATAAAACTGGATAAAATCCTTTTAGAGTAAAACATACACGTATTAACATTTCCTTTTTTTGTATAAATAATCTCAAAGTTGAGTACTTAACTTTCTAACAACCTTTTTGAAGCTTAGACCCCATTATTTCACACATTAGCGATCAGGTGTTTTAATTAATTTAGTTTTTATTCTCTTTTTTAAACACATGTAAACTATTTCAGTTGTACCAATATAGTGAAAATTAAATTTTAAATTATATAAAAATTTTACAAATTTAAATTAAATGTTTATTCGTTTAAGTTTATATTATATATCGCAATTACCAAGAACTGTTTTACAATTTTAAAACAGAAGGCTAACATTTTGCCTAACTTACAAATCTTGTTTCAGTTTAATTTAATTACCACAATTTAATAAAACCCTGACAAAGCACGAGGATTTTGAAATAGCGACCCCTCAAAAAGTTTCCGCATGGATCATCTGACAAAATCAATGTTTAAAAAAAAACGACGTTTGGAAGTTTTCCATGTTATGAGCTAGACAAAACGATCAGTCAAATAAAAAAACTTTAAATTTAAACTGTTTTATAAAGCTTTTTCACTGTTTTCTAATAAACTTCCTCAAACAATACTTTCACTGTGTTCCTTGTAATTTCTTTTAAAACCTTTTTTAACTGCCGTGTAATTTGTATTTATGCATCAGTTTAAAGTGAAATGTAAACCAGTAGTCAGATTGTTTATATTACCAACCACTGAGACTCCACCAGTGGTGCGATTTTAGATTCGTTTTTCAGATAAGGCAGTCAGTATAGTAGTGTTTATACGTATCGATGGGTACTATTGTCAACTCAATCACAATATAAGCTATCAAACATTTATTTTGTTATTTCTCTGTGTGGATAGCGTTTTTTTTTCAAGTTTACAGTAGTTGTGAACATTGTTGTATTTATTTTTTATATTTTTATTGAATGTATTGAGGAGTGAAGTGTAATATTTATAGAATCTGGTGAGTTTTAAGTTAATCATATGAAATAATGAATGTACGACTGAAATACTGTTTTTTAATTATTTAATTTTTTTTAATGTTTGAAGGAATTTTAATTTAATTTTATCTGTTTCAGGTGAGTCTACCATATTTTGAAGATTATACTGAAGAACAATTCGGAAGGTTAAATTTTATATTTATTATTTAATTAAGATTCATAGCAAGAGATTTATACATTATTTTTGAACTTTTTAAACGAATATTTTCTATAAGAAGTGGAGGTTTTTTTTAATGGATTTCTTAACTTACTTTTATAACAAATATTCACAGTATTTTTGAAAAACGGATTTTATGAAATAGAGTTAGGTATAATATTAGTTTTCTAAACTTTTTAAAACTATCTAATATTAACTGAACTTTCTGGAAAATTAAATTTTTTTCTACCGCCCCATTTTATTATTTATACGTGAATGAACATTTCAAATTGTAAATAGAGTCTTTATTTTTTAAAGTATCAAATCTTTATTTTATTCTAAAGGACGCCTATACAAAACTAACCCCATTACTCGCTTATGTATTAAGAGACACTAGGTAGTATGGTATTAAGTTATCCAATATTTTGAATAAACTTTTATAAATGTTGATTGAAATTTGAAAAAATAAAAGTAAGTTACATAACTTTTTGGTCAGGTATATGTATTTATGTATGAATGAAAATCATTGTCCCCATAACAGATAGCCTACTATATATCTCAAAACTTCTTAACAATCTAGTATATTGGTAAAAATCGATTTATTGGTGATAAAACAGTTTTGTGGGTTCTTCACTTCTATGTTACCTGATCTGTAACCTAAATTTTAAATTTTACTTATTTTTGGCACATGAGAAAATTAATAAAATCTCTATTTTGTATCGTTACTTGACAAAATTTGGAAACAACTGACAAAAATTTGATTTCTTCTAACAATTTTAATATCCCCCCCCCCCCGTTTAGAATAGTATTGAGTTTTCTGATATATCTATATTAATGATTTTTGACCCCTAAAAAGTGATTTTAATTATATCTGCCATCTGTCTGTTTATCGTTCAACAATCTGAACTTCTCCATATGCAAAATAGTTGGTTCCATTTTCTTCATTTTTTGTAGGTGGGTTGATCTAATTTTCAAAACTTTTCTTTGAATAACTCAAAATTTGGAGATAACTCCCATAGACCAAAGCTCAAAGCTCAAAACTTTGATTTACATTTCTAAATTTGTCAACTCTTTATTTATAATCTATTTTTTGAACTCAATTTCTTACTAGATTTAACCTTGAGTAAATGAAACAAACTAAAAACAGTAAATTCCTAATGTTTAATAAAATCTATTTCCTAAAAACACACAAATTCTCACAAAACAACATTTAATTATCAACACGTTTCAACCACAATAACAGCCATCCTCAGTGATATCATCGCTACTACAAAGAAATCGTTGAAACGCGATTATTCCACATTAATTTCTGATAATTTACATTCCATTTATTATTCCTTAGCTTCACACAAGTCTATATTTCATTTTCACCTTTAGCCTAGTTTACTTGTTTAGTACGTTGATCTAACAAAGCACCTTTAAATTTTGAACGATTGATGTCATGTAAGTGAAATGTTAAACGTTTTCCTGAGATTAATATTAATTCTACTAATTGTATTAATTGCTCCTAAAGCCTCGGTAACGTGCATTGATGAATTGTTCCATAACAAGATTATATGCCTATCCATATATAAGTAGGCCTTTATAATATCTAGTTTATAGGCTGGAATAACCTAGTATGCTTATCGATGCGTTTTTATTCAACGTATCGATCATAATTGTTAACTTTGGTGTGTTTAAATATTGAAAAAATACTATGATAGAAGATTTCGGTAATGTTATGTAAAAGATAAGGTACGGACATAAAGGTTTGTTATTTTCAGACTATAGATTATTTTGTTTCTTGGATTAAGTGTAAATAAATGTTTTTTTAAAGTATTTACGTACGTATCCACAATTTTACTATCCACAATTTCAGTTTTCTGTGAACAATAAATTCTGAGACACTTCAGGTAAAAATTATCGTTTGGAAAAAAAAAATTTTATTCTTTATATATACAAACATAAATCAATTTCATTTTGATAATTCCGTTTTGTGACCTACACGGCATATAAAATTCCACAATCCAATATATAATAAAAGGTAATTTATTTATA
Organism: Aphrophora alni; assembly: GCA_963513935.1. Taxonomy (NCBI): domain Eukaryota; kingdom Metazoa; phylum Arthropoda; class Insecta; order Hemiptera; family Aphrophoridae; genus Aphrophora; species Aphrophora alni. The sequence continues at coordinate 19,514,586 of OY740766.1, read as the reverse complement.
ATATTTGTATCATTATCTTTAAACATCAGCGTACTAATTCGCGTCGATCACGTCAGCGTATCACACGTAACGATTATTCATAAAATTCTGTAAATGGAAATTCAAACGTGAATGAAACCATTAAAACTACACTTCCAATATATATCGATATAAATCTCGAACCACACACTTATCCGGTGAATTAAATCGACCAAGAAGAAGATGCGAAGGCGGGATACCGTTACAGAAATGACTGAATCATTATAATAAGTCAAGTTACCCGGGGTTGGACTTTCTCCCACTCATGACATTTCAACAAGTTATGTGAGGGCGTGGAGAAAGTTCCTGCAGCAGAGCACACACCCTCACGGTTCCACTCTTACTTTCACTACAACTGTTCTCTTTACTTTGCCGCTGTCTTACACACATCCTTCATCTTGGAGGACATTATTTATGTTCGTGAAGGTAAAGGCGTTTTACTTCGACTTTATGCTTTAAGATTAATGGTCAAAAATGGCTAAATTTCGTAATTAGGGGATCGTTAATTAACTTTTTTTTTATTGTATTTTGTAAGGCCTATGAGGATCTTTTCTAAATTATAACCGTTTTATTACCATCACAGATAACTTTATCAATGGACAAAATTTCACCTGGGAATACAAACTACAGAATTCCTTTACTTTCGAATGTAATCTCAATGGATATCAGGCACTTGTTGATACATGGTAGAAGTCGCAAAAATGTCTTAAGGCACAAGGACTATAGAATGAGGTGGAGAGGGTAATCGAGTGTTTCCCTTCCAAATCTATTGTTTAAAAATCATCATCATTTCGGTTACAATGTTCGAAAAATGAGAGAATAGTAAATTTGTATATTTGTAAAGCCATTTTAAGTATTTTTGCTATTTGGAAATTTCAAAATAGTAGATTGTGGAATATTTATATACATTTTAGTTTAACAACCTACACTGTGATTTGTTTAAACCTTACCTAATTAATGTCCATTTTGAAATGGCTGAACGTTTTTTCTTTAATTTAAAGCAATTTATCTGATCATTAGACTTTATGAACGTATTTAATTTAGCTGTATAAAAATCAGTCTTACAGAATCAGAAAAAAGCAGCAGACAATAAATTTTTTTTCAGATTTTTATAGTATGCTTTAATCAGAACAATATCCTCGATTACAAAGTCATTCGTATCTGATCAAAGAAGAAAACAAAATGAACACAAATATAATAAACTTATCTTTATTTATAGCTTGACGTCTCAATTTTATGCCCGTTGGACAAGTAAATATAGGAAAGTATAGTAGCTTGAAATTAACCCATGAAGCTTGGCAGTATTAAACGTGTCTATACCAATTAGGCCACGCAGCTCTTTTATAGAACAAAGTCGTGTACCAAAACTTAAGAAATAAATATTATCAATTAAAACAAATGTAAGTTCAAAAGAACTCTACTGAACAACATACCAAAATTGTAAATTCTTTTGAGTAATCCTCTTTAAAAAGTAATATACATTTACAACCGTTATGTACGTTTCGAAAACAACGTTTCAGATGGTTGATTTAATGGCAGTAGTGTGTCAAGCATTTGAAGAAGTTTTCTTTATGACTTTATTACTAATATTAAACGAAGCTTACACGTTAATTTTAGTGAAATTCGTATAAAATTTGTCTATTTAAACACTTTACTTTTTAATTTTATTTATTAATATTTTATTTTATTTTTTCATATACATAAAATAGAGTTATGTTATTAGTCATACATTGATCCATCCCTATAAGTTTTGTAGAAATTTCTGTTTAGAGTTCTCCTGTGCCTAAAGTGTATTTGGATTTTAGTATAACATCTCTCCAACAGAGATTGTGTTGTTTTTAACCAAATTTTTTAGGAGATAAAATTTTTAAAATATTTCCAAGTCTTTGTTTTTCAATATTTTTGATAACTCATGGGTAGTTGAAATATGACAGAAATTCACATTTTATCAAAATTAACTGTAGCCTAACGATTTTGATCAAATTTTGTTATAACGTACCCTCTAAAGGTCCACAAAAACACTTATTAAAGTTTTAAAGTTATTTTGATATTGGTGGATTGTTTTGATTTGTGAATAGAAAATTAATAGTCGAGGTTTCGAGAGTATAAGTCAACTCTCGTTATCAAGTGCTTGTCAACTAGTTGCTTGTCGTCCTTTACTTAGTGTTTTAGATTTATCTGATCACGTTTGTATTTAGTCTTCCACCTCAATCACATTTTTGGACTTTAGTGTAGTCCAACTCTATCGTAGGTCCCCACATCTTACTGGTATAATTTAATAAAAGTTTTTGTGATTCGTGGAATCCTTGTTTTTTCTTATTAACTTTGAATTCTCAGGCCTAGTTATAGTCTTCAGTACTTTTCTTAGATTATAGATTTAGTTTTAGTTTCCAACATAGCTCTATATAGGCTATGTTGTTGTCTTTCTCTTTTTTTTCTCTCTTATGTTCTTATTTCACACTTGATAACGATAGTTGACTTATACTCTCGAAACTTCGTGTTTTCATTTTCTATACACGAATGATGGAAAATATCCAAATAAACCATATTAAAATCACTTGATAGTCAACCTATAATATACAACAAATGAACAAAATACCATTTCGAACGTTGTAGGTGAAAAAAATAAATGAAGAACGGGTAATGTCAGTTCGAGTATCTCAAAATCTTCCTAAAAAAGTAACAAATTTTCATGAAATGTGGACGTTTGTGATTCAAATTAATGTGCTAACAAACACAAGAGAGTAAATGTAAGAGGGAAAAAAATAAATTCTATTCCGACCCAAAGTCGAATAATTTCTTCTCTGAAAAAATTGATCTTCAAAGGTTTCATTTTGTGTTATTTAACTATAGATAAAAAAAAGGTTAAAATTTTAAAATCATTTCAACTTCTAATTTTATATAAGTGTTAAATCAATCCAATTATCGTTACAAATTTATAACAAACGAACAATGCATCGTAATTTCACACAACTTATTGTGTGCATTTATGAACCATAAAGAAAGCAATAATATTGCAGTTTTAATACTTTTCTGCCTATATTTCTTGTTAACATAACAATGTAACACTTGATAACTAAATTGTTATAACTAGAAGCGGATACACATTTATAAATAGAATATATTACCTTAATAATGTTTACTTTTCCACTTATAAAGAAACCTTATTTGATAGTTGGGACATTGGGACGTCCAATGAAATTTGCTTTTTAGTCCAAACAAGTGGAACGATTTAAATTTTTAGTCATATCTCAAAACTTCGTTAACAACTAACTTAAGGCAAAAACAAAAATTAATATTTCATTTTTCTCTAAATAGATTTTTTTTTTTAATTTTAACTCCACAAAAATGCCGGTTTCGTTCTTACTAGTAAATAGTACTAATTACTAATTAACTAAAATATTTTAATTTCTCAAAAACATCTGATATAGCCTACACCAATTTCGTTCAGATTTTGGTAAAATTTGAAGATTAATGACCCAAACTAGTGTACAAAATCAGAACTAAAAAATAATTCTGTTAAGAAATTTTTTTTTAAATGAACCTTGACCCAATTAAAAATTAGATCTTATTTAATCTGAGAACGAATGTATGACGCAAGCAAAGCAAGCTTACGGTTTCTTTAAATATATAAAATAAATATTTTCAAAAATAAATATTAGAGTTAAGATATATCACAAATCAAATCGTTGATAATAAGGGGCCCTTTCTAGATATAAACTTGTCCCTGTGTAATTAAAAACGTAATTAAAAAAAATCTAGGTAATGCTGAAAAAACAAAATTATACAGACATTTTTATGCGATAGCGAAAAATTTATTTATTGTAGTATTTGATTTTTTCCTATACCACCTACCATTTATATCCACATACCCGTTATTATAAATACCGTATAAGCAATTTTTATTATCTTGTAGTAAGTAAAAACAGAGACAAAAGGTAGTATAAGTTACAAAAAATAAACAAATTGAAAAGATAAATCGTTCTTAACAATCTCACAACCAGTTAGTGAGGTCTTCATCAGCTCATACCATTTATTAAAAATATAAACAATTAAAATTCTGTATACAGAGAGGGAGCATAAAATATGACAAATTATTCATTATCTTTTAGGGAAAACTGAGGAACAGAAGATAGTTACAATATATAAACAAATGTTTTATGGACAGGTGTGTCAGGAAGTTACTGTAACATTTTTCCACCGTTTATTTTTATAATTCCCAATCTTTATTGTACTTCTTTTTAGGTACAAAAAGAGAAGAAAATCGTCCATTTATATAAAATGGTGTTGATTTTATCGCAAAACAACCGTAATCTCAGGTTGCCAATATAACCTCAACTTTTTGATAGATTTAAATCAGTTGATCTAATATATTTTAAATCTGAAAAAAAATGTAATTTTACAAACCTATTTTTTTATAAAATTTAACATTTTAATACTTTACTAAATTTGTATATTCTTTGGCATACAATCGCCCAAAATGTTATTGAAAACGCTTTAGTATTTAAAAAAAAAAAAAAATAGCACAATTTTGTTGCAAGGTAACAAACAATACACCACAGACTCAATTCCCGATAGAATAGAATAGATAAATATGTAACCGTATTAATATCACAATACATAAATAAATTCAGAATAAAACAAACCTGAACACAATTTTTAAAACAACAGGAAACAAAAACTTAAATACAGAATAAAATCGATTAAAATACAATTGGAATTAAAACAACGTCGAATATAAGCTTAAAATAAATCTTAAAAAACTCTTTTAATTAAACTAGTTTTAGACGTGAAGAATAAATTTATAAATTACATATTTAGACTAAATATAATACAAAATAAGTCTGAACACAATTTAAACAAAAATAAGAAATATAAACATTTATAAAACTGTACATAGACGACAGAGTAGTAAAATAAAAGATAAATAAAATAATATCCAACTCTGATTAAATAATGACATAAAATTATTGATTGAAAAGAAGCATCATGTATTATGGAATGTATACCAATGCCTAGTTTTAACTCCATACAAAGTAGTTCCCACTGTAATGCAGGAAACATAGCAAAACCCTATTTGTTTTATCACATCAGATACATTTTGTATATGAAATGTCTTCTGTACATTTTAATTCTGCGTTATTAAAGTAGTCAATAGCGAATGAAATTCAAAACGTGACAGAAAAGTCTTTGTAACATAAAGCGTAACCAATGAATTTGATTTTGTTGATTTTGATGTGCTCTTTCAAAATCTAATGTAAGGGCTTCGCGCTTTTATTATTTAAAAATAAAAAATAAACCAATACGCGACGTTTTGATAATTTGAATAAACTTCCGTGACCTAGTGACAAACCTAAAACATAACAAATATGAAAAACGCCAACTTTTTATAAATAAATTTCCACAAGGTTAAATGCCTAACTTTTGAAAGAGGGGAGAAATGATTTTTTACCCTTATAAAAAGTTAGATAACCAAGCCGTTGGCATACAACCTTTATTTTGTTACCCATTCCTTTTGTTATGTAGTTGTGTGACTTGGTTTTCCTGATCGCATTTTCTTATTTTGTTTGCTCAGGCCTAGTTTTCTCGTTGGATTCCTTTCTTAGTACAGTATCTAGTTTTAGTTTCCAATATGGGTTTTCACACTTGTCATGTTCTAGGTTTATCAATAGATAACGAGTGTTGATTTATACTTTCGAAAAGACGTCTATTAGTTTCTATAAACACAAATAATGACAAATGTCCGATTAAGTTATATCAATAATATGAAGAATCCATCATTACCCGATTGTTTTAAAAACAAAATAGACTTATTACGCTTAGAAGTAACTCCTTATGGAGACTTTAATGACAGGTTAAAAACAAGTTCTTTAAACACGACTTTAAAAACAAGTTCTTTTAAGTTGTGGTTTTATTTTATTTATTTAGCAATGAAGAAGTCAGTTATTCTCTTAAGTTATAACACTCGTTGGCCCATTATAATTAAAGAGACTTAAAGAAGACAAATAGATCGGAGAATTGTCGAACATGTGGGACTTATACGGTTATAAAAAGATCTTTGGCCTCAATATTCTTAGGAATAGTGGTTTGTAATTTTAGTATTCCAACTTGTGTAGCTAAAAAATTTATATTGCTTTAAGCTCAACGATTTGTATAAAATGAATCTTAAAAATTTTTTATTTATTTTTTATTGCATACAGATATTGTTATAGAAGCTAAAATATGATTTACAGAATGTCTAATTAATTGGCCTAAACCTATATGAAATCGCTTTTTTTTTAATGTAATACAAAACGCTTGATAATTTAAAAATTCGTTAAAAGATTTCATGGTAGAATATGCATAAATAATAAAAACTGTAAACTGTTTTCAAAACAACAAATAAACAGTACAAAACCATTGCACTAACTTTCTTACTTACCTTCCACAAAAATAAGAACTAATAAAAAATGATATTAATCTCTATCTACTGAAGAATATCTGAACTTACACGTGAGAAATTTAAAAAAAGTTCACTTCTTGTCCATTTATTTCTTATGGGAGATCTGTTGGTAAAGAAAGGTCAACTTATTGAGTTTTTGAATTTTTTTGAAACATAAAAAAGTATTTATATATAGATCCTAAGATAACTTGGCTTATACCTTAACCTCGTCTTAGGTTAATTACTTCTACTTACGATTTGGCACACTGGTTTGTGCCATTAATTTTCAGATTCCACCAACATTTTTACGAAATGATTAGAACTGATTTTGAGAATTAACGCTGAATGGACAATTTTTGATTTCATACCGATAACTTGTTGGCATTTTTGGGCGGATAGTAACCAATAAGTTGTAGTTGGTAATTAGACGATACATTTTAGCAAGTATTGAAAACATTGTTTTTGTGCTAGCTACTCTCTAATTTGGAATTATCGAAGAAATGTTTTGCAACTTCTCAAGCTATTGGTCAAATACTGTAAGTCGATATAGCACTTTGATAAACATTGGCCCACTTGTTTGTGCTGTAGATTAGAAAAAAAACCAGGGCTTATATATGTAATATATATAAGTAAGAATATATTAAAATATAAACAATATTCACAATCAAACATAACATTCCTTGTAGTTGCAAGTTACGTAACCCAAAGAACAGATTTAACAGAAAGAAAAGTGTTAATTGAGATACAATCAGCTGTGAGCTGTCAATTTGTTGATACAATAACAGCGCATGCGTGAGCAGTGTAGAAGAAAGTCCAGGAGATGTAGGCCAAGGAAGTCTAACGGACAATAAGTTTAAAAAAAACAATAGAGAACACAGTCTAACATGGCGGGGGAACACATTCACTTTCTAAACGAATGTCTGTCTGCCGAATCTGGTCTGGCTGGGCCCGGCGGACACCTCAAATGTTCACTTTCTTTAAGTAATTAACATGCATTCTCAGCCAGAGGGCGCTGTTGGTAGGTCTCACTTTCTGGTAACTTAGAATGTGTGGTGATTTGTATCCGTAGACGAATACTTTAAACACGCTCGTATAGATCTAAATAAAGATAAAACAATTATATTGTATCGTTAAAACGTGCACCCTCAACTACTTTTAATTTGATGACATTTTGTATATATTTGACCCCTAAAATCCATTTGGATCTTAAGAAGCCATATTTTAGGAAAGGTTAATCAAACTAAATTTTGAGTTAACATTTATCGTAAACATGAAAACTCTTCGAGATATCGTTAAAATAAACCCAGATACCAAAATTGATCAAAATAGTTCCACTTCTTGAGGCTGTAAAACCGCTGTCTCAAAAGATCTAAAAACGAATATTACTGAGTAAAACTCATCGATTTTTTGATCCACCAATGCGAGAAGGTAATTGACAGAAATCTTCAAATCGTATTTCTAACTAAAGGGCTTGTACTGCTTTCTACACCTAAGTAGGCCTATATGATAACACTACAGTTGATAAACACATTCGCTTTCTCGATCCGTATTTACATAAAACTTTTAAACCTGTTTTTCTATTTGAACGGGAAACCGATGTCAACGTATGCTAATGTACTTCACTCTGCTTAATTCTTTCTTTAAAGACTGTATTTTATTCAAAATAAGTGCGCTTTTAATCTTTCTTACTGCAATCTCCACCACTCCCTCATAAAATAAATTGTGCACTTTCTCATTGGTGAATTTGCGCTGAATCGTAACAAATGACGGATAGACTTTCTCAAATAATCATACAAAACCAATAAATGAGATAAAAATCAAGGGAAAATGCTGTGATAAGGAAAATAGGGTAGTACCAGCAGGGTTGACTTAAAATTCTTCACATTTCAAACATTATTTGTACGAAATTACTTCTAATTTAATTTCTATTATTATTAATTTATTATTATCTCCTTTCATTCTTCCTCTTCATTTTGTGTAAATAAATTTGTAAACCCAATGAAAATTGACAAAAATCGACGGCGACAAGCCAATTTCTATTTTTAATCTTTGTAGTTAACTAAACTGAACTATAAAAATGTTATTAGTTGTATAAAATCTGTTCAAACTGCGACACAAAGTAAACAAAGTAATCTAAAATATATGTTGTAATTTCAAAATTTGCATTTTTTTAAAACTTTCCTACTATTTTCCAAAAAGAACATTTGTTAGTTTGAGAAACATACAAAATTTCCATCTACCTAAATTGAATGTAGCATTATAAACGTTTTTGTTTTGTTTTAACACTAATTTGGATCTAGACAATCAAAACTTTTAATTTAGCAAAGCTAGGACAAAACTAATCTATACCGTCTGCAATATTGCCACTTTTTTATCGAAATTTATAGATTTACAAGAACACAAGCGGGAATTTGTATTCATAACATACAAACTATCATTTGTAGAAACCATAAATTATCAATATTACCTAATTATATTTGTATATGAACAGAAATGAAAACACTACGTAACTGAAGTAGTTGAAAACAGTCTATAATGAGTTTCTGACAAGTAAGAATTATAAATTATAGTTTTCTTGTGAAAAGAATCTCAACTTAACACTGCTCAAATGTTATTCTGTGTTTATGTCAGACTTCTGAGATTTTCTCACTTTATGATTGAAGATAATTCGATGTTAATATGAATGTTTTCTGTACGGACCGTCCTGAGTATAAAGAAGACCTAATTATATTTATATATGGATGGAAAGGAAAACATTACTTGAATGAGTCCATAATGTGTTTCTGACTTTTAAAAATTATAAATTGTAGTTTTCTTTTTAATTGTTGTTGCATGTGTGTGTCTAAAATTAAAATTAAGGCTTCAGAAGTAAAATCTTAAGTGTTTGCATCGATAACAAGGAGTGTCGCGCCGTTATGCTGTTTTACCACCGCTTGGCGCGTACTTGAAAAGAATCTTAAATAAACACTGCTCAGATGTTATCCTGTGTTTGTGTTAGTCTGTTAACATTTTCTCACTTTATAGTTAAAAAAATCGATGTTGAAATGAAATGTCCTGTATGGATAATCCTGCGTATAAAAATAAGACATTATATTTATATATGAACAGGAAGGAAAACATAAATTGAAGTAATCTTAAACAGCTAATCTTTGCATTGTTTTATGTTCTCTCTAAGTTTAAATTGGAGTCTTCTTCAAAATCTGCCGTTATATATAAATTTAAAAGTGAAGATCATAAGTGCTTGCAAACATTTTCAATTATATTTGTTTGTACCATCAAGTACCGTTTCACTTTATACATAAAAGAACTAATTGAAATCTGACACATATGTATTATATCCATTAGTCTGGAGGAGATATTTATGGAGCTTTCAGTAGGGATTTATCTTGTCAAGACTTTTAACCTTTGCTACAAAAAAACTTTCATATTGATTGTTTATTCTGGAATATTATAAAATATGTTTAGACTTAGCATGATAAACTCTAATCAGTAATTTCAATTCATAAAGTTGATAATACAGAGTTTGAAGACATTACCCTTGCCTTAGCAAGACAAACACATTCAGAGGTCTTATGTCATGGGCCAGCTGATTATCAGCATTACATTTTTAAACGGTTTCTTTTCAGTTATTTCAACGGTCTTGTACCCTGACTGTAAATAATACGTGATGGAAGTTATAACGTTTGGAAAATTTAATTCATAAAACTGATAATCTGACAATATAAGACCTGAATTTGTTTTATATCAGCTCGTATATCTATCTCCGCCTTGGGATCAGATCGCCACTTACACAAAATGAACTAATCCTTTTGAACTCAGTCATAGATAAAAATCACTACAAAACACTGTTCCAAACAGCCGCTGTTTTGAAAATTTAGTAATCTACTGTTTTTCCACTCGTAACTGATAAATATTAAATCAAATAGAATGCTACATTTGACTAGAATACAATTAAAATGATTTATAAACAAATTTATTTATAATGTTGAGGTTATGTTTTTAAGAACTTTAGTTTTACTAAAATTCTCTTATTTTTTTATCAAAAAAAACACGTTTAGGAATCGTTGGAAGTGGATTTTGAAGCTGCATAAAATGAGCTCTTGTCGAACGTGGTAGAACGTGCAGGCCAACAATCAATCATAAAAACAGTTTTTTTTTTTAATTACTGGCTGATTTTTCTAGTCAAAGACCTTGTCTAATTGTTCGAAAGTCCAAGCCTGTATTTAGCAAAATCGACTATAGGCTTTATTTTTTGTCTGTCTATCTGTTTGTGTTGTATATCAAATAATTTGTAATTGTGGAAATGAACGAGAAAGTTTAGATTTTTAATTTTTTTTTATACACAGAATGTTTGCTCTTTTAATGACAAACCCAGTTGTATATTAATATTTTCTTCATATAATAAGATATCAGTTATCTATAAACATTATAGGTAATTTAACTACAAACACAAAACTCTTCTTTTGAATATTGGCTGTATTACGTGTTAGACCTTACGAATTCATACATGCTCATGTGTGCATTGCATCTGATAATGGGCATTTTCAAAACGAGCTATAATATGCTTTCAACCTTATAAAGTTTAAAATTTAGACTGATTTATAAAACATTTATAATGTTTAACTATTGTGGTACGCTTCAATCTAGTTTTACAACTGTACCTGGAACTATACCTCCAAAATTCAATATACTCAAATTTTGTAAAATAAAATAAATAAATAGTTTTATTTAATTTTAATTAAAGTGTGTTTTTAAGACACTAAGTTCAAATTTAAGAACAGTTTATGTAATTTCACCCTAGTTACCATACAAATCTCATCTAAAATTTGCAAAATGTGTAACAAATTTTGATGGTATTTTATAATGTTTACGTATTTAAAAAAGCTGAAATAAAATTAAAAGTCAGATTTTTAAGAACCTCATAATAATATTTGGTGTCTTAAATTAAAATTCGAAATCTCTTTACACGTACGTAACCTCATTCCTCCAAAATCCAAAATACAGTAAATTTTTATACACTTGTATTACTCAATTTTATAACTTTTATATTTTTTTAAAATTTGACTATCTTTTTTGACAAATCAGTCGTCAAAATTTTTGAAAACATTTGTCCGATTTTGGTAAAATATATAATGTTCATGTATTTTAAAAACCCTGAGTAAAAATTTTACAATATTTTTTACATACGTATTTGAACGTCACACATTGGCTCACTTAGTGTGAGTAGGTGAGTGGCAATCCAGCGGGATCCTATACTTTTATCCACGTCTAGGGTTAGATCCCTCTCTTTCATCTTTCATGTCATGTCTCTCTTGACCAACTCTTGTTCTCTCTCACCCTGGCACTATTGGAATATTGAAACTAAGGGTCTTCATTTGTTGTTATTTTCTTCCTTTATTGAAAAACGATGATGACCAAGAGATTTTCGCCTTTATACGAATTTTTTTTTTTTTTTTAACTTATAAAATCCCAAATAATCTTAAAATATTGTCAGATGTTAATAAAATTTTTAATTCGTACGTTTAATAAACAGAGTTTGGATTTAACGCAGAGTGTTTTTACACCGTTAATTGAAAAATCAAATGTTGACAACGTAAACTATATATTTTATAATTTTGATTCAGCCTAATATAAAATTATCTTTTTACAATTATCACACATCGACACAAAAGTGAAAGATGTTAGTTTTGATGTTACGTCAAGCAGAACTTATGAATCATTATAAATAATAATTAATTTCTAAAGAAATGAGAATTCAAAGCAATTATTTTTTAATGAATTAAAAGTGTAAATGCATGTGGCATGTGGTCCCCGGAAGTAATGGAAAGTAACTTCGCTTTCTCCCGCCAGAGCGTGTTCACTCACTAACCCATAGCCCTACATATCATGTTATATGCACTCAACCATGGAACTGTATTAAAAGGAAAAGTAAATCTGTTTGTTTGCTACAATTATATCGATTATGGCACTCAACTGAATCGAATTGGTCATGATTCATCGATTTGTAGCGTCTTGGGCTGGCGTAATTGTGGGTTTACCCCCGCAAAGCTATTCCATTTACTCGGGTTTTAATTGTAGATTTAATCAATATTAAACCTATTGAATTTATTATCTGATATTATTTTTTTTCATTCTGTCTAGAGAGAAATTATTGTGATAGTCTAAACATTGGTTTTAAGATTTTCATGAAACCATGATTTTCATGGTAAATGGTAAATGGTACCATTTGGCTTTGCCCTATTTTTTTTTTTTTTTTTTTTTTTTTTTTTTTATCTTATAAGCTACTTCACCGATTGTGCTCCATATTAGTACCTAAGGTTTGTTTAGGTCTCATTTATCCATGCAAAATATAATAGATGTCTCAAAATTTGAGAGCACTTTAAATTGGCTTTATGATTCAGATAAATTTTTACTTTCTCAAATATGCATTTATATATAGAGAGTAAGTTATGTGATGGGTCAAAAAATCAATGTCTTTCTAGGAGTTATATCTTTTTAACTCCCCCCCCCCCCCCAATCATTTTGTAATAATCTCCGTCTGTCTTCTGTGCACTGCTCTACAGTTCACACGATCGGAGCGATTTTATTCAAATTTAACATTTGGGTATAATTTAACCCTATAACGGGACTTTTCTTTCGTTTTTTTAATATCTCGTAACTGCTATACGAAACGGACATTTCACAAAATTGGGTATTACGATTTTAATCACAATTTGCTCAGGGCATCCAAATTTGGTCTCTTGGCATCCAAACAAAACGTATTAGTCGCCATATGTGGTTTGTAAGTAAAAAAATCAAGACCGGAAGAGAACAATAGTTGGTCAAGAGAGACCTAATAAGAATGACGCAAAAGAGGGATCTAACCCCAGAACTCCATTGAGAAAGGATGTATATCCAACAAGGAACCTCTGGATTACATCCGTCCTCAATAAAAGTAAACACCTGAGGGGTGAAAAATCTTCTAATTTTATTATGAATAATAGATATTATAGAGGTAAAGGCATCCCTTAGACAGTTAAAGTTGTTCAATTATTTTGTTTCCAGCTCAATTTTGGACCTGACCAGGTCTGTTCCTTTCAAAGCTTTCACCTCAGTTTTAGAAAATGATATCTTTATATTGTAAACTTCCTATTTCAAGCTAAGTTTCTACATTGCTCGTTGAAATTCATTTTCGATTTTCTAGGGATTTTTAACACTAGGGATTTCTAGGGATTTCAAAATGAAAGGTGCAACAACATTGCACAAAACTTTCATCCACCATCCCAAAAATATCTGAGGAGATAGACTCACAAAGGACAGAAGATAGACAGACTGATTTCGTTCTAAAAACACTTTTTTAAACTCTAGAGACCCCAAAACGGAAATATCAGCAATAAACCCAACATCGCTGTTTGATTCATCAAATCACTTTCTCTATACTATCTAAATGTAAAAGTAAATATTGTCCCATTTCTTTGTACATTCGGAATATATGTAACAAACAAAACAATTGCCATTAAAAAAAATTGTTCGTTTTAATAATGATGCTACTGTCATCATCCCTTAGACCTCACCACACCTCCATTTGGAATCCAATTACGAATCAAATAGTATTATATTTCCATCTTTTAAATGTAATTTTTTTTTGTGAAGTTGGCTACATTCAGTTAATTTATCTCCTATTTTCTCCATCAGCACTAAGTACACCGGTATCACTTATCTCTCATATGTCTAAGTGATCATACATCTGTGTGTACTGTAAGTGTATGTGAAGAATGACGAAAGATATTAGACGAGTGAGAAGGAGAAACGGGTCTGTTTACGTCAGAGTCGGCTTGCTTTCACTTTTCTTTACAGCATTTAAAAAGACCCCAAATAATATAGTGCGTTCGACGTAGGAAGACGCTTCGAGAGGAGGAAAAAAAATGTAGATTAAGGGGTTTTTTTTGCCCCCACTCTACAATTTACATATACAATTTTTATTATATAGTTTTATGTTTGTTAATAAATAAAATATGTATTTAAAAAGTATTAAATTGAGATTCATGTTTTTTAAAGTTACTGTAAAATTTTATTTACATTGAAAAATTGTCCGATTTCTCTAAATTTGTTAGAAAAATTATATCGTATAAACATCTTGTTTTTAGGCACGTAATACGACAGGGAAAAGAAAATTGAGTTTAATTATCTAAGATGTACTTCTGGTAACTCTATTTTTACTTTGTGTATGCAACGACAAATTTGAAAGAAAACTCTAATGTGTAATTTGTAAAAAAGGATTATCGTTACAACGATTAACTGTTTTGAAATATTTTAGCTTAAAACAGTGTTTCCCTTCCTGTTCGTACATAAATATCATTATTTAACTTTTGTATTTTCTACAAATTATACGTTTGATCTTTATTAACTAACTAAATCGGTTTTGGTTTATTTTCATATTTCGATATGAAAGAAGGAAGATTTGAGACGGCTACAAGTATCATGTATCATTCTGACAACATTTAAGTTCTCTACACAAATAGTTTGGTTCATAAATTTCAAAATGGCGGTTATTCAGTATGTTTAAAAAAAATTAGCTCATACACCCATGATATTTTAAACAACGTTTTATTTCACAATCTGAAAGAGCAAGCAATATATCTATTTAAGTATTTTTTTGTAAATATATACAATTTGTATGTTGTTCGTCGGCGATCACGACATCGTTTATTCTGAACTATGCCGTTGATTTGGATGTTCTCAACAAAGTTGTAATTTAAGTAATTTTTTTATTTTTATTTTTTTATTTATTATATTTATTTTTTATTTTTTTGGTCCAATCAAAATTTATGAAGTTATTTTAAATGATAGATTTATATAATTTAAATTATAATTTCACAATATTCATAGTATAAACTTTAAGTGCTTTTAACTTTGTAGAAAAATAACAGAAAAACATTTCTTCTTAATGTTTTCTATAGTTTTCTTTTGGTTTTACCTAAAAACAAAATTCTTCAAGCAAACTTACAAAAACAGAATTTAATAATATATTAATTAAACAATAAATTAATGTTTTCTTACGTGGATTTGACTGCACACATGAAGCGCTGCTTGAGTAACAAAGCGTCTTTATTCTGCACCTACTTGTCGAAGTATATATAAGTAGTGACTTTAATGGTGGGATAGAAAAGAAGTCTCTCGAACTTTGTTAGCGTATTTACAATAAGTAGGCCTAACTCAAAATTTGATCCAATGAGATAATTAATTAATTATATCGTTTTATTTATATATCTAATTTAATTATTTTACAGTCCGAAATGTTTGTTCAATTTTTTTCCAAAGATTGTATTTTACAATACAGTTGTCAAGTTATTTTACCAGCAGAATTAATAGTTGAACTATTTTAAAATTGTGTTCATTTTAAAGTGTTTTATTAATTGTTTTATATCTAAATTAAAACCTACTAAATTAAGTCGAAAATGTAGATATTTCCTCCGTACAATGGTACCACCTCAAAAACTCCATTAATAAAATAAAAAGTTATCCATTAAATTGTGATTTAAAAAATCGCAAGTTTATAACTAAAATTTAAAATACAGAGAACAAATAAGTATTTGCAAAATAACACAAAATGAAAAACATAATTAAACACCGACACTTGTCAAGTTCCGAAAAATGTGAAACTAACAATGACATCACAATTAATTGATTGTCCTATAGTAGAGTTTTGTATCACACACACACATACACACACACACACACACACACACACACACACACACACACACACACACAATTGAATTAATTGAATTCCATTAATAAAGTCCCAGTAATCACATAAAACTAGTTTTCTTATCTGTAGAGTTAGCATAATTTAAAGTAATTCACAAGTATCAAATAAAAAACTTCTACAAAATATAGAAAACTAGGTCTATATTATTACAATACACAAACTGTTACATCGACTGAAATTATTCAATTTGACAAGAAAAATCGCTCAATTTGAAGCAGATTGTTATACAAATTCTAAAGAGATTTGCAATTGTATTTCAATTACGAACCCTTGCTTCCGCATTCCGCTTGGGAATGACAGAGTTAAATTAGACATAAATCGCTTGAACAAAAAATATGAATATATTACTCTGCGACTTTTGGATAGACTTATGTTTTTTTTTCTTCAAACGGTGGGACACATGAGTGTTCGTTCTAATACATTTAATTATGAATGCTCTTTTATTATTTTTAGACTTTACATTTTTAACAAACTTTATACTGACATTATTATCTATCCGTGCACAAAATGAAGGTATACACAACTAAAAAGTGATTGTCTTCTTTTCCACTGGCGTTAAGACCCTGGGTGGGTTTGACATCTTTTAGGATTCGTCTCTAGTCAATCCTCTCACAGAGAGTCTTCTCTGTCTTCATATTACCTACTCCAATTTATTTTCTACCCCCTTTACAATCTTCTCAGTGGTCTTTCCAATCTTATCCTTCCTCCCGGCTTCTCCTAGTGACGCAGGATTATCCAGCCTCTTTACATATGCCAGTCACCTCAACAGTATAACTTTTATATTTGGTTCTTTATACTAGTGAATTTCTTTTAGCTCATTATTAATCTTAATTCTCCACATACTATCAAAAGTGTTCAAAGATTTTTTTAAACATATTTTCCGCTCTTAAATACTTTTTTCCCTTTTATTAAAGTTCAACGTTTCTGCACCGTAAGTAACGATCAGTTTTAACATTGTCTCGTATATTTTAATTTTTGGGAGTCTTGATATTCTGTTGGACCATAAGTGGAACCAACTGCCTTCCATTCATTGCTACCATTCCGTTCTGTCAAAATTGTTTCCAAGTGATTGTTGTAATCTCCCCGAAAAATCCGTTTGATAGTTATCGCTCAAAAAGAAAAAGAAATTATAGCTCATGCTTTAGAAGGTCGAATAACTCAATTGCGAATCTAAAGATATTGATCAAATTTTTTAAGTAATGTAAAGGTATAGGATCTGCAGTGGTGTGCCAAGCTCAAAGATTTCATGGGGAAGAGTGTTTTTCGAATGCTTTGATAAAAAAAATTTCTCCAAGTACGAGAAAACGTACCTAATCAAATATTTCAACCGTAATTTAAACGAAATTGGTAGACCCGATTTTAAGAAATTACGTCTAATGAGAAATCGTCTTGTATTACCTATCTTTTGTTTTTGTTTATTGATAACACACAAATCGATATTTTTGCGTAAGTGGGCTTTAAGTTTGAGTGATACTTTTTTTATCAAAATCGTTAGAGATGATTTTGAGAAAATCGAAATTTTACGTTTTAGTTCTATATAGCTTTTGACCCTAAATTTCGAGTTATCGGAAATATAAAACAAAACATCTATATATGGACAAAATATACTTCATACTGAATATGAAGAAAAAAAATTTTGGACTACAGAAAACTCCACAGATGTCGCACAAACATACGTGACATCGTTCCAAAAAAAAAAAAAAAAAAAAAAAAAAACACTTAGGCTAGGGGACGTGAAAACAGATATTTTTGCAAGACTCAATATCAACAACTATTTGATTTATTATGTAACTTTCTATATACGTAAAACTTTAAAACGGATTTTTGTTAAATAAATATTTCTTTAAATCACTATTTCGTTTTAGTGAAAACAAAATTCCATCGCTGAATACATTGACGAATATTTATCTAATTTAACCGTGCATGGACCAAAACAACTTCCGCGTTCCACTCAGACTCTAAATACGACATAACTAAAACAAAATACTGTAATAGAAAACCATAATGTGCTAAATGAACTAAAAATAGGAATCTACGGATTGTTTGGAGTTCATAATGTGATGTAAACAAATTGATCAGCTCAGCGAAAAGAAAGCAGTGCTGTAACTGCAATATGTGCACAATGCAGGCCAGTATTGCATAGAATTGCATCACACTGTGACGTCACGGAGCCGCGTATATCCTGATAACTTTCTCCCGTCGTCACGGTAAGGCTACAGAAGTAGGCTATGCTTACTATAACGTGTCAACCCATGATGAGCTCGTCTTTGATCAATTTGTTTACATCATCAGTTTAATAAAACATTGTTCAACCGTGGAAAGTGTTGTGGTGGGACTGTTAACAGAGCAAAGCTAGATCTTGTTTTAAATCGACAGTATTAAATGTTTGTTTTTACGGCTAAACGAGTAATCCAGAAATGAGATTCTTCACACCCTAGACTGATTAATGTATTTAGGAGGTTTTTTTAAAATTTTATTTCTAAGATGGCAGCCACAAAAACAGTTAATTGACGGTTCCAAGGCTGGTATCTGGTGCGTAATACAGCTGTCATTCCAAAGTACTATTTAAAATTATAAGAACGAGATATAACGAGCAGACTTAGAGACAAACTACGAAAGAAAAATTTAATTTAAACTGTTTTTAGCTTTCTCACGGAAAAACCTAACTAACAAATTAAAAAATCTTCCATGAACACTGTGTTGATGTTTTAATTTATCTAAATTAAATCGTGTTTGAGTTTCTTAATGTTTCAAAAAA
Organism: Aphrophora alni; assembly: GCA_963513935.1. Lineage (NCBI taxonomy): Eukaryota > Metazoa > Arthropoda > Insecta > Hemiptera > Aphrophoridae > Aphrophora > Aphrophora alni. Next base: position 19,495,638 of record OY740766.1, on the reverse strand, counting down.
AATCAAATAAATTGTTATTTACGTAACAGTTACCCTGTTTTTATCACTCTTAAACTTATAACTTTCTTGTAACTTGTATATAACCGAAAATTAGAGTAAATTATAAACAGTAGTTGGATCCTTAACACTTTCAACGAATTGTTCACCAGCCATCCACGCCCACCAGTTCACAGTGATGGATGTAAATAGATTTACAATTAAGGTAGTCAGCTTCCAGAATTTATATACATTAATGGGTACAGTATAAAATGAATGACTAACACAAATGAATGATAATCAAAAAGCAAGGAAGAAACCACCCTACAAAGCATTTAGCTTCTATTATTTTTCTGTAGTGTCCCTGTGTAAGGTAACTTTCGTATTTTGAGAACGTAGTTTTAAATGTTAATATTAACAGAAATCACCTTCCATTCTCGCACCCGCAGCAAAATCATCCTATCATCTCTTTCTTGTACAGCCTTTTGTCTTTTATCGTATACACATTTCCAATGAAAAACTTTTTGGTGTACTTCTATTCTTCATTCTCACGACATGTCCAGTCCATACAACCACCTTTCTACTATTGGTTCTTTGAAGTGAGCCGCATTTTTCACTCCTCATTTCTATCTATGAATCATAAGGATCAGTCTCACCAGCTTTCTTTCGAATATCTCCAGGTGTTCCCGTGCTCATTGCATTAACATCCAGATTTTAGTACCGTACCATAGGATGACTCGTACTATAGTTTTTTTATATGCGAATTTTTGACTACCTTTGAATATTCCTTGACTTAAATAAGGAAATGAACTCAATAGGCCCTGTTGGCTAAATTTATCCTTATCTCTACTTCCTAGCTCACATCACGCGACTACAAGATTTACCTGGAGTTGCAAACACCTTGTCCGACTTATCATTTTAGTTTTATTTACAAGTACTGATAGCCTTGCCTCTCTTTCGTACTTTCTTTGAGCTTTGAATCGTGTTATGGTTACTACATCATCAGCATATGCCGCTAATTGTAACGACTAAGAAAGTACTACCGAACTATCTACATCCAATCCCGTCACCCTGTTTCTGACCCTCAACATAATAGATAAGCCATATCTTTAAGCTCAAAAATTAGAGAGTTTAGTGCTGCCATCTAACCGTCTACTTCTGGTAACTTCAACGACAGCCAACTCCTCCAACATTAGCGCATTCTGATCTGAACCCACAAAACTACAACTGTGGTATTCTTCTCCTAGGTATAGATTTAAAACCTCAGTCAGCTGAAGTGATTTCGTTCTGTATTCTCACTTACCCAAGTGTCATGGTCATTTTTGATAGATTGACCGAATTAGTTCTGTTCCAAATCACAGTGTATAAAATTTGTCTCTTAAAATTTTTTCAGCTTTATATAATTTTATAACTTTCCTACACAAAACAGATATGATCGATTTCATCATGTGAGGTATTTCATTTTATTGCTTTATAGAAACATCGGACCTGCTCTTATGCAAACACACACAATGCAAATTCAATTATTTAAAACAATTAACAATAAAAAACATGATTATAGCAATGAATTAATTTAAAAATTGATTGATCGCGTATCAAACATGTTTATTATAATTTTATTGACCGGTAATTCTTTTCACCGTTTTATTAAAGTTGATAAGTCGATTTATTGTTAGCAAGTTTATTACTGTACTTCCACGAGGCATGACGGATTGTGGTTTCGTACTGTCAGATTCGTTCAGATTGATATTTATTAAGAAACATTCTCCGTAGGTTTGATATTAGTGTGGGTGTATAGGATTTGACAGAATACTTGGACGATTATTGCACATTCCTGGGTTATCTAAAGTATGTAGGTTTTATTAACGATTTTCAAATATATAAATTCTAACTATTACCGCCTCTTATCAGATTAGTCTAATGGACAATATCGGTGAATATCTCTTGAACGAGACTGCAATATGTTTTGAAAATTGTTTGTCTTATTAAACATTTTAGATATCTTAATTATATACAGATTTTGATCAAATTTAATATGCGAGATCGATTTTACAAATCATTGGACAAGCTGGTAACCAGAAATATAGGTTGGTAAATTCAAGATGGTAGCCACTTTTCAAATTTAGAAAACTGTTTTGTATGATTTTTTTCTCACTTATCTTCAGTACAGCTTTAAATTCTTCATTTGACGGTATCTAAACGTGTTCAATACGATATAAAATAAAATAATTATTGCTGAAAAAGAAAATTGTTAAAAACAATCCAATTAATTAAAAATAAAATTTTCTTACTGTATCAGTGGTTTTTACCACTTTTAGGTTTCGCGTAAAAATGTTGTTTTTATTCTCAACATACTCCCTCCAAAATATATGCATCTAAAAGATTTAACTATTCACAAACGAATCTGTGGGCCTTTATTTAAATGATATATAACAATTTAGGTCTTGAGTAAATATCTATTTTTGGTGATTTAAGATTAGGCCTAAGTTTTTACTAAATAATTACATTTTATAAGATATTTCTGTCAAAACTAAATTAAAACTCTTGTTTTGTATTTATATAATGTATTGTATTTTATAATACATTTATTTTATGGTGTGTATTAGCGTTTTTATGACTTAGTAACGCATACAGAATGTTTTGACTCCAAAATATTTGATACCAAACATTTTCTCCTTACGCAAATCATTTCTATATATGTAGCTCTCTCTAAAAAATGGTATACAACAACGTAGGTTTGGTTTTGAATAAAGAATCTATTTTTTGAAAATATAGTTAGAAGATGAACAAAAACGAATTGACCCTCTAGGATTATATACATAATCATTCTAGGATTAACCAAAAAAAAAATCAGTTGGTAAACTTTCTAATTTAAAGAAACACGTAGTTTTACGTTATTTTTTCTCCCTACTGAGTACAACAATTAATTACAATTAAACATTAATTTTTGCATCCAAAGATACCCAAAATATATTTTCTGATATAAAAAATATAAACGAGTTATTACTAAAAACAGAAATATTAAAAGCCTAAAAAAGTCAACAAGAACAATGCGCTTAAAGGAATTTTAGTCAAATTCTAGATTTACTATTTGTTTTAATATGATAGAAATAATTGCCGCAAAGTTTCAAAATTTCCGTCTTTTTCATTCTAGTTCTTGCTTATCTAAGACCTACATGTTTTGAGACCAGCAGAACCAGTGATTTTACACAAATATTCGAGTCCCATTTTGTCGACATATCAGCTGACAGCCGAAGGTTATTAATTTGACCTGGGAGATGTAATTATCGAATTATTTCAACTATTGTTGTACCTGAAGACAATACCCTGCCTTACCAGAAGCTCAGGTAACAACAAACCACCCACTGATAAGAGATTAGCTTATCTTGTTGACACTTAATGGATAGGCTTAGCTCCTGTCAAAACTAGATAGCAAGGTATTAGGCTACCATCTTCCTATGGTAACTAAATAACAAGGGTGATATATGAGTGTAATGTTGAAAAATAAGATTAAGATGTAACAAAAAACCATCTTTGGTTTGGAGTGGTTTTATGGTTGTTTTTTGTTGTTGTACAAAGTCACCAGTGAAATTAGATTCAAACATTGTGTTTAACAATGTGTTCAAATAAAAACTAGATTTTGATATTTTATCAACATTTAAAAGTGTGGGAAAATTAATTGTTTTGAAAAACAAAGAGTTTTGGAACATATCAAAAGGATTTGCCTACATGTAACAACTGAAGTTGATGACTTGGTTATTAACATTTTTATGTAAAAACTATCTCGGATATAGTTTAGTTTGGTCTCCCTCCCTCATTTTAGTATAGTATCTATAAGTTAGGGAATAGTTGCCATAAGTCTATAACATAAAAACTTTCAAATGTCTTTTATGAAATTTTGCTAATTGTAGTCAAATTACACCTATGTGCCGAAATTAATCTAAAACTGTACTCCCGTTTCAGCCATCATTATTCCAAAAAAATTCTTTTTTTACCCCAGGGGTAACAAAATGGATATTTCCGGAAAACTCATCTTCAATTGTTGTTCTTTGTATTCAACTTAGACTAAGCTATATGTGAGAAATTAAAATTATACAAGGACTCCTTAAGTGCGTTTGAAAAGGAAAATTAAAATGTCCTAAATGACTATAAAAAATCAAATATTTAATACCTATGTTCAATGTTCTAACAAAGTAGGAAGGAATATGTTTAAATAAACTATAGACATCTCAGTATACGAAGATGTGATATCAGTAGTAACCCTCCCTTGAACTGCAATATGCTTACATTTTTGGAGCAACTGTCTTTTGAAAGCATTTATTGTAATATTTCAAACAGAGAATATTTATTTCAATGTAATCTCACAATTCTATTAACAAAAGCGTTAAAAACTAATATTGACAACATTTTGAAATCCCATATATTATACAAATTGTTTATGTGTGGTAATCTTTTCTGGAGTTTACTGGGACCATTTTCATTAATCTTTTTTATATTGTAGAAATACGTGGAAATGTTGATGAGTGGGAGTTTTACTCAAATTGCACAATTTCTTTTTACACGAATGAAAACAGTTGGTAGTTTATTACAAAAACACAAAATTATTATCTTTAACTACGACTTCGTGTGACATCAACTTTTCAAATTTTGATACACAATTGATATAATATAACCTAACAACTAAACTACGATACTATTTTACTTTACAGCTGTTTTTATATTTATTGTTAAGTTTATAATCAAAATGTAAAAAGAAATCCGCAGCCATTCACTTGACAGTGATAAGTGTCATATGGGCGAAAATATATAGATATAAAATAAATGGCAAACAACTCGTATTGTCATAGAAGTTATTAAGTTCCAGTTATTATATTTTGAAGTTACTTTCAAAAATACGAAATAAGTCAAATCTACAACAAGTTTATACAAAACCATCTTTTAAAATGTCAGAGTTGAATATGAAATTGGTATTAACCTAACAAATAAACCACCACTTGATTTTACTTAATAGCTGTTTTCATATTTGTTATTAACTTTGAGGTTAAGTTTGCAATAATGGTTATCAGCTCAAAATAAATACGAAGACATTCCAAATAGTTCAATATAATTAGGCGTACAAGGAATAGCATAAAAGTTCAAAAATACCGACGATAAGATTACAAAACAACTTGTATTACCATAAAAGTTAATATGTTTCAGTAGTAATAGTTTCAGTTAATAGTAGTTTCTTCCAAAAATAGAAAATAAGCAAATTCTACTACAACTTTAAAATTAGAGTCATCTTTTAAAATGTCAAAGTTTGTTATGAAATTGGTATTAACGTTAACAATTAAACCACTCAGCTGATTTTACATTAACCGAACAGCTGTTTTCATATTTGTTATTAACTTTGAGGTTATGTTTACAAAGTTATCTACTAAAAATAAATGCGCAGACATTCCATACTGGTCCAACTAGGCGTACAAGGGATCGTCTTAAAATTACAAAACAACTCGTATTGCCATAGAAGTTAATAAGTTCCAGTAATTAAACTGAAGTGTGGCTGCTTGAACCTAAAGTCACGTAGTTGTCTAGAATAACTTACTAGGCCACGCTCTCGATACACCTTCTCAGCCACAACCGAGTTCTACATTGCGAAATATAGGAAGTAGGAAGCATTTCTAGTTCTTGGTTGGCTGCTTTTTCTGTTGCGAATACAGTCGCTTTCGAATACAGTCAGCTGTTGAGAGAGAGAGAGAGGGGGGAGGGAGGAAGAAACAAGTCTATGTATTCTCTCTCTCTCTAGCTGCGAGCAACGCTACAAGCACGCGGAAGAGAACGGCTAGGTTCTGCCACCCGCCACGAGATTGTATTCTTATTTGGTACCCTTTATAACACGCAATCTCATTCTCTTTTAACACTTTACACCTGATCAAATCATCTGGTTTATGTAATCGTGGTCAGTTTGTTGCGACAGCTCAGGAAATGATGTTGGATATTTTAGTCATGTAGTTTACTTGTTATTGTTTACATTAACTCGAGAGAAAGGAGAAAAGTTTTTCACGCAATCGGTGTCAATAAGTCGGACGTTTATGACTTTTAAAAGCTCTTCTTGGAACTAATTTTTGAAAAGGAACTTTTTAAACAAAAATATACTATTGTTAATGACTTTACTCCTTGGATAATATTCATATAAAATTATAAATAACGTCCGGAAATATCTAGGCGTATTTACCTTGGTAGTAATGGTTGGTTATGTAAGAAAATGTTTTAAATAAAAGTTTATAAAAAAAGGAATTGGTTACCATCTATTTATTTTGCAACTAGACTTATTCTACCAATATCGGCAATAGAGTATTAATAATTGCTCTTCCCAACCATATCAACGGAAATGAAACTTAAACTCTATACGTAATATCCCTAATAAATTGCCTCTCTTTCTTCCTTAGAATGATGCAATAAAATGAAAAACATTTCCTCTGATCGCAGAACCTAATGATAATCATTTGTTTCCTGTATTTGTTTTACGCCGTCTTCAAGTTCTCATGTGTTCAAAGACCAAGAAGTGCTGAAGGTTGTGTCACTTCAGAAAAACTTTGGCTATTGTTCACTAAACACGGTGGCCACAGTCAAGGACGAGGTGACAAGTACCGTTTAGGCTTCGATATTTAATACATTTAATATTAAAATAGTTTGAACGGAACGAAGTTTTGTTTGAGTGATTTTAAGTGATGCTAAGCGGTTACAAGTGTAACAATCGTGATGGAAGTTATGAATAACGTGGATTCAGCACGCAGGGGCTCTCGGAGTTTTCAAAATAGAAAGCAGTCGGTAACCATAAAAAATCGCTTCTAAAATATCAATAATAGGCCTATAAAGAAAATATTGATTCCTGTACTTTTTTATATATATATATATATATATATATATATATAACCACGAATTTTATTGTTGGCTCAATTTTTTTTTTTTTAACGTAGTTATTTTTATTTATGTTACATTTTTTTTTTTAATATCAAATATCAAAAAGGAAAACATTACGAGAAAATTTATAGTTTTTCATTGCAAATTCTTGTGTATTTATGTATGCTTTCTAGATTATATTCATCTCTAACAAATAAGCATGCAAATTTTTTTTAAATATATATAATTTTGCAATGAAATCTAACGGGTTTTATTAAACATTGATTGTGCTTATTTTATTATTATTATATAAAAATTGTTGCAATGGCAACACTCTGAAAATTCTAAACGAGAATTTGAAAAGTGTTGTTATGTTGCGATATAAAAACTATAAAAATTAGTTATTTTGAAACTTTAGTTTTACAGAAGATTTCATTCTGTTACTTTTTTTTTCCGTACGAGCGAAAATGTATATATAAAAAAAGATGATTTTGCAATAAATATTGAATAAAAAATTTATACAGTTACAAATCTGGACGCTATTTTCGCTACTGCTGGTGATATTTATAAGTGATTCACAACATTTTTTCAACTATTACCGACTAGTTTCTCACCAAATGTTAGGCATACTGGACTATTTTGTAACTTAAGCGATCGACGAATATCCAAATGTTTAAAAATTGTGTTTTCCTTTCTGAAACAGTTGCTGCATAATTATCCAAAGTTGCGGATAATCTGACTGGATGAGCGGTTCAAAGATTCTAATTAAGTGTGTCCGTGCCATAACGGGTAGACATCAAATGAAAAATAAAATTTGCACTGTTTCTTTGTTTCAACTTTCCCATGGAGTTTTTACCTGACCAAAACATTTCTCACATAAATCATTTTTTAGCTTCAAAAAGTTACAAAAATATCGAACTATTATTTACGTAACGGTACACCGTTTTGGACATTATATATTATATTTGTTGCTATAGTTAGAGTAAAATATAACCAATAGTCGCATCATGTACACTTGTGGCTTTTCAGTTAAAATAATCAGTATTCTAGTTTTTATATATATTGATGGATACGCTATAATGTTTACCATCATTGTGATCCAAATGAATGGTAAATCAAAATCACCATGCAAGAAACAAGTCACGTAAAAAGCATTTAACTTATATTATTTCTCAGTGAAAATGTTATTTTGTCTAAGTGTACGGTAGTTTTGATAATATTAACAAATGTTAGATGTAAAATTTCGATCTCTAGATATTGTTTTCTGGATTCAAAATCAACACCGGGTAAACATATACCTTCATTTAGTATTTTCCTTTGTTCTTGTGGAACACTTCTCAAATCATATCACTTGAGAGGGGATTTATCATTTTGTCAAAAAACACATTGTTTATTACTTTGAGCAAACACACATTTATGCTTAGTGATAATAAGTTTGTTTACTCAAAATACAAAAGGTGCTTTGTTACCGTGCAGAATGACATTTCTACAGAGACAGATATAAACTTATCAACTTTTCACAGAGTAAATAAAGAACTTACAAAATTAGATGTTTACATTGTGTAAATAAAATAGGATAGTATGAAATTTTTTTAACCTAATTTCCAGTTTTAATTATAGCTCAATCTTGGGTAAGATCTAAATGAAGTGTAGACTAATTTTAGGCTTTAAAACATTTTCTAACAGTTTTTATATATACCTTTTCAAATCTTCGAGAATAGGACGTAAGCCGCCTCTTCAGGGTTCTGCATTTTGAACTGTGTTGATAAGAGGACTGCTCAATGGTCAAAGGGTTTTGTTATTGAATGATTCGCTGAAATTCTGAAATGGAAACAAACTGAAAGTTGTATGAGAAAAAACATCCCTAGGGCATAGATAGTCGTCCCCAACTGTGAGAGGGTCTTTGATGAAAAAAATCTTAGGATTCGTCGAAGTTTAAAATAAGGGTTCAATGTTAATAAGTAGAGAAACGTCAAGAGGCGATAGCTGAAGTGACCTCATCTGTTTGACCACGTGTTAAAGAGATGAGATTTCACATTAGCTTGAAATTAGGAAACTTCCTAAAAGTAATAAAACATCTCCTCACTAAGTAGGGAGTATTGACGGTCTGATATTTTAAGACAATGCCCACTATCAACAAGCAATGGATTCATAGAACAAGATGGATGTACGTTCTGTTCCTACAGAAGACTTCCGATTCCAAGATCATCCTCAAGATATTTATAAAGACACTAAGAAAGATCTGAGAAGAAATCTAGTCTGCTAATTCATATATTTATAGAAATAAAGTTACTTCTCGTCCTACTTTAAAGAATAAAGTCCTAAATAGTTCTAGCAATCTGCCTGAACTCAATATCGGCTCCCGGATTTTACCTTCGGCTTTATGCTTCCGGAATAAAAGTCCGGGTACGAATAGCGGTACTTGGTTGCAGCCCAAGGGGCAGACATGGTCGTGCCTCATATATTTTAATTAATTTGTTTATTTTTCATTATATAAACAGTGCTATAAGCGAAGTAGGTGTTTTCTATAACAAATCTGTATATTTGGAGCCTGAGGAGTGTTGAAGAGTGGTAGAGACTAACCTATGGGTGTGGTGTTTGTAGCACCAGTCAGTATTTGCCAAGCTCCTCTTCGACCCCTTACACCAACTAGCGTGGTTAATTAAAGACCCTATCAAGACTCAAGCGAGACGGACCATCCATTTTTATTGAGTGAGGTAGGAACTCTATTAATCTCCCAAGTACAGCAATGAAAATTTACGGAACAGTGCACCCTTACCCTTCTTAAGACAGTACAGCATGCTAGTGTCTATATAAATAAAGACCCTTGGGTTCTTCCCCATTATCCATTGTAGTCCATTAATAATGGCAAAGACATCTGCATTAAAGAAAACCTGAGCAAGGATCTCTTTGTTGACAATATTGGCTGCTGGTGTGGACAATCGGGTTGCATCGAACGAAATTCTTTGGGATATCCAAGTGATGTGGTGCAAGAAAGTGAAAGTGGAGTCAGTTAGAGAACATAAAGAGTGGCTAACCTAAGTTGTATACGACCCAGTGGTACGTTAGTGAGATGGTAATAGGCTGTGCGAGCCTATAAAGGAAAAAATACTTATTATGCAATAAACTAAAATACCGTAGTTTAGCACATCTTCTATAATGCAAACAATATTTCTTCCTTTTCTATGAAAATCCATTAGTTAATTGATTCATCATTTTGTTTATAGAATCTAAAACATATCGGGATACACTTGTACGCAGTACAAATAAAAAGGGAGGACTAAAGTGACGCACATACCCCTTCCCTTTAACTTCCTTTTAAATATACATTAAAAATGGCGATCAACCAAGTTAATAATGTTCAATTTTGACCTCCAGATATCTTGGATTAGGGTCACGTATAAAATCGCTGATTCCAGCAAATTTTTTTGTCATTAAAATGAGGTACAACTTGGCTTCTGTTTACATTTAACAATTTTTAGTTCCCTCCCTCCAAAGAGGGGAATTGGTACCAGATTACAAATAATCTAATCACTCGTGCCAAATAATGTTGAATGTGTAATAGAATGTATATACACCAATCAGGAATGAAGTTATGAGGAGTCTGACTTTCTTTTGGTTCAATTAGAAGATGTCCATTTCTTGGTTATACAGTTTTTTTAAACCGAGACAGTAAACCATTTATAATGCTGAGATGTAGTTTAATAAAGGTTATAAAATAACCAAAACGACTTCGGTAAAATAATTGAAGTGTTGTAATATTTACTATGAACATAAAAAAATATAGAATTGTTCATAATTTACAGTAAACAATTACAATGTTTTTAGAACATCATTTTTTCGGTTTTACGGCGAAACTCTTGAACAAATCCATGGAAAGGGTAATTGAATGGATCATTTTTTTCTAAAATATAAACTTTAGGAAGAACTTAAACCCGCAGTTAAAATGATCATTGAATTTTTTAAATTCCTTCAAATTTGACTGAAATTTATCTTTTATATTCACAACAAAAAATAATAAAAATGCATCATTTACACACAACAGATATAACCTTTTTTTTCTTCTCTGGTTAACCTTTACCGTATTTTAAAATCATTTTGCAGTTTCAAAAAAGAGATATTTGTCAGTTGCAACCGTTATAAAGCTTAAGGGAGTGATTTTATTTTCTAGTTTTGGGTTTTCCTGAGTTAAAAAAACCATTTGCCTAAATTTCCCAGAATAACTGTTTTACTTTTGGTTGTAAAACGTCCTACAAATAGCTCGTTTTTAGCAACGTTAATTTAACGATAAAAAATAATCGACGAAAAATGGTCGGAAAGTTTCAAAATGACGCTTGTTATATATAGGTCTTACTGTATAGTTTATCTCTGTACTATAAAAAAAATTTAATCTTTACGATACAAATTTCCCATACGAGAGTTCGATTTTTCTATTCATGAATAAAGACTATTACTCAAAATATAAAGTTTGTAAAATTACAAAAAAACGGCTTCTTATGTAGATACTACATGATCTTCTACTGTATAAGTTTGTTTAATCCTCTACCACATTGTCTCAGATTTAAAAACAATCAGCAATAGTTCTAGAAGCTGATTTTTTAGACATATTTTCCAACTTAGCTCTATTCTAGTTATTCATTAACTATAACTGGTGCTCAAAGATAGGAAAGGTTTGAAGATTATAGACGTTACCTGTTTTTATTTAGGTACTATTTGAACCTCGAGTATATTTTGTTGTACAGGTTCAATCTGTATACACGAAGGTCTAAGCCGGAAACCAGCAAATACAAGACATTTTTTATGGTAATATAAAAATTTCTATCTATCAGCGTAGTAACTGAATTCCAACTATTTTAATTATGAAATTAAATTAAAGTATCACATTAATTTAAATGATTAAAAAAATCATTAAATTTAATAACTTTTGTCTTTTACACGATATAATTAAATTAACTCAGATAAAAATATAAAATTGTCTGCAGAAAAAGATTGTTTTTACTTTTTTTATGGTGATTAATTAAAATAAATTAAATAGGAGGGAGTGATTTCAAGATCATTAAGGCGTACATGACAGTTCCAATGACTGGGTGAACTGGCAATGAACAGTGTTTTAAGATTATGTCATTAGCTCTGCTCAATGTCAAAGCTAATAATTTATTTTCGTTAATTATCAATGTCAAGCTAATTCAGGATCTCTCTAAGATGAAGAAAATTTATATACCCGATTTTACAAATTCCTTCATCTTTCTAAATTTTAACCGAGTGAAAAGGTAAAAGTGCCTTCTGGAAAATTATTTGAACTTCATTTTGATAGAGTAATAAATACCAAATTTGTGATTTAAATGAAATATTTAAATAGAACATGCCTCTTGTGACATAAACTCGTCATTGGTGATTTATGACGGCAGTCAAATTCATTTTCATTTTCTGTCAATTATTTAATGAACCAATTTTACTTTCCCTTGCGATTTTAACTCGAGTTTGGGTCATTAAATTTTACAATAATTTGAAAGAAATAACATAACTCGATTTTTAAAAATTCAGTTTTTTTTAATCACTTCATAGACGATTTCTTTTTATTTATAGGGTCATTAAATTTTACAATAATTTGAAAGAAATAATATAACTCGATTTTTAAAAATTAAGTTTTTTTAAATAACTTCATAGACGATTTCTTTTTATTTATAGGGTCATTAAATTTTACAATAATTTGAAAGAAATAACATAACTCGATTTTTAAAAATTAAGTTTTTTTTAATAACTTCATAGACGATTTCTTTTTATTTATAGGGTCATTAAATTTTACAATAATTTGAAAGAAATAACATAACTCGATTTTAAAAAATTAAGTTTTTTTTTAATAAATTCATAGACGATTTCTTTTTATTTATAGGGTCATTAAATTTTACAATAATTTGAAAGAAATAACATAACTCGATTTTAAAAAATTAAGTTTTTTTAAATAAATTCATAGACGATTTCTTTTTATTTATAGGGTCATTAAATTTTACAATAATTTGAAAGAAATAACATAACTCGATTTTAAAAAATTAAGTTTTTTTTAAATAAATTCATAGACGATTTCTTTTTATTTATAGGGTCTGTAGGTAAGACCAAGTTTATCCGTCTGTAAGTCGTAACCCGTCTACATAGACAAGACGATAAATCCTTTATATTCGTATTGTCCCACGTGTAGGAAAAATATAGCGCTAACAAAAATGACCTTAAAGTAGAAACTGTCGAGTTGAAAAACTTTCTTTTTGGAAATAATATTATTTGTGGGGTATCAAATAAAACTAGAAGTTATTCTAATTACGAATCTGTATGTTTATTTGACGAAACTATGCCAGAAGCCTTTTAAATTGACAACTAAACCGCTAAAATCTCTTCAGACATTATCGATTTATGACTGTAACAAAAAATTCCTTCTAATAATTTATATATAGATTAATACGGTACCTTCATCTTGTATTTTATTCCAGTTACAGTTAATGCTGCACGTGTGAACGAATGTTATAATTGGAACTCTTCAACTATCGATTAAAGTCCGTATTTTAAAATGTAATCGTTTTCGTATTTTAGATTGTTCTAATATATGTCAGTTCTATTGGTTTTTTCAAAATGTGTCATTTGTATTGACACTTTCGTGCTTTAATTTTCTAAATATTTGTTTCAATTTGAACTGCCGTTTAAAAGACTTCGACTTTATAAAAATAGTTCTCCTTAAATGTCTAAGGACCTTATGTGGTGTGGTTTTAACACAATCTTGACGCTGTGTTAAGGTTAGGTCAGCTTATTGTATTATATGTGTTAGGTTAGGTTAGCTTATTATATTACATATGTTAGCATATTTTACCGATAATTTTGAACGAAATTACTATGGATATATTGCGATTATTACGTGGTTAATTTTTATTTTGTGGTTGGGTGTGTGAAATTACTGCAATGGTTTTGCAGCTTTATTTGGATAAGAAACTTGTCCAGGCTGAAATTAAAACTCATTTTTTGTAAAAATCTGGCTAAATTTGTGATCGTGAATTATCAATATTATTTTCATCAATTATATATAATTGATCCCTTGCAAAGTTGATTGTTTAAACAGTTTGTTCATTTCATTTCACTGCTTCTTCTTTTTTTTTAATGATGAGAAGAATTTTTAAAATCAAATAAATATTTTTTCGTTTGTTTTGTAGGCAAATCCTGTGGAAAAGAAAGTCCCGACAAAAAAGATGACAACGAACTGTGGAGTAATGTGGAGGCACAAGCAGCATTCCTTGGTCCTAACCTTTGGGAAAAAACACTCTCCTATGATACAGATCTCAAGGTAAATTTTAAAAAATCTATATCATTACTTGTCAATAAGTTTTAAAAGGGTTTATGTTCTGTTCAATAGAGTTTTCTTAATAGATATAACTAACAATTTATAGTGCACAACATTCCACTAACTTTCCCTTATATGTATATGTATAAGCATATGAGTGAATGCTAATACTTGTGTATGTATGTGTGTGCATGTCTATGGACTGTATATATGTGTTGTCTGTGTGTGGTCTATAATGTTTTTTTTTTGTATTGAAATTTTGATTTACAATTTATTTTTTCCCCAGCCTAGCGATCATATTTTTATGACAACAACCTCAAACTATCCCATTTTATAGAAAAATTTCTATTGCGTTTGTTTTGTAAATATGTAATACAAAAGCATTACGAACTTATTACTATCTCTATACAAATTGAGTAAATTTAAGTTATTTGTCAGTCATCCTAAAAGGTCAAGCAGGCCTATATAAAAATTAGCCCTACAAAGAAACTCACCTTTTGTCAGAAAGGTTCATTTTATCAAACAGTTTATAATTGCAGAAAATTTCTTCTAAATAATTTACAACTAATTTTGTTCTATAAGTTGTGTTGTTTATCGTTGTTAAGTCATTAATTATTTAAAATGTGTATTTTTCTTGATATTTTGTACATGTTACGAAACTACCGAAACTACGTACTTTGTACAATTACTATTTGCAATCTTCATTTAACACATTAGTGAGATACGTAGTAATAATTAATTCTCCCCTAACCACAACTGCACGACCATAACTACAAACACAATCATTGTAATAAGTATTATATAGTTTTATTTTGTAACCCTTATGTACATTTTAATAACATCATCATCTTCAGAGGGTTTACTAAACTTAAACTGAATTTTAGTTCTAATTTTAAAGCATAGTTCTATCTAGTTTAGTGGTAGAAGATTCTGAAGATGATAACTATGTTATTGAAATGTACATCAAGGCATTTAAAGGAATAAAACTACATAATAATCATTACAGTTATTGTTTATGCAATTGTGTTTAGAGGCATTTTCAGCTGTTATTTCAATTACATTTTTCTAACGTTTCTGATAATTACTTCAACATTTCTCGCCATGGATTCTTCTTTTCATCTTTATCATTTTCCACTCTAGCAAATCTTTTCTCTCTATATAAATATATTCTAATCTCCTCTTGTAAACATACAATTTAAATTGACTGCTCATTCATATTATACTTTCGGATGTTCACCTTTATATTTATCTGTTTACCAACACATTTGTTTTTTTATATATTATTAAAATTTCTGTACAAGTATTGCTATATTTATTTATTTCATACAACGTATTTTATATAATTTAATATAAATCAATACGTTTATAATACTATTTATATTTATTGTAAAATAAAAGGTAGGGCAGCATTATAAAACTTTTTCACACACGAAAAGTTTTTGATTCCATCACACACAAAATCTGTTAATAAACTGTACAAAACCATTGCACTAACTTTCTCCACACCCATCAAAACCAAAAATATTATAAAACACCCATATAAAACCAAAAATTTTATTTAAGGCTATCTATCCAAAAAAAATTTGTACAATTTTAAGTGAAAAAAAAATGTAATTTTCTTTATTTATGTATATTTTCTTATTCAAAATAAATTGGTATTATCTCTCCTTGTCAATCAATTTTCCTTTTTTTCCTTCTTTTTTTTCATAATATTTTGAAAAATATTATTTATATACAGTATTTAGAGTTTACAGTTGTTAAGATTCATTTCCCACCACATATACCTCAACCATAATTTTTTCCCTTCCAAATTGGCAATTGTTTTGGGTCATCAACCTTCACATTTCACCAAAAATTTAAGTAAATCAGTAGAGCTGGTTTTTGAGCTGGTTTATTGACAGCTCAATAAATAATTTTGTTGTTTTTCTCAATACATCACAAACTAGCAATTTTTTAGGAGATAGCAACCAGTATGTTTTGCTTGTGTACTTAAAGGCTCAAATTTAGCTAAGGAATTTTTAAAAAAATGTTTTTTTAAGTTAACAAAACAAATTTAAAAAGTCTCAAAATATACCCACTTACCAAATTTGATTAAAATCTGTCAAGTCATCTGGCATAAGGAACACTGCACAAACAACAGTCAAACATCACTTCATAACAAAACTAATATAGCCATGGAAAGCTGATATAGATTTTTGACTAATCCTGTTTCTTTATATTAACTTTAAAATAAACAAAGTTAAACTGAAATCCTAGAAGGTCAGATATATTATTCTTTTTCCAAATAACCCAAAAAACTTCAATTGTATTAATGTAATTTATTTTATTTTTTATAATCTCATTATTTTAATTAAATGTTTATACATTGTATAGGTGCTGTAATTGTAAAAACTTTATTGTTTTAGTACGTGGATTTGGATGAATTTTTGAGTGAGAATGGCATCCCAGTCGAGGGGGGTGGAGGAGGTGTCACAGTTGTCTCCATACAACAAACCTGAAACTTGGAAGAGTCTCAACTA